>JBBFKN010000011.1:7195513-7385758 GCA_039654755.1 Calcarius lapponicus | reverse complement strand
GCAAGGATGAAACAATTCAGGAGCACAAGGAACAAGGTCACCCCTGACACTCAGGGGGCTGCTCTGGGGTAAAACACAAAAAAACCCCAAACAAACCAAATTTATCTGTGGCCAGTCCAGGACCAGCTGAACCCCCCCAAAATCAATTTATCCACAGCCAGTCCAGGACAGCTGAACCCCCCCAAACCAGTGCAGGCCCCGTGTGTCTGGCACAGACAGGGGGGTGTGAGGGCTGTAAAACCCTGCTGGCTGTGAGCAGAGGGATCTGGGCCCGTTATTGCCTGAAATTCCATTATCCCAGGTTTTTCTGAGCCACCATTTGTGTCTGTGATTTTTTTGGGACCATTTTGTCTCTGGGATTTTTTTGGGGTCGTTTTTTCTCTGGGATTTTTCTTTACCATTTTGTCTTTGGGATTTTTCTTTACCGTTTTCTCTCTGGGATTTTTTGGGACCATTTTGTCTCTGGGATTTTTCTTTACCAATTTTATCTCTGGGATTTTTTGGGACAATTTTGTCTCTGGGATTTTTCTTTACCTTTTTGTCTCTGGGATTTTTGGGACCATTTTGTCCCTGGGATTTTTTTGGGACCATTTTGTCCCTGGGATTTGTTGCTCCCTGCCTGCCTCCCAGGCTGCGTGGCAGGAGCAGGACCTGGCCCAGGTGGATCATGAGGATCATCGTGAAGATTTTTATGGGCACTTTGGGGCGGGCAGGAGCTGCTCAGACGGGGCAGGAGGGGAGCACGGAGGCTCCAGCTTTGTTTTCACACCCCGGCAGTGCCTGCAGCAGCTCGGGAGGGCAGTGCTGAGCAGAACGATCCCAGAGGAGCCCGGGGAGCTGTTAAACCCGGCACAAACCCGGCACGAACAGCTCCTGCAGGGAGATCGGGATGATGGAGCTCTGCGTTTTATGGGCTGGGCTCTGGGGGCGGCACAGGGTGCCCAGAGGGGGATTTGCTTCCGTGCAAACCCAGCAGAGGGAGGGTTTGGGCTGGATCATCCCGGGGATGCTCTTTGTGCTGGAAAACCCCGGTGCTGGCTGAAAACCCCGGTGTTTTCCTGGGGGATGGACCCTCGGGTGGGATTCCCCACGGAGCTGGAGGCTGGGCTGGGAGGTGGCCAGGGAGGCCAGGACTGGGCTGTAAATGGGGGTGGGGAACAGGACTGGGCTGTAACTGGGGTGGGGAACAGGGACTGGGCTGTAACTGGGGTGGGGAACAGGACTGGGCTGTAAATGGGGTGGGGAACAGTCCCACAGGGAGGGCTGGGGACAGCGGGGCTGGGAATGAGCCCAGGAATCGCTCTGGGATTGAGAGCTGGCACAGGGAGGGCAGGGAGAATTCCCATAAAATCACTCTGGGATTGAGAGCTGGCACAGGGAGAGGAGCATTCCCAGGGAATCCCTGTGGGGTTCAGAGCTGGCATGGGGCGGGCAGAGGCTCTGCCCAGCCCTGGGGCTGCTCTCCCCCTCTCATTGCTCCCTGTGTTGATGGTTTCAGGGAGATCCCAGTCCCGATTTTCCCTCCTTGTCCAGCTGACCCCCGGGGTGGGAGGGACGGGAATCCCACAGCCAGGAATGACAGAAATCCTCTCCCTCGGTGATTATTCCCCTTAAACACCAGAGGAACAAAACCAGCACAAAAGGATTGTCCCCGTTCCAGAGTGTCCCTGGCTGTCCCCAGGGTGACACCCACAGTCCCCGGGCTCCCCACTGAAGGACCGGGCTGGTAAAATGGGTTTGTTTTGCTCTCCCTGACCAATTCTCTGTGTTCCAACCCGACCCAGATCAGACCCCGACCCCGACGCGGTTCCTGAAGAACTGTGAGGAGGTGGGACTGTTCAACGAGCTGGCCAGCTCCTTCGAGCACGAGTTCAAGAAAGCTGCGGAGGATGATGAGAAAAAGGCAAGAGGCTGCGGCTGCGCTGGGAGGGGACCGGGCGCCCGCTCCTGTGCGAGGCACGGGCCCCGGGGCAGCCTCTGCTGCCGTGTGGGGTCTTGTTTTTGTAACTCGGGTGACTTTGGCCGCTTTTCCCGCTGATCCTGGCCTGCCGAGAGCAGATTTAATGGTTTATTATTCCTTTGGCTTTGCGCTTCGGAAAAAGGGGGGGAACAGAGAGGGGGAGTACCCAAAACACCCGACAGGGAAGGAGCTGCAGGAGCCGGGGTGGGAGCGGAGCCCCCTCGGGGCTGAGATCGGCGGCACCGAGCCTTGGGGGGCGCGGGGGCGAGCGTGGCAGCGCGCCCGGAGCCGGCGGCTCTCGCTAACAAAGAGCTCCGCGCTCCGCCAGCGCCATCGATCCCCGGCTGCCCCCGCAGCCCGGCGAGCGCCAGGGCTGAAGGACAACGGGATCTCATCAGAAAGCAGCTAATTAAGGACATTTGCAGCCCCCGCCCCTCCCGCTCGCCGGGCGGGAGCAGCAGCAGATGCGTGCCGGGCGCTCAGCCTGGCACATACATTACTAAATTGATCTATGGCCGTGCATACGCTCGCAGTCAGCGGCGCTGCTCGGAAATAAACTGCGGGAGCCGAGCCGCGTAAATCTTCCCGAGATGGGGAACGGAGGAATTCAGAATTAAAACTGAAACCTGCCTTCCCAGCCGCTCCCCCCCTCGCCAATAACAGGCTCTTTAAACCGAAATTGATCTCTCTCATTGGTATGCGGCTGCGGCAAAGGCTCCTGCCCTTTGTTCTGGAGCGGGGAAGGGAAGCAGGAACGGCCGGGAATGGGGGGGCAGGAACAGGAGGGAATGGGGGGCAGGAACAGGCAGGGGATGGGGGGCAGGAACAGCCCAGGATGGGGGGCAGGAACAGGAGGGGATGGGGAGCAGGAACAGGCAGGGATGGGGGGCAGGAACGGCCGGGAATGGGGGCAGGAACAGGCGGGGATGGGGGGCAGGAACAGGCGGGAATGGGGGGGCAGGAACAGGCGGGGATGGGGGGCAGGAACAGGCGGGGATGGGGGGCAAGAACAGGCGGGAATGGGGGCAGGAACAGGCGGGGATGGGGGGCAGGAACAGGCGGGGATGGGGGGCAGGAACAGCCCAGGATGGGGGGGCAGGAACAGGCGGGGATGGGGGGCAGGAACAGGCAGGGATGGGGGGCAGGAACAGGCAGGAATGGGGGGCAGGAACAGGAGGGGATGGGGGCAGGAACAGGCGGGGATGGGGGGCAAGAACAGGCTGGGATGGGGGCAGGAACAGGCGGGGATGGGGGGCAGGAACAGGAGGGGATGTTCACCCACGGAATGGGGGCAGGAGAGGCCGGGGATGTTCACCCATGGAATGGGGGACAGGAGAGGCCGGGGATGTTCACCCACGGAATGGGGGCAGGAGAGGCCGGGGATGTTCACCCACGGAACCCCCGAGCAGCCCCGGGGAACCCCCCGAGCCCCGCGGCCCCGGGCTGTGCTGCCAGGACATGGATCAGCCTAAATACTCCTGAGGAACGATTCTGAAATATTCCCCGCACGGGGAGCTCGGGTTTAGGGAGAGGATTGTCCCTGCTCAGCCCCCCGGCCGGGCTGAGCTCCCCGCATCCCGTTTCGTGCTCGTCCTCCCCTTTGCGAGGGTGGTCTCGCTCCAGCGCCGTTAATTAAAACCGCGGGCGCAGCGGGAGCTTCCCCGGGGCGCTTTAAGCGGCTCGAGCGTTGCTGCATGTTAATCCCGGCTCCTGGTGATCGCCCCGCCGGGCTGAGCTCTGAAAAAGGGCAGGGAAATGGGGATCGCTGCACCAGAGCCGGGCTGTGCTCTGAAAAAGGGCAGGGAAATGGGGATCGCTGAACCCACAGCCGGGCTGTGCTCTGAGAGGGCAGGTACACGGTTATAAGGGCAGGTACAGGGTTATAAGGGCAGGTAGATGGTTTTGCTGCACCTACCGGGGGCTGGAGCTGTGTCCTCTCTGAAATGCCCCGAACCAAGGGGCTGGAGCTGTGTCCCCATGTAAAACACCCCAAAATGAGGGGCTGGATGGATGGATGGATGATGGATGGATAGATGGAGGGAGGGATGGATGGATGGATGGATGGATGGATAGATGGACGGATGGACAGGGAGCAGGGAGGGATGGAGCCCAGGCTGGACAAGCAGCCGCCAGGGCTGCTTTGGGGACAGTTCCTCCTGGCTGCACAGGAGGAGGGCGCAGGGGATTCGCCGGCTCTGGAGCAGGTCCCTGCCCTGCCACGGCCTCCCTGCAGCTCTGGGAGCCCTCACTTCGGCTGTCCCCTGGCCTGGCTGTCCCCTGCACGGCCCTGACTGGTTCCACTGGGCCACGTGGCTCTGCTGGATCCCAGGGCGGTGGCACGGGGCCAGCTCCAGGCATATGGTTGGGTTTTATTTTAATGGGGCGCTCATAGATATTTAATAACTTGCATGGCTCTTTGTTTGCTTTTGATAATCGGGTAATAAAATAATTCAGGCTGATTTATACAATGTTTTACAGCTCTTCTGTGAATGAAAGTGCCTCCTGTAACTCGCAGGCATTTGGCTTGGGTACCTGTTCTCCTTAGCAGGGCCCTTTTTATACCGAAAATCCCAATAACAGCCCGTGGAGAGGGCCTGTGTGTTACTGAGAGCCCCAGAGTGCTGCCATCTGGGGCTGCCTCTTGGTGCTGGGGCTGCAGCAGCCCCACGCTCTGCCTGGGGCTCCCAGATGCTGCTTCAGTGCAAATAAATAAATAATAATAATAATAATAATAATAATAATAATAATAATAATAGTAATAATATTGGCAAGGCTGGGGGCCCGAGCCTCCAACTCGGGGAGCAGCGAGCGTCTTGCAGGCAGTGTGAGATGGGGGTCCCTACAGAGTGTCTGTCCCTCCCAGGCTGTCTGTCCCTCCCCGAGCTGTCTTGTCCCAGATCTGTCTGTCCGTCCCGGCTGACTGTCCGTCCCTCCCCGCAGAGCTCGGGGGCCCTGGACATGTCGCTGCCCTCCACCCCGGACGTCAGGATCAAGGAGGAGGAGCCGCTGGAGGTGGACTCGTCCCCGGCCCGACAGCCCCGCGGCGCGGCCCCGCTCGCCCCCGCGCCGGGACCGGGGACCGGGACCGGGACAGGGACAGGGACAGGGACAAGGTGGGGCTGTGCCCAGGGGCACCCGGCTGCGCTCCTCAGCCCTCAACTCAAATACCCCAAGTGGAGGGGCTGGAGCTCCTAAAATATCCTGAATGGAGGGGCTGGAGCTTCACCTCCCCTCAAACACCCCAAATGGAGGGGCTGCAGCTTCACCTCCCCTTCAAACACCCCAAATGGAGGGGCTGGAGCTTCAGCTCCCTCCCAAACACCCCAAATGGAGGGGCTGGAGCTTCACCTCCCCCTCAAACACCCCAAATGGAGGGGCTGGAGCTTCAGCTCCCCCTCAAACACCCCAAATGGAGGGGCTGGTGCTTCAGCTCCCCCTCAAACACCCCAAATGGAGGGGCTGGAGCTCCAGCTCCCTCCCAGACCCCCAGGCTGAGGGGCTGGAGCCAGTCCCCCTCCCACGGGCCATGGGCTCCCCTGGGTGTCTGGGATGGGGTTCTGGGGGCTGCGGGGAGGAGCGGCCGTGGCGGGGGCCGGGGGCCCGCAGTGAGCAGCCCCTGCTGTGTTTGTTCCCCCCCAGGAGGGCCCCCCCAAGGCCGTGCTGCTGTCCACGCCCACGCCCACCATCGTGCGGCCGGGCTCGCTGCCGCTGCACCTGGGCTACGACGGCCTGCACGGCGCGGCCACGGCCACGCTGCCCTCGCCCACCTCGGTCATCACCCAGGCACCGCCCTCCGGCCGGCAGCTGGCGTGAGTACGGGGCAGACAGACTGACTGACTGACTGACTGACAGACAGCTGGCGTGAGTACGGGGCAGACAGACTGACTGACAGACCGACAGACAGATGGCGTGAGTACCGGGGCAGACAGACTGACTGACAGACTGACTGACTGACTGACAGACTGACAGACCGACAGACAGACCGACAGACTGACTGACTGACAGACTGACTGACTGACTGACAGACTGACAGACCGACTGACAGACCTGACTGACAGACCGACAGACAGCTGGCGTGAGTACGGGGCAGGGATTGCAATGGACAGACTGACTGACAGAGTGACTGACAGACCGACTGACAGACCGACAGACAGACTGACTGACAGACTGACTGACAGACCGACAGACAGACCGACTGACAGACCGACTGACAGACCGACCGACAGACTGACCGACAGACTGACCGACAGACTGACAGACAGACCGACTGACAGACCGACTGACAGACCGACAGACAGACTGACTGACAGACTGACTGACAGACTGACAGACAGACTGACTGACAGACTGACTGACAGACTGACTGACAGACCGACTGACAGACTGACAGACAGACTGACTGACAGACTGACTGACAGACCGACTGACGGACGACAGACAGACTGACTGACAGAACCGACTGACAGACTGACTGACAGACTGACAGACAGACTGACTGACAGACTGACAGACAGACTGACTGACAGACCGACTGACAGACAGACAGACTGACTGACAGACTGACTGACAGACCGACTGACGGACTGACAGACAGACTGACTGACAGACCGACTGACAGACTGACTGACAGACTGACAGACAGACTGACTGACAGACTGACTGACAGACCGACTGACGGACCGACAGACAGACTGACTGACAGACCGACTGACAGACTGACTGACAGACTGACAGACAGACTGACTGACAGACCGACTGACAGACTGACTGACAGACTGACAGACAGACTGACTGACAGACTGACTGACAGACTGACTGACAGACCGACTGACAGACTGACAGACAGACTGACTGACAGACCGACAGACAGACTGACTGACAGACCGACAGACAGCTGGCGTGAGTACGGGGCAGAGCAGACAGACTGACTGACAGACCGACTGACAGACTGACTGACAGACTGACTGACAGACTGCCTGACAGACCGACAGACAGCTGGGGTGAGTACGGGCAGGGATTCCATCTGGGAATTCCCTGAGAGCCAGCAGGAGCTGCCACAGCAGGGCTGCTGGACTGGCACAGCTGGCACTGCCATGGCCCGGGCAGTGCTGCAGGGCTGCTGCTGTGTTTTGCAGCCTCCCAGGGCAGTGGTGCAGGATTGCTGTGTTTTGCAGGTCTCCCAGGGCAGTTTGCAGGGCTGTTGCTGTGTTTGCAGGGCTGTTGCTGTGTTTGCAGGGCTGTTGCTGTGTTTTGCAGGGCTGTTGCTGTGTTTGCAGGGCTGTTGCTGTGTTTTTGCAGGTCTCCCAGCAGCTCCCTCCCTCTCGTCGTGCAGCTCGCCAACGGCCAGACCATGCCCGTGCTGCCCGGGCCCCCCGTGCAGATGCCTTCTGTCATTTCGGTGAGAGAACCTTCCAGAACCGCCTGCCCTGCCCTCCCCATGCTCTGCGTGCCTCCCCTCCCAGCCAGGGGCAGCTCTGGCAGGGCAGCAGCAGCACCAGAGGGCCATCAGTCCCTTTGGAAAAACCCAAATCGTGCCCTGACAGAGGGCAGGGCAGGGCAGGGCAGGGCAGGGCAGGGCAGGGCAGGGCAGGGAAGGGAAGGGAAGGGAAGGGAAGGGAAGGAAGGGAAGGGAAGGGAAGGGAAGGGAAGGGAAGGGAAGGGAAGGGAAGGGAAGGGAAGGGAAGGGAAGGGAAGGGAAGGGAAGGGAAGGGAAGGAGCTGCCCCTTCCCTGTGCTCTGTGCCGGGTGATTCTGGCACAGCCGCCGTGGGTGACAGCAGCAGTCAGGGATGGCAGGATTTGTCAGGATTGTCAGAGCTGCTGCAGTGCCAGCGCCTCTGTCCTGCTCCCCACAGCTGGCCAGGCCCGTGGCCATGGTGCCCAACATCCCTGGCATTCCCGGGCCCCCCAGCAGCAGCAGCAGCAGCAGCAGCGGGTCCCTGTCGCCCTCAGCACTCCCGGCGCACTCGGAAGCCAAAATGGTGAGCGGTGACACTGGTCAGGGGCTCCCTCAGCCTCCAGCAGCTCCTGGCTGGGGCTGCTCCCCTTCCCACAGAGCCAGGGAGGGGATTTGTCACTGGGCACCCCTGGGCTGGGCTGGGCACTGCCCACTGGGCTGGGCTGGGCTGGGCTGGGCACTGCACACTGGGTCGGACACTGCTGGTGCCCATTGTCAGCGGGGTGGCTGCTGGGGGCCCTGGCAGCCCCTCTGATGTCCCTTTTTCTCCCTGGCAGAGGCTGAAGGCCAGCCTGGCAGCATCCTCCTCGCTGAACGGCAGCAGCCTGGCCGTGGGCTCGGCCAGCACCATGGTGACCGCGCGGGCCGGAGCAGAGCCAGGGCGGCCAGCACCCCGACACCCCCTCGCCAGCCCAGCCGCAGGTGGGGCTGCTGCCCTGGGGCTGCTGCTGCCCTGGGGCTGGGGCTGCCCTGGGGCTGGGGCTGCCCTGGGGCTGGGGCTGCTGCCCTGGGGCTGGGGCTGCCCTGGGGCTGGGGCTGCCCTGGGGCTGGGGCTGCTGCCCTGGGGCTGGGGCTGCTGCCTGGGGCTGGGCTGGGGCTCCCAGGGCTTGGCAAGGAGCACAAAACCTCCCGGCATCCTCCCCGCACTGCAGAATGAGTTAAAACCTGTTCATTCCAGGGCTGCTCCAGCACTGAGGCACCCCCAGCCCACCAGGCAGGGGCTGCAGCCCTGCTTCATCTGCCTGGCAGCCCTGGGGCTGGGAAGGAACATTTCCCCTCTTCTCCCTGCCCAAACTGGGGGTTAAACGCTCCCGTCTCAGGCAATCAGCTGGGCTGGCTCCTGCAGCAGCCAAATGCCAGCAGCCTCCATCAGTGTGGCCACCTGCTCCAGCTCGGCTGGGCACGCAGAGTTTAATCTCCATATGCTGCAGTGGGGCTGGGCTGGGCTGGGCCCGGTGTGGGGCTGGGCTGGGCCTGGTGTGGGGCTGGGCTGGGCCCTGGTGTGGGGCTGGGCTGGCTCTGCTGTGGGGCTGGGCTGGGCCCGGTGTGGGGCTGGGCTGGCCCTGGTGTGGGGCTGGGCTGAGCCCGGTGTGGGGCTGGGCTGGCCCTGCTGTGGGGCTGGGCTGGGCCCGGTGTGGGGCTGGGCTGGCCCTGGTGTGGGGCTGGGCTGGCCCTGGTGTGGGGCTGGGCCCTCGCTCTGTGGGGCTGGGCTGGGCCGTCAGCGCTCGCCCCCTCGCTGCCAGCCCTGGCTGCTCTCCTGTGTTCTCCCAAATCAAACGGGGGCCCTACAAATCCTCCCATTCCCCATCGCCTCCCGGAGCTTGTTTGGCTGGAGGTTTTGAGGGGAAAATTAGTTTGTAAAGCAAATTACATTCTTAAAGCCCTGGTGGCAGCGGGACCGAGCTCTGCTCCACTCTGCGGTGCCAGCACTGTGTCCTGCCTGTCCCAGAGCCACTGCTGAGCCTGTCCCTTGTCCCTGTCCCCTGTCCTTATCCCCTCACTGTGTCCCCTGTCCCTGTTCTCTGTCCCCAGCCCAGCCCAGCTCTCCCTGTCCCTGTCCCCAGCCCAGCTCTGTGTGTCCCCAGGTGTCCCCAGCCCAGCCCAGCTCTCTGTGTCCCCAGCCCAGCCCAGCTCTCTGTGTCCCTGTCCCCAGCCCAGCTCTGTGTGTCCCCAGGTGTCCCCAGCCCAGCCCAGCTCTCTGTGTCCCTGTCCCCAGCCCAGCTCTCCCTGTCCCTGTCCCCAGCCCAGCTCTGTGTGTCCCCAGGTGTCCCCGGCCCAGCCCAGCCCAGCTCTGTGTGTCCCCAGGTGTCCCCAGCCCAGCCCAGCCCCAGCTCTGTGTGTCCCCAGGTGTCCCCAGCCCAGCCCAGCCCAGCTCTCCCTGTCCCTGTCCCCAGGTGTCCCTGTCCCTGTCCCCAGGTGTCCCCAGCCCAGCTCTGTGTGTCCCCAGGTGTCCCCAGCCCAGCTCTGTGTGTCCCCAGGTGTCCCCAGCCCAAGCCCAGCCCAGCTCTGTGTGTCCCCAGGTGTCCCCAGCCCAGCCCACGCCCAGCTCGGGTGGCCGCCGGCGCCGTGCGGCCGACGAGGACCCGGACGAGCGCCGGCAGCGCTTCCTGGAGCGGAACCGCGCGGCCGCCTCGCGCTGCCGGCAGAAGCGCAAGCTCTGGGTGTCCTCGCTGGAGAAGAAGGCCGAGGAGCTGACCAGCCAGAACATCCAGCTGAGCGTGAGTGCGGGCCGGGGCTGGGCACGGGGCTGGCACGGCCCTGGCACGGGGGATGGGCACGGGGCTGGGCACGGGGATGGCCCTGGCACGGCCCTGGCACGGCCCTGGCACGGCCCTGGCTTTGTTCCCTTCCAGGACATTTAGAGCAGTTCTTCCCTTGGGCACTTTTGGGGTGCAGCTGCTCCCCCACATTGCAGAGGGAGTTTCTGGGATGCTCTGAGGGGTTTTTGGGAAGCTCTGAGGAGTTTTTTGGAAGCTCTGAGGAGTTTTTTGGAAGCTCTGAGGGGTTTTTTGGAAGCTCTGAGGGGTTTTTTGGGAAGCTCTGAGGGTTTTTTGGGAAGCTCTGAGGAGTTTTTGGAAGCTCTGAGGGTTTTTTGGGACGCTCTGAGGGGTTTTTTTGGGAAGCTCTGAGGAGTTTTTTGGAAGCTCTGAGGGGTTTTTGGGACGCTCTGAGGGGTTTTAGGAAGCTCTGAGGGTTTTTGGAAGCTCTGAGGGTTTTTTGGGAAGCTCTGAGGGATTTTTAGGAAGCTCTGAGGGTTTTTGGAAGCTCTGAGGGTTTTTTTTGGAAGCTCTGAGGAGTTTTTTGGGACACTCTGAGGGTCTTTGGGACGCTCTGAGGTCTGTGTGTGTGTGTGTCCCCTCAGAACGAGGGTGACGCTGCTCAGGAACGAGGTGGCGCAGCTGAAGCAGCTGCTGCTGGCCCACAAGGACTGTCCCGTCACAGCCCTGCAGAAGAAGACCCAGGGCTACCTGGGTGAGTGAGGGCCGGGTGGGAGGGGAGGGGACCGTCCCCTCAGGCCGTGCCTGTCCCCCCTGTCCCCCCTGTCCCTCAGGTCCCTGCAGGGCAGGGCTGGCACAGCGCAGCACCCAGCAGGGCGTGCAGAGCGCCCGGGCTGGGCCCAGGACACCCCAAAATGCCCTCGGAGCCCCCCAGGACATTTCTGCCCATGGCACTAAGGGATGGATCCCCCAGATTGTCCCTGTGACCTTGGGGTGGCACCCGCTGCCACGAGGGCAGTGCCAGGGCAGGGTGTGTGTGTCCCTGTGCCCCCCATGTCCCTGTGCCCCCCATGTCCCTGTGCCCCCCATGGGAGTGTCCCTGTGCCCCCCATGTCCCTGTGCCCCCCATGTCCCTGTGCCCCCCATGTCCCTGTGCCCCCCAGGGCAGGGTGTGTGTCCCTGTGGCCCCCCATGTCCCTGTGCCCCCCATGTTCCTGTGCCCCCCATGGGGGTGTCCCTGTGTCCCCCATGTCCCTGTGCCCCCATGGGGGTGTCCCTGTGCCCCCCATGTCCCTGTCCCCCCCATGTCCCTGTGCCCCCCAGGGCAGGGTGTGTGTCTCTGTGCCCCCCATGTCCCTGTGCCCCCCATGGGGGTATCCCTGTGCCCCCCATGTCCCTGTGCCCCCCATGGGGGTGTCCCTGTGCCCCCCATGTCCTGTGCCCCCCATGGGGGTGTCCCTGTGTCCCCCATGTCCCTGTGCCCCCCAGGGCAGGGTGTGTGTCCCTGTGCCCCCATGGGGGTGTCCCTGTGCCCCCCATGTCCCTGTGCCCCCATGAGGGTGTCCCTGTGCCCCCCATGTCCCTGTGCCCCCATGAGGGTGTCCCTGTGCCCCCCATGTCCCTGTGCCCCCCATGGGGGTGTCCCTGTGCCCCCCCATTGTCCCTGTGCCCCCACACCCAGGGCCACCCTCCCCCCCGTGACATCCTGCAGCTCCATTGCTCATTCTCTGCCATCCCCACCGAGCTGCCTCGGCTTGGCAGTTAAACACACACAAAAAAAAGGAAAAGGCTCTTTTTTATCTCCTTTTCTCCCCATCATTTTCTTTTTTAATGCTGGCTGTTTCATTATAGCCAAGCCGGGAGCTAAAGAGGATCTGGGTCCTGCTGCCCTGCCTGCAATGCCAATTCCAGGCTGCTGAGAGGCTTTGGGAGGACGCTGGAGTCCTCTAGTGTTCCTTGGAAAAACGGGAGGATGGGCTGAGAGAGTGCAAACTGCAGGAACCTGGGGGAGAAAAGGGGAAAAAATATCTAAAAATTGAGAATTCATTGTTCTAGGGGCTGTGCCTTGCCCCCTGCCTGGGTCCCCTGGGGTTCTGCCTGGTGGGGCTGCAAACATCCCAGCTCTGCCCCTGTTTGCTCCTGCAAAGGGAAATGGAATTCCCTGCTGGCACCTCTGGGGGCGTCTGAGAGCTCCCAGGTGATCTCCAGGCTCAGGAGCTCTGCCTCCCAAAATTCGGGAAGGCACAGAACAAAGGGAAGGAGGGCTCTGCCTTTGTCTGCCCCCGTCCCCTCGTGGGGCTGCAAATTCCCCAAACCACGGAGCAGCCCAAGCCTCGTGATAGGCTCTGATTGATGTTTATGGCTTGGGGAGCAGTAAAGAGCAGAGCAGGTGATTTAGGTAAAAAAACGCCCCCAAAAGCCGAGCTCCTGGGGCTGCTGAGGGCGTCCTGCTCCCCCCTGGCAGGTGGGGAAGGGGCTGCTCAGCCTCGGCTCCAGAGCCTGAGGGGAAATTAATTCCTGTTAACGAGGAAGGGATGGGCTGGGAATGAGCTGTGCCAGTGCTGCCCTCCTCGGGAAGCTGTGCTGCTTCCTGCCCGCAGTTCAGGCAGATCCAGCGGGGCTGCTGCTCCTCGGCACGGGGAGGGTGGGCAGGGTCCCTGGTCCCAGCTCCGGGTCCTGTCCCAGTCCTGCCCCCGCGTTCCCCGGGCTGGGCTGCTCCAGGCTGGAGAGGGCTCCAGGCAGGAGTGGGCATCCCATTCCTGCTGGTCCCTGATCCCGCTCTGGGCCAGCGGCATTCCCAAACCCAGACCAGCCCCGTTCCTAAATCCAAACCCAAACCAGCCCCGTTCCTAAATCCAAATCCAAACCAGCGCCATTCCCAAACCCAAACCAGCCCCGTTCCTAAATCCAAATCCAAACCAGCGCCATTCCCAAACCCAAACCAGCCCCGTTTCTAAATCCAAATCCAAACCAGCCCCGTTTCTAAATCCAAACCCAAACCAGCACCATTCCCAAACCCAAACCAGCCCCGTTCCTAAATCCGAACCAGCGCCATTCCCAAGCCAGCGCCATTCCCAAACCAGCGCCATTCCCAAACCCAAACCAGCCCCATTCCCACCCCAAACCAGCCCCGTTCCTAAATCCAAACCAGCCCCATTCCCACCCCAAACCAGCGCCATTCCCAAATCCAAACCAGCGCCATTCCCAAACCAGCCCCATTCCCACCCCAAACCAGCACCATTCCCAAACCCATCCCATCCCCTCTCCCCCCAGCCCACCCCTGTGCCCCTGGCGCTGCCCCCGGCCGTCCCTGACCCGCTCCTCTCCCGCTCCTGTCCGCAGAGAGCCCCAAGGAGAGCTCGGAGCCCTCGGGCTCGCCCGCGCCCCGTCATCCAGCACAGCTCGGCCTCGGCCGCTCCCAACGGGCTCCGCTCGGCCGCCGAGGCCGTGGCCAGCTCGGTGCTGGCCCACATGGCCGGGCAAAGGACAGAGCTGGCCGTGCCCGCGGCCGCGCCCGTCATCATGGCCCCACAGTCGCACTCTGCCGGCAGATGATGGCCCCGGGCTGGGGCACCCGCACGGACTGAGCACAGCCTGCCCCGGCCCCGGCCCCGGGCACCGCGACCTCCCTGTCCCTCTGGGTTCCACGGGGCACCGGGACCTTCCCTGTCCCTCTGGGGTCTGTTCTGAGCGGCACCGGGACCTTCCCTGTCCCTCTGGGGTCTGTTCCACGGGGCACCAGGACCTTCCCTGTCCCTCTGGGGTCTGTTCTGAGCAGCACCGCGGCTTCCCTGTCCCTCTGGGTTCCACGGGGCACTGGGACCTTCCCTGTCTCTCTGGGGTCTGTTCTGAGCAGCACCAGGACCTTCCTGTCCCTTCTGGGTTCTGTTCTTGTTCTGGTTCTGGTTTGCTTTGAGTTAAGGGCGGCTCTGGCGCTTTCCCCCCCGATGGAGCCCCTGGGCACCTGTGGCAAACACTAAATTCTGGGGAGCCCCAGTGCTGGCCCTGTCCCCGGGAGGGGCTGTGACACTCCCCGCTGTCCCCATGTGCTGTCCCCATGCTGCAGGGGGCTGTGACACTCCCCGCTGTCCCCATGTGCTGTCCCCAATGCTGCAGGGGGCTGTGACACTCCCCGCTGTCCCCGGGCAGGGGCTGTCACACTCTGTGCTGTTCCCGTGCTGCTCCCAGGCCTGTCCCCACTCCCCAGATCGTTGCACCTTCACCAGGAGCCTCCTGGAGCTCTGAGCTCTGGCACCGAGGGCTCCTCCCTGCCCCAGCCCCAGCCCCAGCCGTGATTTTGGGAGCCAGGACTGCTCTGGGCTTGTGCCCCAGCGGCTGGGACAAGGGGACAGCCCCTCATGTTACCCTCAGGGCACTGAGAGAGGCTGGGTTTTGTCCGATGGGGTTTTCTTGGGGACAGACGGGAGCAGCTCCTGGGAGTCCTCTGGGCAAACCCAGCCCCGGCCGCGGGAGCAGCTCCCCGGTGACCCCAGGAACGGTGGCCTTAAACCATGGGGTTGTTCCGAGGGAGGGAGCGGGAGCAGGGCCGGGGTTTGGTGACCGAGCCTCGGTCACTCCCGGCTGGAGCAGACAAAGGATTCGGACCCGAGCCTGGGCAGGGGCAGAGCCCGCCCTCCACGTCAGGAGCTGGGACCGGGCCCCTTGTCCTGCCGGGTGCACAATGGGCTCTGTCCTGTGTGTCCCTGGGGGGCTCCAGAGCTTCCCCAGGTGCTGCAGGGTGGAGCCGGGAATGGGGAATGGGGAATGGGGAATGGGAAATGGGGAATGGGGAATGGGAATGGAAAATGGGGAATAATGGGAACGGGAAATGGGGAATGGAAATGGGAAATAATGGGGAATGGGAATGGAAAATGGAAAATGGGGAATGGGAAGGGCTGCCGCGTGTTTTTGGGGTGTGGAAGGAATCTTGTCCCGGTCCATGGAACGGCTCCAGCCCCTGGAATCGCTGCCCCTTGGCTCCCTCCTCAGCCAGGCCCCCCTCAGGTCGCACTCGCCACTTTGGAGCCAGCTCGGTTTGTCCGGGTGATTTTGGTCGGTTCCTCCACGCTTGGAGGGTTCCCAGGGACAGCGAAAGCCAAAGCCAGGGCTGAGCAGGGACCGGGATCTCGGCACTGGTGGGAAGGTCCTGAGCTTTGGGCTTTTTCCCAAAAAGCCGTGGGATCCGGCTGCTCCCCTCCCTTCCTCAGCTGGGACTGGGCTCAGGGTGGGTTTGTGCTGCTGCTCCCCTTTCTCCTCTCGCTCGTCCCAGCTCCTCTCCGTGCTCCAGCCTCGGCAGTCTCTTGCTGGGGTCCCACACATCCCCCAGACCCCTTTTTCCCTCCTTCAGGCTGTTCCTAAAGCCCAGTCCGGGCTCCCAGCTGTTTCCAGCGCTCCCTGTCCCGGCCGGGAGGGCCCGGGGGGGGCCAGGGAGGGCTCGGAGCCGCTTTGGGGGATCCCTGGGGTGTTTCAGGGGGTGCAGGAGCAGCAGCAGCTCCTGCCGTGCTCCGGGGGAAGGCGCGATGCCCATCCAGGGCCCAGGAGGGCAGGGGGAGCTGAGCTCTGGGCTGGGCCCCTCTGGTTCCCCGTGTGCTGGGGGGGCCTCGCTGGCAGAACCAGGAATGAGCAAAGGCTGGAAGATCCAGGGCAGGGTTTGGCTGGAAGGCAGCGAATCCAGGGCAGTGTTTGGCTGGAAGGCAGCAGCTCCCGCAGCCCCTCGTTTTGCCCTCGGGGCACTGAGAGCGGCTGCGTTTTGTGTGATGGGCTTGTCCTGCCCCGAGCTCCCCATTCCCACATCCCCATCGCCAGTGCCTTGAAAATTCTGCAAATCCCGAAAAAGGGAAGCTCCAAAGGTGGTCAGGGACGAGCGGGAACGAGCTCGGTCCTGGGTTCGGTCACTCGCAGGGTTGGAGCTTCCCGTGCCCGTTCCGCGTGTGTTTCACCCCAAAAGCACTCCCTCCTCGCTTTGTGACCGCTTTTGGGGCGAACCCCCCCCCGGTTCTGCTCCGCGCCGATTCCTCCCGCTCTGCCGGGGGGCGGCAGCCCCGGCCCCGCTCGGCAGCGCCGGGCGCCTGCACTTTGCTCCGCCAGCCCCGGGCTCCGGGAGTCCCGGGGGGCCGAGCCTTCCTCCTGTCCCCGCTCCTGTGTCCCCTCCTGTCCCCTCTTATTCCCTCCTGTCCCCTCCTGTCCCCCGCTCCTGTCCCCGCTCCTGTCCCCTCCTGTCCCCTCTTATTCCCTCCTGTCCCCTCCTGTCCCCTCCTGTGTCCCCTCCTGTCCCCCCTCCTGTCCCCATCCTGTCCGCTCCCTGCCGGGACCCGCGGCCCGGGCTCACCGGGGGCTCCTGGCGGCTCTGCGGGCTCCGGGCCGGGGCAGCGGGATCGGCTGCGGGGGTTTGGGGTTTGGGGATTTTATCGGAATTGCGGAAAAGGAACGGAACCCCCGGCGGGGGAGCCGCTGCTCCCTCCCTCCTCTTCCTCCCTCTTCAGCCTCCAAATCCCCGCGGAACGGGCGGCGTGGGAAGAGTCGGTCCCCGTTCCCTCCCCGCCCCGGTGTTTGGTCCGGGATTCTTGGCCCGGGTGGGAATTGTGACATTTTGGGGCTCCTGGACCCGTTCCTGCTCTGTTCGCCCCAAAAGGAGCCCGGGAGGTGCCGAAGGGACACGGCAGGCGGGGTCCTGGGCGCGCCCCCCACTCCCCAGCTGCTTTGTGCCACGAGCTTTGACGATCAATAATGGAAGAAGCCAAAAAAGGAGCCCCGAGTACCTGTGTAGTATCTTATCAGTCCATATCGACGCGTATACGCACCCATGTATCGTAGATCGGCCGTGGCGGGTCTGACCCGACCCCCCGCCGCCCCCGAGGGACCCCCGCCCGGCCCGGCTCCTGTGAGCGGGTCCTCACAGCCCCGCGGGGGCCGGGGCCGCGGGGGGACCCGGGGGACACGTCCCAGCCTCCCCCGCCCTCGGCCGCGTCATACCAAACATGTAACGTGCCTTTTATTTATGCTGCAAATATAACATTAAATATTACCCAGGAGCCGCCGGCTGCTGCCCTTTGTGGGGGTGCGGGCTGGGGACACCCCGATGTCCCCGGGGGAGCTGCCTGTGGGGACACCGCCGTGTCCCGGGGCGCCCTCGGGGGCGTTTTTGGGGGCGATTTCGGCTGGTTTGGGGTCGGGGGAGCCGCGGCCGCGCCGTCGGGGCTGCAGGAGCGCTCAGCGGCCACCGGGGGGCGGCAGCGAGAAACGGCCCGAGCGGGGGGGTCTGGGGGAGATGGGGAACCGGGGAGGGGTCCCGATATGGGGGTGATGGGGAACCGGGGAGGGGTCCCGGGTCTGGGGGTGATGGGGAACCGGGGAGGGGTCCCGATATGGGGGTGATGGGGAACCGGGGAGGTCCCGGGTCTGGGGGTGATGGGGAACCGGGGAGGGGTCCCGATATGGGGGTGATGGGAAACCGGGGAGGGGGTCCCGATATGGGGGTGATGGGGAAGCGGGGAGGGGTCCCGATATGGGGGTAATGGGCTGGGTGGGGGGGCAGGGAAGGGGTCTCGGTCTGGGCTGGTTGCGGGGCAGGGGAGGGGGTCCCGGGCTCAGGGGGCCCTGGTCTCGTGAAGTCCCGGTGCAGTTCGGGGGTCCCGGGGGTCTCGCTGCTCAGCCCAGGCGGTGCCGGTTGCGGGGCCCGGGCGGGGCGGGAGGTGCGGGCCTCCCCCGTCCGCCCATCCATCCATCCGTCCGTCCGTCCGTCTGTCCCCGGGGGCGGCTGTCGCGCTGCTAAATGGGTTTCATTAACGGCGGCGGGGCCGGGGGCTGCTCCCGCCGCCCCCCGCTCCCCCGGGACCCCCGCCCGGCCCGGCCCGGCTATAAGAGGCGGCGGCGGCGGCGGGGCGGGGGCGATGGCCATGGCGGGGCGCCCGGTGCTGCTCCTGCTGCTGCTGCTGCTGCTGGCGGGGACCCCGCGCTCCGCCCGCGCCTGTCCCGGGACCCCCGGCCCGGCCCCGGTGAGCCCCGGCCCCGGCCGCGCCGTCGGAGCGGGGGCTCCGGTGTGTGGGGGGAGGCTCGGGGCTGGGCTCGGGGGTCGCTGCGCGGCTCCAGGACCGCTGTGAGCCCCGGTCCTCCCCCGCCTCAGGCCGCCGCCGCCGCCCCGGGGCCGCCCCCCCGCCGCCGCCGCCCTGGGAGCGCTGCTCCGGTCCCTGCGGCGCCCCGGCCGCGCCCCCCGGGGCCCCCGGGGCCGCCGAGGTGAGCGGGGATGGGGGGCCCGGCCGGGGGCTCCGGGGGTCCCGAGGGACGGCTCGGGGGGTTTGGGGACAGCGCGGGGACGCGGGCGGTGGGTGGGCAGGGATGGGGGGGTTTGGGGCGCCTGAGAAGGGTCGGTGGTTTGGGGATGGGGTCCCCGTTTCGGGTCCGTGTTCAGCCCATCCCCATCCATCCGTCCGTCCCTCCCTGTCCCTCTGTCTGTCCCCACCGTGTCCGCGGTGCGGATCAACGGTGCCGTGTCCCCCGGCAGGTGGGGCTGGGGGCCGCAGGGGGGTCCCCAGGCCCGGCTCAGCCCCGCCCCCGCGGCCGGGACCCCCCGGCGGCGCCGTTCTGGACCGTGGCGACCCCGCAGCGCTTCGGCCGCCGCCGCTGAGCCCGGCCCCGAGCCCCGGCCCGGCCCCCGGGGGCTCGGCCCGGCCCCCAATAAAGCGATTTGTGCCCGCGCCGAGCCCTCGCTCTGTTCCCAGCCCGGGGCGGGGGGGGACGCGGCTCCCGCCTCGCTGCGCTCCCCAGCCCCAGGCAGACACCGACACCGGGAGTACAAACCCCCCCCAGCTTTATTCTGGGGGGCCGATGGCACCCGGGGACCCTCCAGAACGGGGGTCCGGCCCGGAGGGGGGCCCCGGGCCCTGAGGTCCGTCCGTCTGTCTGTCCGTCCCCCCCGCGGCGGGGTCGGGGCGGTGGCCGCGGGTGGGGGGCGCGTCCAGAGGTCCGAGCGCTGCCCGGCGGCTCCGGGGGCGGCTCCGGGGGCGGCTCCGGGGGCGGCTCCGGGGGCAGCTGCCCGGGCCCGGCGGGGCTCCCCTGCCCCCGGGCGGGCTCACTTGCCCCGGCCATGATGCGCAGGTACTGCAGCGCGTTCCGGGCCGCCTGGGCGCGGGCGCCGTCCGCGGGACGGGGCCGCCCCGTGGCACACCGTGGTCGGCTGCGTGGAGAGCTCCACCAGGCACTGGTGCAGCCCGCTGAGGCTCAGCGCGTCTGCGGGCACAGCGGGGTCACCGCACGGCCCCGGCGCTCCCCCGGGCCGAGCCGGGGCACCCCGCGGGGGCCGGGCGGGGCTGGGGGGGCCCGACGGCGCTCACCGATGTCGAGGTAGCTGATGGCGAAGCTCTGCTCCTCCGAGAGCTCCTGCAGCAGGGCGCAGGCGCCCCCCGGCGCGGGGTTGCCGCCGCGGCTCCGCAGCTGGCCCAGCTTCTCGCCCGCCGAGTTGCGCAGCGAGTCCCAGGTGCAGCCGGGGGCGCGGCCCCGCAGCCCCTCCAGCCGGGGGGCACGTCTGCGGAGGGGGCGCGGGGGGCTCGGGGGACCTGCCCAGCGCCCGGGGTCTGTCCCGACCCCCCCGAGGTGTGGGAAGCCCCCCGGGAACGGCGGGACACCCCCGGGGCCAGCCCAACCCCAAAGCCAGAGGGGTGCCCAAAACCCCAAAGCCAGAGGGTGCACAAAACCCCAAAGCCAGAGGGTGCCCAAAACCCCAAAGCCAGAGAGTGCCCACATCCCCAAACCCAGAGGGTGCCCACGACCCCAAACCCAGAGGGTGCCCACATCCCCAAAGCCAGAGGGTGCCCATGACCCCAAACCCAGAGGGTGCCCAAAAACCCAAAGCCAGAGGGTGCCCAAAACCCCAAAACCCAGAGGGTGCCCACATCCCCAAACCCAGAGGGTGCCCATGACCCCAAACCCAGAGGGTGCCCAAAAACCCAAAGCCAGAGGGTTGCCCAAAAAACCCAAAGCCAGAGGGTGCCCACATCCCAAACCCAGAGGGTGCCCACATCCCCAAACCCAGAGGGTGCCCACGACCCCAAAGCCAGAGGGTGCCCACATCCCCAAAGCCAGAGGGTGCCCTCCCCTGGCCTGGAGAGGGGCAGAGGGGACTCTGGGTGGCCCTGGGTGGCCCTGGGTGCCGTGTCCCTCCCAGGGCCCCCGGTACCATGTTGACTGGTCCTCCTCGCCCTCGCGCCTCGCTGCCGTCGCGCGGCTCCATGGGCACGTTGTGGATCCTCACCAGCATCTTGGCGGCCGCGTTGCGCTTGGCCAGCTTCTTGGAGGTGCCGCTGCCTGCGGGGGGCTGGCGCTGAGCCGGGACCCCCGGGAGCCCCGCCCGGGACCCCCGGGACCCCCGGGACCCCCGCGCTGCCCTCACCGATCTCCACGAATCTCTCCACCCGGCAGGTCATGGTGAACTCCTTGCGGTGCGCCGGCCCCGACTCCTGCCGTCACCGTGTACTCGGGCAGGCGCCAGCCCTTCTGCACACCACCAGCTCCTGAGGGGACACGGCCACCCCAAGGGACATGGGGACACGGCCACCCCCACGGGACGGCCCCGAGCCACCATCGGCGGCCCCACAAGGGGGTAGCAGGCTCCAAAATGGGGATAACCGGCCCCAAATGGGGATAACCGGCCCCAAACGGGGATAACCGGCCCCAAAATGGGAGTCATTGTCCTCAAAATGGGGATAACCGGCACCAAGATGGGAACAATGGCCCCAAAATGGGGATCATTGTCCTGAAAATGGAGGTAATCGGCCCCAAAACAGGGATAACTGTCCCCAAAAGAGGGATAACCAGCCCAAAGGAGGAATGACTGTCCCTAAATGGGGATAAACAGCCCCAAAAGGGGAATGACTGTCCCTAAATGGGGATAAACAGCCCCAAAAGGGGAATGACTGTCCCTAAATGGGGATAACAGCCCCAAAATGGGAATGACTGTCCCTAAATGGGGATGAGCAGCCCCAAAAGGGGAATGACTGTCTCTAAATGGGGATGAGCAGCCCCAAAAGGGGAATGACTGTCCCTACATGGGGATAACAGCCCAAAGGAGGAATGACTGTCCCTAAAAGGGGATAAACAGCCCCAAAAGTGGAATGACTGTCCCTAAATGGGGATAACAGCCCCAAAAGGGGAATGACTGTCCCTACATGGGGATAACAGCCCAAAGGAGGAATGACTGTCCCTAAAAGGGGATAAACAGCCCCAAAAGGGGAATGACTGTCCCTAAATGGGGATGAGCAGCCCCAAAAGGGGAATGACTGTCCCTACATGGGGATAACAGCCCAAAGGAGGAATGACTGTCCCTAAAAGGGGATAAACAGCCCCAAAAGGGGAATGACTGTCCCTAAATGGGGATGAGCAGCCCCAAAAGGGGAATGACTGTCCCTAAATGGGGATAAACAGCCCCAAAAGGGGAATGACTGTCCCTAAAAGGGGATAACAGCCCCAAAAGGGGAATGACTGTCCCTAAATGGGGATGAGCAGCCCCAAAAGGGGAATGACTGTCCCTAAAAGGGGATGAGCAGCCCCAAAAGGGGAATGACTGTCCCCAAAAGGGGATAACAGCCCCCAAATGGGAATGACTGTCCCTAAAAGGGGATAACAGCCCCAAAATGGAGGTGACTGTCCCCACAACAGGAACATCTGTCCCAAAATGGGGAAGAGCCCCCCGATGCCATCGTGTTCCCCCCGCCCCACAAACGGGTGAGTCCCCCCCAGGGCCCACGTGCCCCCAGTGTCCCCCTCCCGGCCCGGTGCAGGGGGCTGTCCCCGTGTCCCCATGTCCCCCCTCCCGGCCAGGTGCAAGGGGCTGCCCAGTGTCCCCCGTGTCCCCCCTCCCGGCCAGGTGCAGGGGGGCTGCCCAGTGTCCCCCGTGTCCCCCCTCCCGGCCAGGTGCAAGGGGCTGCCCAGTGTCCCCCGTGTCCCCCCTCCCGGCCAGGTGCAGGGGGGCTGCCTGGTGTCCCCGTGTCCCCGTGTCCCCCGCCGGGGGTGGCACCCACCTGCAGCGCCCCCACGGGGTTGCACTCGGCCTGGGGGGGGGACACCGGCGTCTTCATCTCCAGGGGGGGGCCCCTGTGGGGCGCAGGGTCAGGGGGCGCCCACGGCCCCGGGGGGCACAGAGGGGCGCCCACGGCCCCGGGGGGCACAGAGGGGCGCCCACGGCCCCGGGGGGGGCACAGAGGGGCCGGGGGGCACCGGGGGGAGGTGGGGACACGGCGGCCCCCCCTTACCTGGGCGAGGGGGGGGGCACGGCGGGGGCCGGGGGGGGCGCGGCGGGGCCGGGCTCTGCGGGGGGCTCCGGGGGGAACGGAGAGCTGGGGGCACAGGCGGGGCTCAGAGACCCCCCAGGCAACGTGGGGACCCCCAGACACCCCCCCCAGGCACCCCCAGACCCCCCCCCCAGGCAGTGTGGGGACCCCCAGACCCTCCCAGGCAACGTGGGGACCCCCAGAACCCCCAGGCACTGTGGGGACCCCCAGACCCCCCCCAGGCATTGTGGGGACCCCCAGGCCCCCCCAGGTCCCCCAGACTCTTCAGGCACCGCCAGACTGCCCAGACCCCTCCAGGTACCCCCAGACCCCCCCAGACCCCCCCAGACCCCCGAATTCCTCAGACCCCCCAGAACTCCCAGAGCACCCAGAGCCCCCCAGACTCCCCCGGGAGCCCCCAGACCCCCCCCCGAGCTCAGCAGAGCCTCCAATCCCGCAGGACCCCCAGCTCCTCTGGCTGCCCCCTCCCCCAGAGCCCCCCCCAGCCCCACCTGTGCTCCAGGGGCTCCAGCATGGCCCCCCCCCCTCTGAGCAGCCTCAGGGCCACCTCGGCCGCCTTGTGCTTGGCCGCCTTCTTGCTGGGACCCTGCCCTGGGGGACACGGGGACATCAGGGACACCAGGGGACACCGAGGGGCCCTCAGGGACACCAGGGGACACCGAGGGACACCAGGGGACAGCGAGGGGCCCTGGGAGGTTTGGGGTCCCCCGGTGACAGTGACGTCCCCGACCGGACAGGAGGCACAGGGAGGCCCAGGACGGTGGTGGGGGTTCCCCAGGAGGGTTTGAGGGGTCCCGGGGGTCCCACCGGTGCAGCTGAGGGGACAGAGGGGACAGAGGGACAGGGAGGGGACAGGAGGGACAGGGAGGGGACAGAGGGACAGGGAGGGGACAGAGGGACAGGGAGGGGACAGAGGGACAGGGGGGGACAGGGTGGCCCAGGACAGCTCCCCAAGGGCTCCCCGGGGGGGTCAGGGTCCCACCGGTGCAGCTGATGTCCCCGAGGGGACAGAGGGACAGGGAGGGGACAGAGGGACAGGGAGGCCTGGGGCGGTTCCGGGGGCTCTCTGGGGGTCCCTGGGGGTCCCGGGGGTCCCACCGGTGCAGCTGATGTCCCCGAGCGTGACGCGGAAGGTGAAGTTGGGCTGGTGGGCCTGGCCCTCGGCCTTGAGCAGGTCGTAGCCCGGGGTCCGGCCTAGGCGAGTGCCATACTCCTGCAGGAGGCTGATGGGCGTCTTGCCGGGGCTGGCGGCCACCATCTGCTCCAGGCTGCGGCACCCAGAGCACAGCGGCGTCACGGGGGACAGGGACAGGGACAGCGGGACAGGGGTGGCACTGCCACGGAGTGTGGGGACACGGGGTGGCCTTTGCGCGTGACGTGGTGACACGGGGACAGGGATGGAGCCCCAGCACAGCGTGGGGACACGGGCAGGGGGTGGCAGTGCCAGCGGGGACACGGGGACAGGGGTGGCACTGTCCCACACCGCGGGGACACGGGGACAGGGGTGGCACTGTCCCACACCGGGGGACACGGGGACAGGGATGGAGCCCCGGCACAGCGCGGGGACACGGACAGGGGTGGCACTGTCCCCACACCACGGGGACAGGGATGGCACTGCCACACCGCGGGGACACGGACAGGGATGGCACTGCCACACCGCGGGGACACGGGGACAGGGATGGCACTGTCCCACACCACGGGGACAGGGATGGTACTGCCACACCGCGGGGACAGCGCTGTCCCCCCTCCCCTCCCGTCCCCTCCCTTCCCGTCCCGTCCCCACCCCGGCCTAGGCCGCCCCCTCCCCCGCCCGCCGCCAGCGCGGGCCCCGGGCGGCGCCGGGCAGCCCCGGAGGGCCGCGGGCGGTGCCGGGCGGTGCCGCACGGCCCCGGGGGGCCCCGGGGGTCCCGGTACCTGGGGAAGGCGCCGCCGCTCCGCCGGGCCCCGCCCGCCCCCTCCTCGCTCATCCCCGCCGCTCCGGCCGCCGCCCGCGCCGCCAGGGGGCGCGCGGCATCACGGGAGCGCCGAGCCGCGCGGGGGGCGATGGGAGCTGTAGTCCGCCCGCAGGGCGAGCGGCCGCCGCCAGCCCTCCGGTGGACTACACTTCCCATAACCCCCCGCGCCAAGGGGAGGGCGGGAGCGCGGAGGAGGGGGAAGCGGGGTCACGTGGTGCCGGCGGGGCGGGGCGGGGGCCGTGCCTCCGTGCCTCAGTTTCCCCCGAGAGGGGTCAGGGGACAGCGGGGACACTGGGGACAGCGGGGATAGTGGGGACAATGGGCACAGTGGGGACAATGGGGATAAGTGGGGATAGTGGGGGACAATGGGGACAGCGGGGGCAATGGGGACAGCGGGGACAGTGGGGACAATGGGCACAGTGGGGACAGTGGGGACAGCGGGTATAATGGGGACAGTGGGGACAATGGGGATAGTGGGGACAGCCAGGGGACAATGGGGACAGTGGGGCAGAGGTGGCCCTGGTCAGAATGGGAGCGCTGGGATCACGCTGGGAGCGCTGGGGATGGAGGGGCACCGTACTGGGAGCACTGGGATGGCACCGGGAGCACTGGGACCCAAGGGACACCACACTGGGAGCACTGGGACACCCGGACTGGGAGCACTGGCACGGCCCCGGTGCCCCGTGTGCTGCTGGGCCCGGCCGGGGCCGGTGCCGGTACCGGCGGGGTCCCGGAGACACCGGTGGGGCGGGTATTGGAGTCCCGGTGCCGGTGCCGGTGCCGGTGCAGGCCCGGGAGCGGTGCCGGTGTCAGAGAGGTCCCGGTGCTCGTGTCGCCCTCTCCGGTCCCGAGGGGTGGTCCCGGTGCGGTATCCGGGTCCCGGTGCGGTATCTGGGTCCCGGTGCCGGTCTCTATCTGGATCCCGGTACAGTATCCGGGTCCCGGTACAGTATCTGGGTCCCGGTGCGGTATCTGGGTCCCGGTGCGGTATCTGGGTCCCGGTGCGGTATCTGGGTCCCGGTGCGGTATCCGGGTCCCGGTGCGGTATCTGGGTCCCGGTGCCGGTCTCTCCGCTGCGGCGGTTCCCGGTGCGGTACCGGGGGGGGTCCCGGTGCAGCATCGCGGTGCCGCGGCGCTGCCGGGGGGGCTCCCGGTGCCCGTGCCGCTCTCTCCGGTGCGCGGGGCGGGGCCGGGGCGGGGCCGTTCCCGTCGGGCGGGGCCGTTCTCGCCGCTCGCCCCGACCGCGGCCCCGGCCCCGGTACCGGCCCCGCCCGCCGGGCCCAGCCCCGCAGCACCGGCACCGCCGGGCCCCCCCCGGCCCCGGGACCCCCCGGGACCCCCCGGCAGCAGCGGCGCCCCCGGGCGAGGGGCCCGGAGCCCCCCCAGGTACCGGCACCGCTCGGGGGGGGATGCGCGGGATGGGGGGAGGGGCAGGGCCGGGGATGCGCCGGGATCGGGGGGGGCGGCGGGGCCGGGGGGGGGGGCTCGGGGCGCCCCCCCCCATCACCGGGACCCCCCCCAGGCCGGGGGGGCCGCGCCCTCCCCTCCCCCCTCGGCGCGGGGGGCTGGGGGGGGGGGAGGGGATGCTCGCGGCCTCTGGCACGCGCCTGACCCCCCCCTTCAACACGCGCGTGCACGCGCCTGACCCCCCCCCCCCATCCCCCTCCATCCCCGGCCGTGCGCGCGCCCGTGACCCGCTACGCGCGCGAGCGGCGCCAGGTGCGTGTGCGCGCGCCCGCCCGACCCTGCGCGTGCCCGCGGGGCGCCCCCGTGAGCGCGCACCCCCGGTTTGCACGCGCGCGCCCCCCCCCCCCGCCGCTGTCACCCCCCCCCCCATGTCGCGACAGGGAGCCATGTCCCGACATGACGCGCCGGCGGGGGCGCTGTTCCGCCCCCGCTCCCCTCCTCCCGCGCTGCGCTGTCGCGACACGGGCCCGGCGCTGTCGCCTGTCGCCAGCGCCGCCCTCCCCCCGCTCTGTCCCAGCCCCCCCCGGGTCGCGCCCCCCGCTCCTGCCTCAGTTTCCCCGGGGGGGGGGAGGGGGGGAGGCCCCATCCCTTACCGGGATGACGTCACGGTGTGACGTGATGTCACCGCGGGGGGGACACGCGCGACACCTGGAGGGGCGGGTGGCGCCCCCCCCCCCCCGCGGGTCCCTCGGGGTGACGCTCGGCCCCTCCCCCGCCCCAACCCCCCCGTTTCAGTGATGACATCATCGCCGGCCGCGCTGTTGCCATGGCGACCGCCCCCCCCGCCCCGGGGACCCCTCGTGCCTCAGTTTCCCCCGAGCGTGCCCGGGGTGACCCGGCGGGGAGCGGGCGGGGGGCACGCACGTGTGCAAAGGGGTCACACGCGTGTGGGGGGGTCCCGTGGGCACGGGGGGGTCGCACGCGTGCGTGGGGGTCAACCCCGGCTGCCCCCGGCCCCGCTGACCGCCCGCCCCTGTCCCGGGTCCCCGTCCCCGCTGACCGCCCGCCCCTGTCCCGGGTCCCCGGCCCCGCTGACCGCCCGCCCCGGTTTGGGGTCCCCGGCCCCGCTGACCGCTCGCCCCGGTTTGGGGTCCCCATCCCCGCTGACGCCCGCCCCTGTCCCGGGTCCCCATCCCCGCTGACGCCCGCCCCGGTTTGGGGTCCCCGGCCCCGCTGACCGCTCGCCCCCCAGCCCCATGGCCTGCCTGCACGAGACCCGCACTCCGTCGCCGTCGCTGGCGCTGCCGTCGGACGGGACCCCCGAGCAGGAGCTGACCCCCACGCAGTGCGTGCTGCGCGATGTCCTGCCCGCGCCCAGCGCGCCCCCCCGAGGCCTGGCCCCGCCGGAGCGCAGCGCGGCCCCCCGAGCTCGGCCCCGAGGCCGCGGGGCCGCTGGCGGCCGATGCCGCCCACCTGCGCTGCCAGGCCGGGGGCGGCTTCCTGGAGGGGCTCTTCGGGTGCCTCAAGCCCGTGTGGACCATGATCGGCAAAGCCTACGCGGCCGAGCACAAGCACCCGCCCGAGGGTGAGCGCCCGCCCGGGGGCACCGGGGAGGGCACGGCGGGCACGGCGGGCACGGGGAAGGGGTAAAGAACGGGGGAAAGGGGGTAAACGGGGCTGAAGGGGTGAAAGAGCTTTGAAGCAGGGTCCGAAGCAGGGTCCAAGGGGGTGAAGGGGGGGTGAGAGGAGAAAAGAGGGGGTGAAGGGCAAAAGGAGGGAGGGGGGAAGGAGGGGTGTGGGTGTGGGGGTGCCGTGGCTGGGGGTCGTGGTGGGCTGTGTGTGCCACGGGTGTGGGTGCCATGGTGGGGGTCCCGGGGGGCTCTGGGTGCCATGCTGTGGGTGCCATGGTGTGGGTGCCATGGTGGGGGTCCCAGGGGGCTCTGGGTGCCATGGTGGGGCTGCCATGCTGTGGATGCCATGGTGGGGGTCCCGGGGGGCTCTGGGTGTCATGCTGTGGGTGCCATGGTGTGGGTGCCATGGTGGGGGTCCCGGGGGGCTCTGGGTGCCATGGTGGGGCTGCCATGCTGTGAATGCCATGGTGGGGGTCCCAGGGGCAGTGGCTGCCATGCTGTGGGTGCCATGGTGGGGCTGCCATGCTGTGGGTGCCATGGTGGGGGTCCCGGGGGCTCTGGGTGCCATGGTGTGGGTGCCATGGTGTGGGTGCCATGGTGGGGGTCCCGGGGAGCTCTGGCTGCCATGGTGGGGCTGCCATGGTGGGGGTCCCGGGGGCAGTGGCTGCCATGCTGTGGCTGCCATGGTGGGGGTCCCAGGGGCAGTGGGTGCCATGCTGTGGGTGCCATGGTGGGGCTGCCATGCTGTGGGTGCCATGGTGGGGGTCCCGGGGGCAGTGGGTGCCATGCTGTGGGTGCCATGGTGGGGGTCCCGGGGGCAGTGGCTGCCATGCCCCCGGTGCCCGCAGACCCCTGGGAGGTGCCGTTCGAGGAGATCCTGGACCTGCAGTGGGTGGGCAGCGGCGCGCAGGGCGCCGTGTTCCTGGGCCGCTTCCACGGCGAGGAGGTGGCCGTGAAGAAGGTGCGGGACCTCAAGGAGACCGACATCAAACACCTGCGCAAGCTCAAGCACCCCAACATCATCACCTTCAAGTGAGAGGGGGCTGCCGGCACCGCGGGCACGGGGACAGCATGGAACGGGGAGAGCACGGGCACGGGGACAGCACGGGCACGGGGACAGCACGGGCACGGGGACAGCATGGAACGGGGAGAGCACGGGCAGGGGGACACTGCAGGAATGGGACATGGGCATCGTATGGGGCATGGAGCATGCTGGAACACGGGCACAGCATGAGCATGGGCATGGCATGGAATGGGCATGGAATGGACACAGCATGGATATGGAATGCACATGGCATGGACATGGCATGGGCATGGAATGGGCACAGCATGGACACAGAATGGACAGCATGGAATGCGCATGGCATGGGCATGGAATGGGCACAGCATGGACATGACAGGCACAGCATGGACACGGAATGGACACGGAATGGACACGGAATGGACACGGAATGGACACGGGATGGACGTGGTGCCCAGCATGGGCATGGCCACAGAGGTCACGGGCACCGAGGCCCAGGGCACCCCGCTGGGGTGTCCCCAGCAGAGCGGCGGCCCCGGCGGGCGCTGAGGCGGCGCTGTGCCCGCAGGGGCGTGTGCACCCAGGCCCCCTGTTACTGCATCATCATGGAGTTCTGCGCCCAGGGCCAGCTCTACGAGGTGCTGCGCGCCGGCCGCAAGGTCACCCCCTCGCTGCTGGTCGACTGGTCCATGGGCATCGCCGGGGGCATGAACTACCTGCACCTGCACAAGATCATCCACCGCGACCTCAAATCGCCCAAGTGAGCCGGGCACGGGGCTGGGGGCACCCAGGGACCCCGGGCGTGGGGCTGTGCATGGGGCGGGTGCGTGGCGGTGCTGGGATGGGACAGACCCGTGTCCTTGGGGGTGCCCTGTCCCTCCCGCTGCTGTGCCCGTGGTGGTGTGTGTCCGTGAGCTGTGTGACCCTGGCAGTGCCACTCCTGGTGGCTTCATGCCCCTGGCAGTACCCTGCTCACGGTGGTGGCCGAGCTGTGCGCGTGGTGGTGGCGTCCCCTCAACAGGACCAGGCTGGTGGCATTGCATGTCCATGCTGGGGCCACGTCCCTGGTGGTGCCCCATGCCACATCCATTTTGGAATCACGTCCATGCTGGTGCCATGCCCATGGTGCTGTCCAAAGGCAGGGCAATGGCCATGGTGGCATTGTCCCATCTCATTGGTGTCCCCCGCCAGTGCTGTGTCCGTGTTGGTGTTGTCCTGTTCTGTGTCCGTGTCAGTGCTGTCCCCTGCCCGTGCTGGCTGTCCCCAGTCCCTGTCACCGCTGTCCCCTGCCCTGCCCGTCCCCGCCGTGCCCGTGTCATTGGTGCGCCACTGGCGCGGCGCTGAGCGCGTGTCCCCAGCATGCTCATCACCTACGACGACGTGGTGAAGATCTCGGACTTCGGCACCTCCAAGGAGCTCATCGACAAGAGCACCAAGATGTCCTTCGCCGGCACCGTGGCCTGGATGGCCCCCGAGGTCATCCGCAACGAGCCCGTCTCCGAGAAGGTGGACATCTGGTGAGGCCACGGGGACACCGGGGACACCGGGGACACTGCAGTGGCAGGCAGCGGGCACAGGAGACATTGTGGGGACGCCAAGGACAGTGGGGACCGGAGATGGGGACACTGGGGACACTGGGAGTGACATGGCAGGGCCAGGGGACATCAGGGACCACAGGAGTGGGGACAGTGGGGACACCAGAGGGGGAAGAGCTGAGGGGACAGCAGGAGGCCACCGCGGGTGACGGGGCCGTGGGTGCCCACAGGTCCTTCGGGGTGGTGCTGTGGGAGCTGCTGACGGGCGAGATCCCCTACAAGGACGTGGACTCGTCGGCCATAATCTGGGGCGTGGGCAGCAACAGCCTCCACCTGCCCGTCCCCTCCAGCTGCCCCGACGGCTTCAAGGTGCTGCTGCGCCAGTGCTGGTGAGTGCCCAGGGGGACGCCCCGAGGGACACCCTGGGGACGCTCTGTGGGCACCCGTGGCACCGGGGACCCCACCCAGACGGGGCCACGGGGCCAGCACGAGGGACCTGCCCCCATGGGGCACCCCTGCTTGTAGCTGTACCCCCCCGTGTCCTGTGCACCCTTCTCTGCCCCTGCTCCCCAAAACCTCCGGCACTCCCAGCAGCCCCAGCCTCCCCCAGAACCCCCTGAGACCTCCCAGCCCCCCCAGGACTCCCCCAGCCCCCCCTGAGTGCCGCGTCCTTCCCCCAGGAACAGCAAACCCCGGAACCGGCCGTCCTTCCGCCAGATCCTGCTGCACCTCGACATCGCCTCGGCCGACGTCCTCTCCACCCCGCAGGAGACCTACTTCAAATCCCAGGTACCAACCCCAGCAGCCCAGGACCCCCTTCCCCGGCACCGCAGGGCCAGCTGGGCAGTGCCCGCAGTGCCCGGCACCGCCGCAGCCCTGGATGACCGCGGTGGCCGGAGCCTGCAGTGGCCAGAGCCCAGGGTGGCCAAAGCCCTGGACGTGGAGGGTGGCCGGAGCCTGGGCTGGCCGGAGCCTGGGCTGGCCGGAGCCCACCGTGGCCGGAGCCTGGGCTGGCCGGAGCCTGGGCTGGCCGGAGCCCACCGTGGCCGGAGCCTGGGCTGGCCGGAGCCCACCGTGGCCGGAGCCTGGGCTGGCCGGAGCCCACCGTGGCCAGAGCCCGGTGGCAGCGGCCGCGCTGTCCCTGTGCCGCAGGCCGAGTGGCGGGAGGAGGTGAAGCTGCACTTCGAGAAGATCAAGTCGGAGGGGACGTGTCTGCACCGGCTGGAGGAGGAGCTGATCAACCGCCGGCGCGAGGAGCTGCGGTGGGGCCGTGCTGGGAGCACTGGGAGCACTGGGAAGGGACCGGGGGGGGGGCACCGGGGGCTGCTGGGGCACAGGGAGGGCTGCGGGTCACTGTCCGTGTCCCTGCTGTCCCTGTCCCCGCGCCGGTTCTGACGCCACGCGTGTCCGCAGGCACGCGCTGGACATCCGGGAGCACTACGAGCGGAAACTGGAGCGAGCCAACAACCTCTACATGGAGCTGAGCGCCCTCATGCTGCAGCTGGAGCTCAAGGAGAAGGAGCTGCTCAGGTGGGTGGGCAGCATCCGAACAATACCCCCAGCCAAGAACACCCCCAAACAGAACCCCCCCCAAGGAGAACCCCCCAAAGAACACCCCCAAAGAGAACCCCCCCAAACAGCAGCCCGAAACAACACCCCCGGCACCCTCTGTGCCCGTCCCGTGGTCTCTCCCCGCCCGTGGCCAGCCCTTTGTCCCCCCCATGGCGATCCCTGGGCCCGCGGCCGCTCCGCCCCGGCCGTGGCCGCTCCCCAGGCCCCGCTTGCCCCGGGCAGGGGCGCGGGCGCCCACGCGTGGCCCGTGGCAGGCGGGAGCAGGCGCTGGAGAAGCGCTACCCCGGGCTCTTCAAGCCGCGGGTGCCGCGGGGGCTCCTGCACGGCAACGCCGTCGAGACCCTCATCAAGAAGCGAAACGTCCCCCAGAAGCTCTCGCCCCACGGCAAGCGGTGAGCGGGGCTGGGGTCCCTCGGGGGGCACCTTGGGGCCTTTGGGGCGGGGGGAGATGGGGGGAAAATGGGGGTGTCGGGGATTGGGGTTGGGGGCACGGACGTGTGGGTCCAGCAGGGTGGGGGGACCTGGGCTGGGGTGGTTTAGGGGACCGGGAGGACGGCGTTCTTTGGGGTGGGGGTGTCTGGGCTCTTTGGGGTGGGGGAAGATGCTCTGAGCGATCTGGATTTGGGGTCGTTTCGGGGACTGGGGGTATCTGGGTTCTCGCAGGGAGAAATGCTCCGGGTGTGCGTTTGGGGACCTCGGAGTGGGGGTCCGGGGTCGTTTGGGGGAGTTCTGGGGCTGCGGACTCTCGTGTCCCGGGGCGGGAGGGGGGCTGTTCGGGGCCGTGCATGTCCCAGGGGTCGCGGTGCCGGGATCCCCTCTCACAGCCCTGCCCGTGTCCCTCCCGTGCGCAGCCCGGACATCCTGAAGCCGGAGGTGCTGCTGCCCAAGCTGGACGCGGCCATGGCGCAGGTGGCGCTGCCGGGGTGTCCCAAGGGCCCCCCGTCCCCCGGGCGCAGCCGCCGCGCCAAGGGCCGCCACCGCAAGGCGGGGCCCCGGGGGGGCTGCGGGGAGCCGGGGCCGGAGGCCGGGACCCCTCGGGGCCCCCCCGCCAGCGCCGCCAGCCCCGACATCCTCGGGGGCACCCTGGAGGCCGCGGGCGCCCCCCCGGCCGCGGAACCCGACGCGGGGCCCGAGGGGGCCTCGGGCAGCCAAGGGTCGCCCCCGGCGCAGCCCCCCACGCCCGGGGAGCCCGAACGGGAGAGCGGCGCCGGCCGGGGGGGCAAAGGGGCGGCCGGGCAGCACCTGACCCCCGCGGCTCTGCTGTACCGAGCGGCCGTCACCCGCGGGCAGGTGAGACCCCCGACCCCCGCCGCCCTCGTGGGGGGGGGCGAGGAGACCCCAGGGCCGTCCCCAAGTGGGAGGGGGGACGGATCCTTCCGGGGAGGGGGCGTCAGCAGCACTCCCGGGTCCCTCGCGGGGTCAGGACCGAGGGTTCCTTCGCGAGGACCCCAAGACCCCCTCCCTGCGCCCCCAGAAACGGGGGGTCTCGTCGGAGGAAGAGGAGGGCGAGGTGGACAGCGAGGTGGAGCTGCCGCTGCGGCAGAGGTGGGTGCGACCCCCGCCCGGGGACGCCGGGAGGGCTGGGGGGAGCTGGAGCCCCCCGGCCTCACCCCGCGCCCCCCTCGCCCCCGCCCAGGTGGCCCCCGGGGATGAGCAAGCGCCAGTCGCTGTCCACCTTCAGCTCGGAGAACTTCTCGGACGGCGACGGCGACGAGGGCCACACGAGCGAGCCGTCGCACAGCGCCACCCCCGACGTGGGCAGCACCAACACGGACGAGCGCCCCGATGACCGCTCCGAGGATCTGCTGTCCCAGGGCTCCGAGATCCCGCTGGACGCGGCCCCGCCCGACGGGCCCGGCCGCCGGCACGGGGGGCTCAGCCCCACCAAGGTGAGGCCCCCGCCGGTGGGGTGGCCCCCGAGCCCCCAGATGGGGCTGGCAAAGGGAACGGTGCCCGTGGGGTGGGGGTGGCAAAGGGAAGGGGGGCCCCCAGGAATGGTCACCATGGCGTGGGGGTCCCCCGAGCCCCCCAGATGGGGTCGGCAAAGGGAACGGGGTGGCAAAGGGAAGGGGGGGGGGGGGGTCCCTGTCCCCCAGGCCCAGGGCGGCCGTGGGGATGTCCCAGCGCCGTGTGTCCCCAGGTCTCCGAGGACTCGGACTGTGACAGTGCGGAGCTGGATCACTCAGGCAGCGGCGAGGGGCCCCCCCGGCCCACAGCCCCCCCGGGCCTGTGACCTGCGTGCCCCCACAGCCCCACCCTGCACTCCCTCACTTGTACAGCCCCAAATATTTATATAAATATCTATCGCTCTCTACTGCGGCTGCTGCCTTGGGGAACGGGGCGGGGAAAGGGGCAGGGGGGCTCCTGAACCCCCTCTGCTCGTGCCGGGCCTGCTGGAAGCACCCCCGGGGCACAGGGAGCTGCCCCCAGCTCAGACTGGGGAAGATGGGGAGGGGGGGTTGTCACTCCTGGAGGTGCCAGGGGATCGAGGGGGAAGAGCAGAGAGGGAACAGAAGCAACAGTGAGTTCCCATTTGAGACCAGTTTGGAGGGAAACGGGAAAGATCCCCAAAAAATTCATCTGGAGGGGCAAAGTTCCCTCCCCACGACTGGTTAATCCCAGTCCAGTGGGACTCCAAGACCCAACAGGGCCATACTGGGAGCACTGGGTTGGTCCTCCACCCTCTGGAAGGATCCCAAACACCAGCTGGGGTGGTTCATCCCTCTCCAGAACCAAACTGGACCATACTGGCAGCACTGGGAAGAGCCAGGGGGGTTTCAAATAAAGACTGAGACAGGCAGATCCATTAACCAAAATATCCTGCAGGTTCTATTCACAAGGAAAAGCTCCAGTCCATCTTTTTATTCAGTTTTTTTTTTGAAAAATTTCCTGACGTTACAGAACTAAACTGAAATGTTTTTTTTTTTTGGTTTTTTTTTTCTTTTTTTTCGTTTTTCTTCCACTCTTACATTTCATGACAAAAACAGAAACTTCATGAGCCGAAAAAAACGGGGAAAGGAGGGGAGAAGGTGCTGGGGGGGTGGGAGAGGAGAGAGAGAAGCTTTATAAAACTAAGATTTGGGGTTCAGCAATTTTAAGAGCTGAACGAAGGAATTAAAATGCTTTTAATTTGAGAAGGGGGGAAAAAAACATAACCCCGAAAAACAGAACAAAAACGAAAAAACAAAAAAATTGAAACAAACTGAACCTGGTGAGTGGCGCGAGGCTGGAGGAACCGAAAATGTACAAACTAGTTTAAAACCTGGGTCGGTGCTAAGGGGCCGCAGATGGATGGCGAGGCGGGGGGGTCCGGGGCCCCCCTAACTGCTGCCCATGCCCCCGGTCTCCGAGGAGAGCCTGCAACGAGAAAAGGGCGTCAGAGGGACCCCCCAGCACCGAGACGGGGTGGGAGGGACGCCCTCGGGGGGGCAGGAGGGGCCCCACAGGGACCCCCCTCAGGAGGGGTCTGGGGGGGTTTGCAGAAGCAGCCAGGGAAGGGAGGAGCCCCCCCCCGCCCTGGAGGGGTCTGGGGGGTCCTGGGGGTCTGGGCTGAGCGTGGCGGGCTCTGCTCCGAGGGTTCGGGGAGGGGGAGATCCACGGGAGCCCCCCAGGTGGGGCAGGGAGGAGGCAGCACAGGAGGGGGGTGCAGGGAAAGGGGGGGCACCTCCAGCAGGGACCCCCGGGGCGGCAGGGGTGCAGGGGACACACAGACACTGCGCGGGGTCCCCGGGCCAGCAGGGACCCCCGGGGCAGCCCACCCCCCAGCCCCGCCATGGCGGCTCCGGGCTCGGCCCTCGCTGCGGTCTGGGGGTGTGGGAGGGGGGGTGGGGGGTGGGGACCCCCCCGCAGGCAGAGGGGACCCCCGGGCCGGGCCCCGCTGCGGCACAGATCTACCAGAGCAGATTCTCACCGTGGCAACTTTATTACAGGTACAGACAGTTAAGAGAGGACAGGTGAGGCCCCCAGGGCACCGGGGATGCAGTTCCCCCTCCCCCAAAAAAATCACAGAGTCCCTTCCCTCCCTCCACCCCCTATCCCACCCCAAACCCCACAGCTGCACCCAAACTACTCAAAATAAAAAAGGGAAAAGGAGGAGCAATGGAAAAAAAAAAAAACAACCAAGAAACAACTAGAGGCAGGCAGAGAAGGAGTTGTGACCGCTCACAGGACAAGGGGACACAGTCTCTCGGCCGGCAAGAAAAGCTCTGCGGCTGCCACGGCAGCGCGAGCTCGGTACAAAGGAAAATTAAAAAAAAAAAACCCCAAAAAGAATTAAAAAAAAAAAAAAAAAAGGAAAAAAACTGCTGTTCCAAGTCTCCTCTCCGGGGTCCTGGTGCTGCCACCCCCTGGAGCAGGCTCAGTACGGGGAAAACCTTTGCTTCTCGGCTTTGAGTTTGTTAGTGACACAGGGCACGGCGGGCGCCGCGGCGCCTTTGGCCGCAGACACGACATTTAGCGCCAGGAGAGGGACAGGTTTCATGCCAAGCAGACTGGAGACACAAGGGGCGGTCGGAAGAGGGTTGGGGAGGCTGGAGGGTGCGTCGGAGGCCCCCGCGGTGGCGAGCGAGGGGGTGGTGGTGGAGGAGGAAGAAGAAGAAGGGGTGGAGGGTTGAGAGAGGTTGATGCTGAGGTGGTCAGGGATCGTGACGGAGGCTGCCTGGGAGGAGGGTTTAGCGCTTTCTAAACTGTAACAGAGGAGAAAAGGAAAAACAACAACAACAAAAAAAAAAGAAAAAATAAAAATAAAAAAAAAAACACGGGTGTGGGTGGGAGGGAAGGAACAGCACAAAATGCGAAAAAAAAGCACAGGACAAACAGCGAAAACGGCGCAGGAGCCGAGCTGGGGAGGAGGAGGAGGGAGGGGAGGAGGGAGGGAGGGAGGGAGGGAGGGAAGGGATGGTGCTGCCAGGCCTGGCCCAGCTGCACACGGGACCCCCACACCCCCAGAGGATCCCCCGTGCGCCAGGAAGGAGCCAAAGTCCAGAGAAAACCTCCAGCAGCTGCTGCTGAGGGAGCAGGGACACAGCCCAGGGAGCCCAAACCCCAACCAGCCAGGAGACGCCACTGCCAGCTCCAGGCAGGGAGCAGGGGACAGGGGACACCAACAGGACAGCCCGAGGCACAGCCCCGGAGCAGAGCCAGGTGCTGCCAGCAGCACCAGGAGCTCTGGGATGGCAGCACCCCACAGGGACAGGCCCGGGCAGCCCCTCCTGGCACCCCTCAGGGCAGCACAGCAGAGCCAGGCTCCCCCCAGCCCCTTCCTCACCCTGCGGCATTCCTGGACGGCAGCGGGGACGGGACAGGCACGGGGAGGGGACAGGGAGGGAGGGAGAGGGGACAGGCCTTGCCCTCATGCGGGGCACGGGCAGGGAGGGAGGGAGGGTGCGGCGAGGCCAGCGGGACTCACCTGACATTAATTAGATACTGGGCCAGGCTGATGCTCGCTGCAGATCCAGTTATGGTCACCTGCCTGTCAGTAGAGCCTTCCACGGGGTTGGCAATCTTGATCTGAGCCCCGGACATCTGGCGGATCTCGTTGATCTTGGCGCCCTGACGCCCGATGATGCAGCCAATCAGCTGGGAAGGGACAGCAAAGCGGGTTAGCTCGGGGTTAGCTCAGCCTCATCCTGCCCTGCCACCTCCAGGGGGAAATCCCTGCAGGGAAAGGGCTGTCCCAGCCCCACAGGCTGCCCAGGGCAGGAGGGGAGGACACTGTCCTTGGAGGAGGCCAAAATGAATGGTGAGGTTGTGGCCCTTGGGGACGCAGTTCAGTGGTGGGGGGACAGTTGGACTTGGTGGCCTTAAAGGCCTCCTCCAACCTTATAACAGCTCCGAGATTATGGGATACCGGGAGTGGGGTTTTAGTTGGAAAAGGGAGGGTTAAGGGATGGAAAAAAGGCGTTTTTGCCTCGAAGATCACTGGAATGGGAACAAGGGATGTGGTGGCAGCCAGAGTGGCCTGAGGAGGGGCTTTGGGCTGCAGCCACGAGCCCAGCACAGCCTCAAAGGCAAGGACAGTGACCCCAGGGCCCCTGTGAGAGGGGCAGAGCCTGGGGAGCCGAGGGGCAGCCACCCCCCACCCCAGACCCCCCGGGATACTCACATCGTTTGGAATGGTGAGTTCATGGGAGGTGGTTTGGGCAGAGGCATCCAAACCTGCTCGGAGACAGAGAGAGGGGGCCCAGGTGAGGGTGGGGCAGCTGGGGGGTGCAGCACCCCAAGTGCTGCCAGCTTCAGGCTGCCTGGGAGGGCTCCGAGCCGGCAGGGAGGGCACAGCAGGCCGGGAGGGCGCTCAGCCCCCGCTGCTCCCCAGCCCTGCCTCCCTCTGTGCCACCCCCAGGGTTCTCCCTGCGCGTCCCCTCCATCGAGGTGGGACGGTCCCAGAGCAGGGGGCTGCACTGGGGGGCTCCAGCCAGGCACTGGCCTCCACCCCCACTCCGGGTCCAGCTTTCCAAGGCCACAGCTCCCCTCTTCCTCCTCCTCCTCGTCCCTGCTGCCCTGCAGGGCTGTGCTAAGGCAGGCGCTGGCTGGGAGGCTGCTCACACCCCACACGGGGCTGAGCTCATGTGCCTGGGGCATTTTGAACACACTTTTCCATTTCTCCCCCCTTCCCCAGCTCACTCCCTGCAAGAGGGAGCAGGGGTGGTGGCCTCGAGCCCTCACACTGGGGCTGTGGCAGGGGGACAACACCCGGGGCTGTCCCCTGACTCCTGGGGCAGCTCCAGCACCTCTTTGGCTGGGGGCTGTTCCCCTCTGTGTGTTTTTTTTGAGGTGGGGGTCACAGCTCGGGGCCCACAGCTCGCTGGGACAGCCGAGCCTCCAACCCAGTCCTGCTGCTCTCCACTATCCAGCTGTGCTCCAGGGCCCAGGCAGCTGAGCCAGCAGGCTGCACCTCCAGCCCTTCTGGGGCTCCCCTCGACCCCCTTTCCCCCCCATCCGGGCAGCATCTATCAGGGAGCATGAGACCCCGGGCAGCATCAATACACAACAGAGTAACTACAGATGGTGTGTTTGGATCATTACCCCAATAGCCTTTCACCTCTGCAGAGCTGGAGTCAACGCCTGTTAAGATACAAGTCACAATGAGTTTGGCTGTCTCAAATTTAGTTTAGAGCCCCAAACGGCTAATCTGGGGCTTTTGATTTTTTTCTTTTTTTTTTTTTTTAGGTGGCTTGGCTTTTTTCCAGCCATCTTAGCAAATCTCCAGTGAATTTGGTACAGTCAGCAGTGGCCTGCTGTGGGCCTGGAGCAGCCGGAGGGGAGAGCGCGGGCGCTGCGGGCGGGGGCTCCCGGTGTGCTGGCACAGCTGCGAGCACCGGGCAGGGAGGAGGGAGGGCAGCAGCGTGGGCGGGTGGGTGGGTGGATGGATGGAGGCCCTGTCCCTGCGGCCCCAGACACATCCCCAGAGCAGTGGTTACCTGGCCGGGCCCGGGCCGCGTTTGGGGTTAGGTTTGTGTGAGCTCGGCCCCAGACTGGGCCGGGCTGCGGCCGCGCGCGAACGCACACGGAGAGAAGGAGCTTCCATACCACTGAATCCAGTGTTGCCATGAGACATAGGAAAGTGTGACTGTTGCATTGCCAACTGGTGCAGCTTGGTCAGCTAAAGGGGGGACAGGGGGAGAGAGGGAGAGGGAGAAAGAGAGAGAGAGGCTGGCGTTAGCCATTTCCCGGGGCCGGGGGCCAGCACTCGCCGCGCGCACCCGCACGGACGCGGCCCCGCGCCCGCCCCGGTCCCCCCGCGCTGCCCCGGCGGGCTGGGGGCTGTGCCCACCCCCCTCGGTGCAGCAAGGGCTGGAGCAGCACGGGAACAGAAGCAGAGAGGAGCGGGAGGAGGGAGCAGGTGCCCGTGGCACGGCGGGGGAGCGCAGGCCCGGGCACGGAGCGCGCTCGGCTCTGCCGCGCCAGCCCGGCTTCCTCGGAGCCCCCGTCCCCCCCGTGCCAGACCCCCCTCGCTGCCCTACAGGTGCCAGGAGCAGAGAGCAGCCCCTACGGGATGAGGATGGGTGCCAAGGATGGAGGTGTCCGACAGCGCCGGCCGCTGCCGGGATGGTCCCTCCGCTCCCGAGCGGCCCCGCCGGGCTGGGCCGGGGCCAGCCCCCCTCCCCGACTGCCACCTGCGCCCGCTCGCCGGGCCAGCTGTCCCCTGCCCCGGGAGAGCCACCGTGGTGACACAGCCACCGTGTGCTGGCTGGGGGGGGCGGTTCTCGAGCCAAATTGAGGGGGGGGGGGGCGGGGGGGGCAAAGGAAAAGCCAGAGCTGGTGTGAAATGCCAAGCCAGGGAGAGACGGGTTTGGAAAAAAAATATAATATAAGGAGGAGGGAAGTGTCAGAGAGGAGGTGGGGGGAGGATCCAAGGAGAGATCTGAGGCCGGATGGAGCTAGCTGCAGGAAGGCCAGCTGAGGGGGGGGTGAGTGTTTTTTTTTTTGGGGGGGGAGGTTCTGGGGAGCTCAGATCAGATCGAGTATTCAGCCCCAAGCTGAGCCAGCTCAAGTGGAGAAAGCACGGAGAAAATTTTTGGAAGGTGGGGGAGGAAAAGGGTGGATTTCAAGACAAGAAGTTGTAAATAAAAACTTACATCTGGCTGTGGAATGGCATACTGTCCTTGAATGGTATAGGCCTACAAAAGGAGGAAAACAGTCCTATTAACAACCATCGGACAGCCACCCAGGGACAGACAGATTTCAACTAGCCAGGAAGTCAGAGAGCCAAGGTGGAGAGTTCTCCGGGGCGAGGGAAGTGGGGCAGGAGAGGCAGGGACGGATAAATGCTGTCACAAGCAGTTTCTAGGCTGGCGGTTACTCGAATTGGCCTGACGTGGCGGGTACGGGGAGGGGGTGGGCAGAATCCGTGCCATCCCCCCCCCAAAAAAAAGGTGGCAGACAAAAAAATAAGAAAAAAAAAAAAAAAAAAAAGAAAAAAGAAAAAAGGAAAAAAAAAAAACCAACAAGAGAACGGCTGGGATCTTGATGAAGATGTTATGGTGTGGTGAGTCCGACAATGCTGCTATCCCTGCGCCCCCGCGCAGGCAGGGAGGATCCAACGCCCCCGCCGGCCCTGCTGCTGCTCCTGGCCCCTCTCTGCCCCGGCCCGGCAGCTCCCCCGCCTCCCCTCCCACCCCCAAAAAAAAAAGTTTTGCCCCGTTCCGAGTCCTCTCGTCACTCCACACGCCTAGGACAACGTCGCCGGGCAAGCTACAGGTCAGTGCTGGCGCTGGCTACCACTGCTCACACGGCCCAGTGCTCGGAGGGGAACGAGGCGAGGGCCTGACCTGCCACAACTCCGTGTCCCCCGCGTTACAGGGGACAGCCACACACTTCAGATTCCTCCTGAAGCTACCCAGAAAGGGCGAGGCACTGGCTGGGGCCTGGCTGGCTAAGGTTTGGGGAGGTCTGGGGGGGGCCGGGCAGGTGGGGGCGGGTGGGAGAGGAGGGGGAGAGGGGGGTACACAGCCTCACTTCCAGGTCACCGGAAGAACTGCAGCCCAGGCTGGAATTGGCCCAAGTTCGTTGCCATGCAGTGGCTGCCGGGTGGCCTGCGTGAGGAGAGGTTGGTGGGCTCAGAGTCCAGTTCCCAGTGGACAGGAGTCCACAGCACAAAAAGCCACCGTTGTCGGTTTTGGGGGACGGGGACAGGGATGCCACCCTTGTTGGCAGTCTCAGAGAGGCCAAGGATTGAACGGGCCGTGGAGACTGAACTCCCCTCTCACCTCCTGAGGTGGTCCCTCCAAGTCAGAGTTGAGGCACATGGATGGGGCGGTGTGGGGGTAGCTCGCACTGCCGCTGCTGTACCTGTCCTGTGGATAAATTAGAGGACTTCAGTCTCCAGGGCTGTCAATCCGAAACCTTTCGCTAACACCAAACTCAACATCCACATTAGCTCAGTGCTGATCGAGGGCTCGCCCTGCTCTACGCGCGACTCTGAGCTGCAGACAGAGAGCGCAAGGCCCACCGGGAGCCGGGCCCGGGGGCTGCTGCGGGCCTGGGACGGGGGCGGAAAGAAGGAAGGAAGGGGAGAAGAGGGGCAAAGGGGAGGGAAGAGATGCGTGGCTGTGGGAAGCCTGCTCCTCACTGCTCTAACGGGGAGGGCGGCCGGCTCCCGCCCCGGGGGTCCGCACTGCGGCCCCGCCGCCGGCCGGGGCGCGGGGGCTGCCCCGGGAGCAGAGCGGCGGGAGAAGCTGTCGGGGAGGCGGGAGGGGGGGCTGACCGGGTTCAGGTGGGGAGGAAGAGGCAGGGACAGGGGCAGGGGTGGGGAGGAAGGGGACGGCGGCAGGTCCGTCCCCAGAACAAGCGTGGCGGGGCTGGGAGGGGGGAGAGCAGAGTCAGGCCTGGCTCTCGGGGAGGCCGGCGGCAGCTACACCCCTTCCCTGACCGCCTTCCCTGCCTACTGAGGCCCCCACTGACAAAGCCAGGCCCTGCCCACCCCGAGGGGCGTCCCTGGCAGCAGGAAGGCAGCGGATGCGTTGTCGCCGTGGTCTCTCCGAGCGTTGGGGCAGCCCCGGGGGCGCAGGGTGGGAGCAGCTGACCCGCACCTGGGCCCGTTACAGCGGGACAGGATCTCAAGGGACACCTGTCCCCTGTAAGGCGGCTCGGGGCAGGGCTCGGGCCACTGCCCAGCTCAGCGCAGGAGGGACTAAAGCCCAGTCACCTGGCACTACTCCTATCTGACACCCTCCCCTCCTGAGAGACGAAGCCTTTGCGCACCCCAACCCTACCCACCGGCACAGGCTGAGCCTTTGCACCCCGAGAACCAGCGGCGGAGAGCAGAGAACCCCCAGCCTCCGGGCCAGTCACCCACAGAGGTCACAGCAAGTCCTTGGAGCCAGCCTGAGGCAGAGGGGCAGAGCCTGGGTTAGGCAGCCTCAGCCCCATTCAAGCCCCCACTGCCACCACCACACCGGCACCACGGGTATTTGGCCGGTTAATTGCAGGAGTGTTTTCCAGCACCCTCTCCTCCCAAATCGGCCCTTTTCTTGTCCCTGCTGCCCCTCCCTCAGCAGGGGCAGGGGCCGAGGCCCAGCAGAGCCCTTGGGGCCGAGGGCACGGCGTGGGTGACGGGCACGCGGGGCGGCTGGGGCGCGCTGGCAGCTCGGAACGACCCCCGCCCCTCCCTGCCCACCCTGCACCCCCAGGAGCAGAGGAGAGGCCTTACCTGGCCGCCTGCAAAGATGACGGGAGAGCTGGATGGCTTGGGTCGGTACGGGATGGTGACACCCTTCGGGGGAGACTGCGTGGCAGGCAGGGAGGACAGGTCAGACACCGAGCGCCGCTGGCACCGACAGCCCCCTCCCCACAGCCCACCCCGGGGCTCTGCTCTGCACTTCCAGCTGGCCCTCTGGTGACCCAGGACAGCGTGACTTGTTCCTCATCCTGGGCACAGGGCCGAGGGAGGGACACCCAGCAGCACAGCAGGGCCATGGGTGACACCGTGAGCTGCTCTCGAGGCCCTGCTTGACCCCAGTTTTTAAGCAGCTCCGAGCCTCACCTGGATGAGGCTGTAATCCCCAGCTATCCCTTTATCCCCCAAGCAGCTCCTTTCTTCTCCCTTCTCAGCATTTCCCACCCGCCAAGGGCAGTGGGGTCCCCCCTGCAGCACCCAACTCCCAGGGACAGGCCCAGGGAGGGGCCCTACCCTCAAGCATGACGACGCAGATCTGTTTGACGCACTCGATGATGGACTGTGGGATCCCAGCGATGGTGATGGCTCGCTCAGTCGAGTTGGGCAGCATGTCCCCTGCCACCTGGACCTGTGCCCCCGTGCTCTGCCAAGTTGAGGGGTAAAAATAGCCCGTCAGACCCCGAGCAGGGCCAAAGACCTCGGCAATGAACCCCATGCATGGTTATACGTAGCCAAAACTGTGCCCCCAGCTCCTCCCTGTCCCCCAAAATAAAGCCCTTTAATCCCAGCTGGATACAATTCGGTCACCAGGAGCCTGAGGCAGCAGAGGGGGACCTGGCCTCAGCCTGTCCCTGTAACCCAAGCCAAGCCAGTCTCCACGCCAGCAGAGTTAATCCAACAGCACCCAGTGCTAAATGGCATGGCCAAGGGCAGCACTGGCCTGGAGCCCATCTCCCTCTCCAAAATCTGGAAAAGGCTGGGGAGAGGGCGATCAGGAGCCATGGGAAGGGGGAACAGGAACCCAGGCTGTGAGAGACAGCAGTGGGCAGAGAAGGGGTCTGCCCTGAGTCTCAGTCTGCCAAGCACTAAAATACAGGGAGCACAAAAACTCCCAGCGATGCCACATCCCTTGGGCAGGGACAACACGGGGATTTGCCCTTGGGGACACCTGAACCCCCCGTGGGTCCCCCAGGCCGGGCAGCACGCACCTCTCGGATCTCCTTGATCTTGCAGCCTCCCTTGCCAATGAGGGACCCCGCACTGGCTGGCGGGCACCACGAGCCGGAGGGTGACCGGGGGCCGGCTGGCAGCTGTGCTGTTGGTCATGGAGCTGCTGATGTCCTGCGAGGAAGAGGAGGTGTTGAGGGCTCAGCCCTGCGGAGACGGCACGCGCTGGGGACGTGCCCGGCACGGGGACAGGGAGGTGACGCTGGCACCAGTGGCCGAGGCCAAGGTGACCTCGGGGCTTTCCCAGGACTTCCTCAGCAGCCCAGAAAAAACACAGACGTATTTGGGGAAGCAGCAGCCAAACTCTGCTGCCTCAATGGAAACGGGTTTAGGCACTGGCCCAGGCTGGGTCCCACCTCAGCCAAGCAGGAACCACTGCTGGAGGGACAAGGACTGGGCAGGGGGGGCTCGGGGACTCCACGGCTCCAGGGTCAGCGCGGAGCCTCCCGCTGCACCAGGGATCAAGGCAGCAGCTCCGGGAAAAACAATCCCGGCGCCGATTACAGCGGTCATGTGCTGGCAGGGGGAGGGGAGGCACAAGGCCAGGGCTCAACTGACCTACTAAAAGCAAAGCTTCAGCTCCAAGGCCGGTGCCCAGAGCGCTGCAGAACCGTGCAGCCCGTGGGGGACTCCGGCCGGCTGCCTGCATTCGGCACAAACAGCTCCGAGCCCTGCAGCCTTTAACGCTGCAGTGAGGGCAGGGGGGTTTGGGGACAGAGCTGCCAGCACAGGTTGTCTGTCCCTGGGTAGTGTCCCAAATCTACGGGGCAATAGAATTTGCAGCCCTGCAGGCAAAGTGATGGCCACAGAGCTCTGCCCCACACCAGGTGAGGAGCACTCCCAACTTCCTGCTCCCTCCAATGTAGAAATCTCAACATCAGAGTCCTGAGAGCAGGCTCTAACACCTGCAAGATCCAGGTTATGTAGCAGCAAAATCTCCCCTGGAAGTCACTGATTTAACAGGACCAGGGACACGATGCAGCTCCCTCCAGCCCCACACAGCTGCAGCCCCATTTCCTCCTTGGCAGGGCTGCGGTGAGAGCTGAGCCCTGGGGTGTGTTGGGGGGAAGTGGCACCAGCAGCAGCAGAGCCAGGGGGATTCCAAGCCCTGCTCTGCCCCACGCTGGGGGCGGGCAGGAAGTCCCTGCGGGGCCCTGGCTCCAGCACTGCCTGGACCTTGCCCCAGCGCAGTCGCCGGGACAAAGATCGGGGGCCAGGCAGGGAGACGCCGGCTGCCCTCGTGCGGAACAGCAGCCAGGGGCCCAGGGCTGGGGTCAGCTCTGCCGAGAGAGGGGATAAACGGGGCAGTGACTGCAGGGGGCCGTGGACACACCTCTTCCAGTTTGTCAATGATCATCGCAAAAGCTTTGAAGATGGCGTTGGTGGGTCCCGCCAGGGTGATGATCCGCTCGGGCAGTTCCCTTCCGAGATGTTGATGCGAGCTCCGCTCTGTGGGGAGGCAAACGCCACCTCAGTGCTCCGGGATTCCTGCGGATCCCCCGCCGGGGACAGAGCCCTCCCTCCTCCTCCTCCTCCTCCCCTCCCTCGGCTTGGGCAGCCATCTTCTCCTCCTCGGCTTCCTGCCGCGCCTGCCCACAGCTCCCGGCATTCCCCGCGCCATGCCGCCGCCGCGCCGCGCTGCCTGCGGAGCCGCGCAGGCCCGCCGTCCTGCCCCGCTCCCCAGCGTCCTGCCCCCGCTCCCCGCCGTCCTGCCCCGCTCCCCGCCGTCCTGCCCCGCGCCCCGGCGTCCTGCCCCGCGCCCCGGCGTCCTGCCCCGCGCCCCGGCGTCCTGCCCCGCGCCCCAGCGTCCTGCCCCGCGCCCCAGCGTCCTGCCCCCGCGCCCAGCGTCCTGCCCCGCGCCCCGCTCTCACCTCCTCACGCATCTTCTTCACGGACTCCCCTTTCTGTGAGGGAACAGAGAAGGGAGAGTGGCGTCAGCGCCGTGGCGGGCAGGCAGGGAGGGAGGGGGACGGGGAGAAGGGGAAAGGGAGTTTGTTCCTCACTTACCTTCCCAATGATGCTTCCCACTTCCTGGGATGGAAACAAAAGCACCGTTAGTCAGCGTTTTAAAAACTCCTGGAGCCCCAAGCCTAAACTCGGCTCTTTTCACAGTCAAACAAGCTCCTGAGCACTTGAGTTCTGCCCCTCAGATAACTGGGGTTCATCCCAGTTGTGCTGATCTTGTTCCCACCTTAGCTCCCATCAGGTCGTTCTTCCCTCCCCAGTCATTTTTTCCTTTGCTGGCTGCACCCTAGGATCTGCCCAGGCACCAGCAGCACACTCCTGGCCCCACAGCAGCTCCAGGAGACCCCACAGCAGCTCCCAGCCCACCCCGTGCCACACCAGGGCTCCAGGCAGGGGGCTGGGGACACGAACCTTGCCGTGCATGAGTAGCCGGATGGTGAGCGTGACATTGAGACCCCCTTCGATGACTCCGGTGTCCATGGTGGGCAGCGCGGGCTCGGCTCAGGCTGCGGCAGCGCTCGGGCCTCGGCTGGGGGGAGAGGGGCTGCGTGAGTGGGGGCTGTGGCTTGAGGGGCTCTGCAATCCCCCCCGGCATGTCCAGGCAGGAGTCCAGCCTCCCCATGCCGCTTTCTCCCTTCAAATCGCCCCCCGAAGTGTTGGGACGATCCGTGGTGGTTTGGCTCCTCCTCCTATGAATTTCCAGAGCTGACATGGCCCAATCCCCACCTGGATCCAGCAACTCTTGGGGTCACGAGGGTCCTGTTCAGCCCCTGCCTCCTCCCAGCCCTGCTCCTTGCAGGGGCTTCTCTGAGCGACAACTGAATACTTCAGGGTGACCCCCGGTAGCACTGGGACACAAATGGCTCCTGGACACAACCAGGGATGCCGAGGGGGCACTGAGGACTAATCATGGTCCCTACAGGTCCGGAGAAGCTACCACTCCCTGCGAGCCCCACACTTCTCCCAGCCCAAGTCTTCCTGCAGCTGCCCGATGGGAGCAGGCATCCCAGTCGCGGGGGTTTGGCCCGCTGGGCAGCCGGGATTGTGGAGAAAATAAACGCCATCGGCGCTGCCGAGCCCGCGCGGGGCCCCTCGGAGCAGGTTCCGAGGCGATTCCCTCAGACCCAGATAAGGCCACATGAGCGCACGATCAGGTTTCAAACCACCTGAGTCGGGCAGCGTTGCAAAACAGCCCGGCCGGCCCCAGCCGAGCTTTTCCTAGGAATCCGGTAAATAAACTCCCATTTCGGCCACCGATTGTGCCCCATCAAGTTTAACCGCGGCCGAGGCAGGCCCGGGGCCGCGTTGCCTCGCTGGCACCGTTGGGCTTTGCCGCGGCCTCCATGAGCTCGGCCCGGCATCCCCCCGCATCCAACGGGGTTCGGGGAGCGGAGCCCGGGATCGCAGCTCCGGCACCGGGGCGAGGGCAGAATGGGCCCGAGCCCGCCCGCCCCGGCAGCCCAGGCCCGTCCCGGGGACAAAAGGGGCCGAACGGCCCCGCCGCGGGTGAGACGGGCCCGGGCCGGGCTCCCGGCGAGGCCCTTCCGCAGGGAAACTTCCCCGAGCTCGGCCCCGCGCCGGATTCCCCCGCCCCCGGGACCTCCGTCCCAAAGCCGGGGACGCGGCTCCCAAGCGAGTCCGTCCCTGAGGCGGGGACGCGGCACCGGAGCCAGCTCAGCCCTGCGGGGGCGGGGGGGGGGGGGGGGGGGGGGGAGGCCGGACCGGGGGTCCCGGCTCCGAGCAGGGGCCGGGGGGGAGCGGGAGCGGAGCGGCTGTCCCGGAGCGACCCCCGGGCCGCGATGGAGCCCCCGGATGCGGCCCGGCCACAAGGCGCGTGAGGGGGGATCCCGGCCCAGCGGCTCCGAACGGGACCCGGAGCCCGGCGGGGGAAACCGGTCGGGCGTCGGGAGAGTGGGGGACCGCGGGGAAAAATGGGCCTCTGCATCCTGGACCGGCCCGGGAGGCACCGGCCCGGGGCTCCGAACCCACTCGGGACCGGGGATCACCGTTCGGCTCCGGGCGGGCCCGGGGGGAAGACCCCCGGATCCCCCGGGCGGCCGGCGGCCCCGCGCGGGGCCCGTCCGTGCGCCCCCTTCCCGCTCCGGCGGGGGGAAAACAACAGCGCGGGATGGCGGAAAAACCGGGCCCGGGCGGGAAAAGAAAAACTCCTAGAATTAAAAAAAAAAAAAAAAAAAAAAAAAAAAAAAAGGAAAAAAAATTAAACTCCAAAAAAGCGGAGTAGAAAGAAAGAAAAAAAAATTCTCCCCACGCCCCTCGGGGCCCCCCGCAGTCGGTCCGGGCGGGGGGCGGGCGGCGCCATGTGACGCACGCGGCGCCCCGAACCCCCCCGGCCCGGTTCCGGCGGGGGGGGAGCCGGGGGGGGGCGGCGGGAGGCGGCAGCGGCGGCCCCCGAGCCCCCCGGGGCCGTTTGTGCCCCCGGCCGGCGGCGCGGGGCGCGCGGGGCCGCACAGGCCGCACAGGCCGCGCAGGCCGCGGGCGCCGTGAGGGCGCGGCCGGCGGGGGGGCGGCGGGGGGCCCGCGCGAGGGCCCGGCCCGGGGGAGATCGGACCCGGATGGCGGCCGGGGGGGCGCGGGGGGCCCGCGGGGATGGCCGGGGGGCGGCGGTGGGGGGGCGATGGGGGGTGGGGGGGGGCGGGGGTTCGGGCCTACCTGTGTCGGCGCCGGTAACGGCGTTGGGCGAAGGGCGCTCCGGGCGGAGCGGGAGGAGGGAGGGCGGGAGGGAGGGGGGGGGGAGGCGGGGAGGGAGCGCGGCGGGCGGGCGCGCGGGATGGCGGCGGCGGCGGCGCGGGCGCGGCTGCTCCGGCTGCGGCGGCCGCGGGTCTGGGAGGGGGCGGCGGGCGCGGCCCGATTTACACCCGCCCCGACCCGGAAACGCACCGCGCGCGCGGGGCGGGACGGAGCGGCCGCCGCCCCGCACAGCGCCCCCTGGCGGCGAGGAGGTCCGGGAGGGGACTGGGGCAATGGGGGGGGACTGGGGGGGCACCGGGGGGCAATGGGGGAAGTGGGCTAAAGGGGAGCGAATAAAGGTGTGGTAGAATTGGTCTGTGGGAGCTATGGGGTATATGGGGGCAATAGGAAGGGCTGGGGGGCAATAGGGGCACAGGGGGCAATAGGGGCACGGGGGGCACAGGGGCAGCCCCCCCCTCCCGAGGAGCATTGGGGTTTGTGTCCCCCCCGAGCCCGGCCCCCCTCGGCGCGAAGGAGACGCTGACGCACACTGGGTTGTCCCAGAGTTTATTGGGGGACAGCGGGGACACCCCGGGACCCCCCCGGCAGCAGGGGATGGGGCGCAGGATGGGGGTCCCAAAAGGTCCCAAAAGGTCCCCAGTTGGTTCCTGGTGGTCCCAGGGGTTCCAGGAGGTCCTGGCGGGTCCCAGGTGATTCTGGGGGGTCCTGGGTTCCCAGGAGCCTCAGTCGGAGCTGCTGGAGGAGGAGGAGGACGAGGAGGACGAAGAGCGCTGAGGGGGACAGCAGAGCCATGAGCCCCCACCGAGGGGGCTGGGGGTGACCCCCAGTATCCCCCCCCGGCTGCCCCCCACCTTGTGCCTCTTGTGAGCCTTCTTCATCCTCTTCTTCATCTTCTTCGCCGCCTTCTTGTCCAGCCCGGGGGGGGAGCGAGGGGAGCAGCCCCGGGTGGGGGGGCTGCGGCAGGGGGGGGCCCAAGGGGGGACCCGAGGGGGCCAGAGGCGGCCCCGGGGGGTACGGGGGGGCCCCGGCGGGGTACGGGGGCTGCCCTGGCCCCCCCAGCGGGTTGGGGGGCCGCCGCGGGCGGGGGGTACACGGGTTGGGGGGAGGGACCTGGGGGGGGTACGTGGGGTTCGGGGGGTACACGGGGTTGGGGGGGGGCGGCTGTCCTGGGGAGGAAAAAGGCGGAGACTGAGGAGGGGTCTGACCCCGGGGGGGGTCAAGGCAGCCCCCCCAGTTTGGGGTGTCCCCCTGTACCTGCACCAGGGTTCCACATGGTGGGAGAGTCCAGCACCTGGGGGGGGCACGGGGGGTGAGCGGGGACCCTCCGAACCCCCCCAGGCACCCAGAGCAAACTGAGTCAGGGGGTTTGGGGGCGCCCCCGGGACGGGACGGAGCCGGGCGGTGGGGGGGCTGCGGGGGACTCGGAGGGTTCGGGGTGCAGGGGGATTTGGGCTTTGGGGGGCACGGGGGGGTCCTGGGACTTCGCTCCCACCTTCGCTCCGGCCGCGGCCCCTCCCGGAAGGAAGGGGCGGGGCTTGGGCGGGGCGGGGCTTAGGCCCGGGCTCCTCCCGGGGGCGGGGCTTCGTCCTGCCCCCTCCCGCCCGCTTCCCGGCGCCCCCCCCGCCCGCCCCGTGCCTCAGTTTCCCCGCACGCACCTGGCGGGGGGCGGCCCCCGGGCCGGGGTCCCCCGGGGCCGGTGCGGGCCCCGCGGCCAAGCGCTGGAGCCGCTGCAGCGCCCGCTCGGCCGAGAGCCGCGCCCTCGGGGTCCGGGTCCCAGCAATCCTCCAGCAGCTCCGGCAGGGCCCCCCCGGGCTGTGGGACCGCCGCCCACCCGGGTCAGCGGGGAATGTCGCCCCCGAACGGGGAGAGCCCCCCCGTGCCCTCGGCACCGGGGTGAGCAGTGGGGAGGGGTCCCCTGGGCAGCGACCCCCCCCAAACACCTCGGGGACCGCCCCTCGGGTGTCCGGAGTCCCCCCGCACCCCCTGGGACCCCCGGGTGACACCCAAAGCACGGGCACGGCGCCCGGGCTACCCTCAGCATCCCCGGGCACCCCAAACACCCCCTGACACCCAGGCAGGGAACCCCCCCTCGGCGCCCCTGCCCCCCCCGGGGGTCCCCCCTGCCCGCGCCCACCTGTCCCACCCCGGGGGGGGGTCCCGGGGGTCGCGGGGCTCTGACCTGCGGGGTGCGGTGCCAGGCGGGGGGGGATCAGCGGCCGCCGCCTCTCGTCCGCGGCGAAGCGGCGCAGCTGAGCCCCGCTGGGGCTGGAGCCCCAGCTCGGCCTCGTAGGCCAGCCGGGAACGGCGGCACCGGGGCTCCTGCGGGGCGGCCGGGGGTCAGCGGCGCCGGGGGGCCGCGGGCAGCGCGGGGGCTCCGCCGGGGCTCACCGGGACTCAGCGCCTGGCAGCGGGACAGGATCTCCCAGAGCAGCAGCCCCAGCGCGTAGACGTCGGCCTGGCGCAGCGCCCGGCCCCAGGCCCGCAGGTCCAGGCTCTCGTCCAGGATCTCGGGGGCCAGGTACCGCTGGGTGCCCGCCTGCGCCACACCGGGCCCTGAGCGCGGGGGCACGGGGCCACCGGGGCCGCTGGGACCACCGGGACCACCGGGGCTGCTGGGGGCCACCAGGGCCAGCAGGGCCCCGTGCCAGGGACGGGCTCAGCTGGCAGCCGCAGCCACACTGCCAGTGACATCAGGGGTGCCATCCCCAACCCAGGGCTGTCACCTCCCCTTCCCATGCCGTGCCATGCCGTGCCATGCCCTGCCATCCCATCCCACCGCACCCCACGGCATCCCATCCCATTCCCATGGATCCCATGCCATGCCATGCCGTCCCAGCCCGGTCCCCCCTGTCGCCGCTGTCCCCGCTGTCACCTTGCGGATGGCCACGCTGTGCCGGCTGCCGGCGCTGTCCTGGGCGCGCGGTGGCAGCGCCAGCGCCAGCCCGAAGTCGCCGATGGCGCAGGTGCCATCCTCCCGCACCAGCACGTTTCTGGCTGCTCAGGTCGCGGTGCACCACGCTGGGCTTGTACAGCCCTGGGGACGCCGGGGGTCACGGGGGGACAGGGCAGAGCCCAGAGGGGGATCAGGGCAGGGGGGGACAGCAGGGGCGCCACCCTCACCGTCGCGCCACAGCTCCTGGTGCAGGAAGGCCAGCCCGCGGGCCAGGGACAGCGCCAGGCGCACGCTGCCCGCCCAGGTGCCCACGTGCTGCCCCAGGAAGTGGCGCAGGGAGCCCTGGGGACACGCGAGGGACACGGGTGGGGACGTGGGGCAGCCCCAGAACCTCCCGCACATCTCCCCCCACCAGGCCCCCATCCCCACCCCCTGCGCTCCCCCGCCTGTCCCACGCACCCCCCGAGCCCCCTCCATCCCCTACACACCCGAGCCCCCAAACCCGCGTTACAACCGAGCCCCCCCAAGCCCCCATTCCTCCCATACCCCCTGAGCCCCCCAGACTCCCGTTACCCCCCATAGCCCCCAAAACTCCTGTCACACCACCCCTGTTACCCCCCATAGCCCCCAAAACTCCTGTCACACCCACCCCTGTTACCCCCCATAGCCCCAAACTCCTGTTCCCCCGCTCCCCCCGGCACTCCCCGGTGCCCCCCGGTCCCCGCAGCCCCCGGGTGACCCACGGCCGGGTAGAGCTGCAGCACCAGGAGCCCCCCGCGGGCCCGGGGCGCGGCCGCCCGGGTGTGCAGCAGCCTGGCCACGTTCTCGTGCTCCATCAGCGGCAGCGAGTGCACGGCGCGTTCGGCCGCGAACCTCCGGCCGGCCCCGGCCGCGAACGCCTTGATGGCCACGGGCCGCTGGCGCAGCGTGCCCCGCCCACACGGCCGAGAAGCGCCCCGACTGCAGCACCTGCCGGGGACGCGCACAGGGGACGCGGCTGTCACCGGCTGTCCCCAACACCCCGTCACCCCCACACGGGGACCGCCTTTGGGGCTCCCCGGGCACCCTCAGCGCTGTTTGCCCCCCTCCCCCCCCGGACTGATGTCCCCTCTGCCATGGGTGGCCCCACATCCCCTCCCCATTTGGGTGCCCCCTCCCAGCATCACCTGCTTCCCTGCCCTCCCACTTGGGCGTCCCCCCGTGGGTGCCCCCCCCCCATGGCGTCCCCCCGTGGGTGTCCCTCCCCCCGTTAGGGTCCCCCCGTGGGTGTCCCCCCGCCCCGGGGGTGCCCCGCACCTGCAGGAAGCGCAGCGCAGGCAGCTCCGGGCTGGGGGGCTCCGGGGGGGGTGCCCCGATTCTCCGCCCCTCCCGCGGTGGCTGCCCCGTGCGGGCCCTTGTCCAGCGCAGTCCTGGATGGGGGACACCAGGGACACCCCGATCCGGGGATCCCCCCAAAAGGAACCCCCCCAAATCAGGCACACGAGACCTGGGGACACCAGGGACCAACAGCCCCCCTTCCCCCGCCAGGTGGGGGACATGGGGAATGTGGCATCCCGGGGTCCCCGGGGGACGCCCCACCAGGACCCCCCACCCCAGGGGGTCACAAGGACTCCAGGGACCCCCCGCCCCAGGGACGGGGTGACACAACACTTGGGGACCCCCCCTCCACCCCGGGAGACCCCCACTCTGGGAACAGCAGAGATGCGGCCTTTGGGGACACCCAGGGACACGGGGTGGGGGCTGGCTGCTCCCGGGGGTCCCCCCGTCCCCACCGTGTCCCTGTCCCTACCGAGGACGCCCAGACAGATGAGGAGGATGAGGAGGGGGCTGGCGGCCAGCCACAGGGTCCCCGCGGACCCCCCCCGGCCGGGCCCTGGGGACAGAGACTGAGGTGACACGGAGCCCCCCAATCCCCTGGGGGACACTTTAGGGGATCCTGCGGCTTCCCCAGCGCCCCGCGAGTCCCCCCACGGACCCTCCCCCGTGAGACCCAGGCCCACCCCAGCGCCCCCCCTCCCGCGGGTCCCCTGAAGGTCTCAGGATGCCTCGCGGGTCCCCCGTGTGTCGCCACCCCCGAGTGCCCCCAGAGCCCCCCCGGCCCCCGTACCTGGGCCCTGGCGGGGCCCCCCCAGCCCGCCGGGGGCCGCCGCGGTGCCGGTGGCGTTGCCGTTGCAGAGGTGGCCGTGGCACAGGCACAGCAGCACGGAGCTGCCCGGGTGGCCCGCGGGGCTGGGGGCGCACGTGGCCGAGGGACAGGCGTCCCCCCCGGCCCCCCCAGCAGCCTGGGGACAGCGGCACGGTCACCCCGGGGGGGGGCACGGGACAGGTGCGACCCCCGTGCGGGTCCCGGGGGGGCACGGGACAGGTGGGACCCCCGTGCGGGTCCCGGGGGACAGGGGACAGGTGGGACCCCCGTGCGGGTCCCGGGGGGGGGGCAGGGGACAGGTGGGACCCCCCGTGCGGGTCCCCCCCCGCAGCGGCTCCTCCCCAGCGCCGCTGCAGCCGCTGCTCAAGGCCAAGGCCGAGGGAGCCGCTGGGGAGGGACCAGAACCTCCCCAATCCCCCCGGCCCGGATCAGCCCCCGCTCCTGCCCCCCCCCCCGGCCCGGATCTGGCCCCTTTTGCCTCCCCAAGACCCCCCAGGGCAGGAGCAAAGCCCTCAGTTCTGCCCCAGCTCCTTCTGTCCCTCCAAATTCACCCTCTGGGGCAGGGACCGACCTCTCCATCCTCCCCAAAATCCCCCTGGGGCAGGACCAGGCTCTCTATCCTACCCCAAAATTCCCCCCGGGGCAGCTCCAACCCCTCCATCCTCCCCCAAGTTGCCCCCGGGGCAGGACCAACCTCTCCATCCTCCCCAAAATCCCCCTGGGGCAGGACCGGTCCCCTCCATCCTCCCCTATCCCCCTTCTGCCCCACCAACCCCGCTCGGGGCAGGCTCAAAGCGCTGCCCCCCTTTGTCCCTGCCCAGGCCGGGGGTCCCGGGGCTCTCACCCTGCACCAGAGCGTGGCTGCGGTTCCAGATGCCCACGCAGCACTGCCCGGGGGGGCAGCGCACGGCGCCGGCCGCCGCCCCCCCCGCGTCCCCCAGCGCGCCCCGCACGCTCGGGTGCTTGTAGGACACGCAGGTCAGGTTCAGGGGGCCTGCGGGGACACCTCGCACCAGGGGGGGCTCTGAGACCCCCCAAAAAGGCCCCCCCAGCCCCGGCTGCGCCCCCCCAGCACCCACCTGGGCGCCCCATGGGAGCCTCCGCGGGGCCGGTGGGAAGAGGAGCCGAGCAGGAGGAGCAGGAGCAAGAGGAAGAAAAAGGAGAAGGAGGAGGAGGAGGAAGGTGCTGCCCCCGCATCAGGGAGGAGAGAGCCGGGGTGTCTGGGGGGGGGGGACAGCCAGGCCTGGCCCCCTGCCCTGCGTCACCCAAACGGAGCTCAGTGTCCCATGTCCCCCCCCAAAACCAGCCTGTGACCCCCCAACGGAGCTCAGTGTCCCCTGTCCCCCCTGTTACCCCCCAAAACCGGCCTGTGACCCCCCAACGGAGCTCAGTGTCCCCTGTCCCCCCTGTTCCCCCCTGCCACCCCCCAACAACCGGCCTGTGACCCCCCCCAAACGGAGCTCAGTGTCCTCTGCCCCCCCCAAAAACCGGCCTGTGACCCCCCAACGGAGCTCAGTGTCCCCTGAGCCACTCTGGGACTGACTGCACCCCCCAAAACCAGCCTGTGACCCCCCCCCCCCAAACGGAGCTCAGTGTCCCCTGTTCCCCCTGCCACCCCCCAAAACCGGCCGTGCCCCCCAAGGGACCCCCCCTCAGACTTCCAGACAACGCCAGCGACTCGTGTTTATTACAAAAAGAACTCGTCGTTCCCCATTTACAAAGGAGCCCCCCAAAACTAACAGTTTCATCTAAGTCTTTTTGTACAAAAAAATAGCACTTTGGGACCCAAAAAAAAAAACCATCCACCACCCCCTCCCCCCAAAAAAAAATCGCCTTTGCGGGGGGAGGTTTATGACATCAGCCACCGGATTTGTAAAAACCAACCCCCCCTCCCCTCCCTTCCCCAAATTAAAACAACAGAGACGGGACAAGATCAAACAGGGAGAGAATTATTGCCAGTTTGGGGGGGCTGAACCCCCCAGGACCCCCCCGCTGCATAGAGAACCGGCCCCGGCCCCCCGGAATGAAGGGGTGACAGTGGATTAAAGCTGGGGGACGGGGGCGGACCCCAGAGCCCCCCCAGCCCTTCAGTGGGGCGTGGGAGCGGAGCAGGGGGGCTCACCCCAGCCTGTCACCCCCTTGTCAAGGCACGTTTGTGTTTGTGTCCCGGGAATGGCTGGGGGGGATTTGGGGTGCCGGGAGCAGGGTGGGGACCCCGGTGCCAACAGAGCAAAAATGGGGGCAGTGGGACCCAGCTGCCCCCCCATCCCCCGGCACTGGGAGCAGCGCTGGTGGTGTGGATCCCCCCCCCAAAATGCTCTGATCCCCCCAAAAACCGCAGGGGAGCAGCCCAGGCTCCGCCAGAGCCCCCCGGGGGTCCCTGGGGTCCCCCTCCCTCGTGGCTGCGTTTCCATAGGAAAGCCGAGCTCCCCTCCAGGGAGGGGACACCGGGGACATCCCCCACGCCGGGGTTTGGCACTTGATCCCCTCTGGGACAGAGCTGGGCTCGGGGGGGCCTCGGGGTGGGGGTAAAATCACCAAATTGACCCTTAAATTAAGAAACCTCCTGTTTTTTGTCCCAATCCTTCGTGGATTGGGGGCTGTGGGGGGGTCGGGGGGAGCTCATAGTGCTTCACAGGGTTATTAAAATACAAATGCTTAAAGTTTCCTATATAAAAATATACAAATGCAAAAATAGATATCGAGAGAGAGAGCCGGGGGGGGCTGGGGGGGCCGGGCCCTGCGCCCCCTCCCCGGGGAGCTTCTGCTGCCTTTCCTTTTTTTGCGTGTTTTTTTTTACAAAAAAAACCAACCCCAAATCAAAACAAGATTCCTGCTCCCCGCCGGCTCCCGGGGCTGCCGAGCGGGGCAAAGCTCGGGATGGAGATGGGGCAGCTCCTGCCCCGAGGGACTCCGGCTCCTCCCCGGGCTGCCGGCTCGGCTGCAGCTTGTCCCGGGACAACGGGCAGCGGGACAAGGGCGGGGAAGCGCTGAGGGGCTGCGGGGTGGCCGCTCTCCACCTGCTCTGGGGGGACACTGCTCCATTTCCCCTGGGAACGGCCCGGGGCGGGTGGGAATAGCCCGGGGCAGGTGGGAATAGCCCGGGGCAGGTGGGGATGGATGCCCCGGGGCAGGTGGGAGGCAGGTGGGATTCATGGATCAGCTCCCATGCCGGGGGCTCCCCTCTGCACCTCCCCCGAGGGACGGGGGGTCACACCCCGGCCCCAAACGGGAGCAGGGAAGTTCTGGGTCCCCCTCGTGGGCCCCAAAGCCGGGGGTCACTCCTGGGCCCTGCTGGGGCTCATCCCAAAGCCGCTGCCTGGGAACAATCCCAATTTCCCTTTTGTTCCTTTTGGGGATCCGCTCCCTGCACCCCAGAGCCCCGGCTGGGGATGGCCCGGGCCGGGCAGCCGGGATCAGCCCGGGGCAGGAAGAGGAGGGTGTGGGAGGAAGAGCAGAAAGGACCGAGCCCTCCCCCGGCGGGAGGAGCAGGATCCTGGAAAACCCTTTTGGGGTTTTTTCTCCAAGCTGTCCCTATTTCCAGCACCCTTTTTTCTTTTGTCAGGAGCCACCTCCAGCGGCGGCCACAACAAAACCCTCGAGTGTCCCTCGTGTCCCTGCAGGGCTTCCCCCCTCGCTCCAGACCGGCTGAGCTCCGCAGATTCCTCCTTTTTCCCGATTATTACTATAATTATTATTAATTCCAATGCTGGCTGTAATAAAAAAAAATCAACTTTCCCCCCCCCCGGGGAGGCTCCAGTTGTCCCCCCAGGGCTGCATCCCAGCCCCTCTGCCCACGACCTTCCCATGGAGCAGCTCCACTCCCACGGGACAGGGAGCCTAGCCAAGAAAACGGCTTGGAAAAAACCAAGATCCAAGAAAAAAATAAAAACAACACCTGCCAAGGCAGGGGAGGGCAGTGGGAGTCCAAGGGTGAAAAATCCAGCGGGATCTCCCCCCGAGAATGCCAAAGGAATTACAGAGTCACCTCAAAGCAAAGCGCCGACAGGACAGCCCGGGAGGGGTCGGGGGTTCTGATGGGAAACGGGGTCTGGGAAGGGGAGGGGAGCGTCGGGCATCATCCGGCGTGCCCCCAGAGGGGCCGGCCTGCTCCAGGATAAGGCATCAAAGGGACCACGCCATGGTCACACAGCAACATCTCTCCTCTTCAAACGAACACATTTTATATTTTTATATGATATAATAATAATATAGAATCTTTTCTCTTCTTTTTTTTGTTTTTTTTTTTTCTTTTTTGTTTTTTTGTGTTTGTTTCTTTTTTTTTCTGTTGTTTTGTTGGTATTTCTGTCGTTGGGGTTTTTTTTTTTTTTACCTTTTTTTTGCTAAAAGGACCAAGGCATGATGACGCCAAGGGACCTCGGGTGGGGGAGAGGCAGGAAGGGAGGAAAAAGGGACAAAGAAAAGGGGCGGGGGGGGTGGGGGAATAATCAAGCCGAAATTAAAAAATATATATATATAGCTCTGGCCTTCAGGTGGAGGCGGCGGCGGGCAGGGCTGGAGGCGCCGTGGCCGCGCGCGGGAGCTCAGGAGCTCAGAAGCCGTTGCCGCTGATGTTGATGGACTGCAGGTCGGCCACCTGCATGACGTTGATGCCGCTGCCTGGCCAGGCGGGGCGATGCCCTCGGGGCAGATGGCCTCCATGGCCACCATGTTGGTGGCGATCAGCGCCGAGGGCGTGGCGCCGCCGTTGCCCTCGGCCGAGGCCGCCGTGTCCATGGGGACGGCCGAGACGTTCATGGTCACGCTGGCGGCGCCTCCCTTCTTGTTCTGGTGGGTCTTGATGTGCTTGGAGAGGTGGTCGCTGCGCATGAAGCGTTTGGGGCACTCCGGGCAGGCGAACTTCTTCTCTCCTGCGGGGAGGCACAGGGGCCGTGAGGGATGGAGGGGAGAGGGCTGGGATTTGGGAAGGGGTTCCAACCCTCTGAGAGAGGGGTCAGGCCCTGGAGAGAAGACCTGAACACCAAAGCTCCAGGATGCTGGAATTTAGGAAAAGGTTGGGATTTGGGAAGGGGTTCCAACCCTCTGAGAGAGGGGTCAGGGCCCCTGCAGAGAAGACCTGAAGGCCAACACTGCAGGACGTTGGAATTTTGGGAAAAGGTTGGGACCTCAGGAAAAGGGTCCTCCCCGTGAGAATGCTCAGGCTCTGCAGGGCTCTCAGCCCCAAGAGCTCAAGGCCAATGCTGGAAATTTCAGCCCCACGGATCCCCGAGGAGCCAGAGCAGCCCCCCCAGAGCCCCCCAGGGCCCCCAGCCCCACCTGTGTGCGTGCGCTTGTAGCCGCTGCAGCTCGTCGGAGCGGGTGAAGCGCTTCCCGCACAGCACCCAGGTGCAGATGAAGGGCCTCTCCCCCGTGTGCCACCGCAGGTGCGCCCGCAGGTGAGACGTCTTCCCGTACACCTTCCCGCAGCCCGGCACGTGGCAGATGTGCTGCTTCTTCTTGCCTGGATCCCCCAGAGCTCCTGCAGGAAGGGAAAGGTTAAACCCAAGGGAATTTCAGGGGATATGGCCTGGGGGGGGGGGGGGTGGAGCTGCTGGATTAGGATGGGACCTGTGGGACTGACGGGTTTGGGGTGAGGTTCAGCCGGGTTTGGGGTGACGTTCAGCGGGTGGAGAGCCAGGTCCTGCCCTTGTCTCACAACAGCCCTGTGGGACACGGGGAATTGGGCTGAAAAGCTGGGAAAGGACCTGGGGGTGCCCAGGCGGCCACGTGCATGTGGCACCTGGGGACATGGGTGGCCTTGCCAGGGCTCGGGGAGCAGCTGGAGCTGATGATCTGAGGGACCCTTCCCAGCCCACGTAACTCCGCACGAACGAGGCCCTTTGGGGGCGCTCCTGGCGGGCAGAGCCTCACCTGCCCTCTCCTTCCTTGCAGTAGGGGAACAGGTGCAGGCTTCCCTCCGCGTTTTCCGGCCCTGCTGGGGCTGGGGGTCGGGGCTGGTCTCGGCCCTCCTCCACGGCCGCGCTCTCGTCGCCCAGCCCGTCCCGCTGCCGCCGTGCAGCCCCAGCTGGGCGCCGTGCTCACCTGCAAGGCAAGGCAGGAGGTTACGGCAGGAACGAGCCTCTCCTCTGCCAAAGGGTGAACCCCAACCCTTTCCCTCAGCCTTTCTGACACTGCCCAGCCTGGGGCTCTCCCTGGCCTCCCCAGACCCTGGATCCCCCACATTTCTCCTATTTGCATCCAGGTCTTTAATTTATTTCCAGGGGCTGTGATTCCAGCCCCAAATCTGCCTTTTTCACACCAATTTCCTCACAGGAAGGACATGCTGTCACCTGAGCGTGGCAGGTTTGAGACAAATTCACCTTTTTCCCAGCAATTTCCTCACGAGAAATCTGATTTCTGTGACCCAAGTGTGGCAAGTTTGAGGCAAGTTATCTCATTGCAGGGTTGCTCTCCCAAGGCTGGGAAATGAAGCTGCAGGCAGGAATTATTCCAAAAAATCCCATTTGGGGCTTTTCCTGGTGCTGTTTCCAGCAGCTCCAGCGAGGATGAGGCGACAGGAAGGTCAGTGGGGGTGTCCTGGGGCTGCTGGTCACTCACTGCCCCTTTCCAAAGCTGGCATTCCCCAAACCCCAGCCCACGATCCTGCTGGGAAGCCCTGCTGAGAGCAGGGAAATTTCCTTTCCAGTCCTGGTTTGCCCATAGCAGCTCCGAGGCAGGAGCCAGGGGTGTTGGAGGAAGGAGTAAATTTCAAATCCCCCATGAGGCGCAGGCTGGGCACTCCTGGAGGTGCCAGGAGGGAGTTTCACAAGCCGGGCACTGGGAATGAGGAAGAATTCCTGGCAGGAACAACGTCCCCAGTCCCTGCTGGTGCCCGGTGCCAGCAGGCGTCAGTGGCGCCCGGGCAAAGCTCCACGAGGGACAGGAGCCACCAGAACAGATCCCCCGGGGCTCAGCAGGGACAGAGCCACCAGGAAAGTGAAGAAATCCTCCCTAAAATCCAAGCTGAGCTTCCCAGCCCAGCCCGAGGCCTCCTCGATCACCTGGGAGAAGAGGCAGGAGCAGCTGGGAGGTTTGCTGCTCCCAGCCCACGGGGATCCAGATTCCCTGGGAAAGGCAGTGCTGGCCTGTCGGGGACACCCAGAGCAGAGCCTGGCCCTGTCACACCGAGGCTGTCACCAGGGGCTGTCACCCGGCACCATGAACCCCAGGTATCCCAAGCTGTCCCTTCCTCCAGGCTGGGAGCAGCCCCTGGGCCCTGCCCTCACCCCTGGCAATGCTGCCCCAGCAGGCCTGGAGAAGGGAACTGTCCCCTCCAAAGGTGACACAGTCGCAAGGCTGGCCCTCGGGTGCCACGTGCCCGAGCTCCCTGCCAGGCTGAGCATTTCAGGAGCTCCCCAGTCCCTCCCTGCAGCTCCCGTGACGTGTCTGCAGTCACGGCCCTGCACGCAGCCAGCCTGGGAGGGGTTTTTAAGCTCCCTAAGCAGCACCGACAGCTCTGTGCTCCAGCCACGGATTAGAGATTTCCCGGATGGGAAGAGCTGCTGGGGAAATAAAAAAAAATAAAAGCAAGAAAAAAAAAAAAAAAGAAAAAAAAAGCCAAAAGAAAACACAATTTCTCTCCCCGCAAAAAATCCCAAACCAGGAGAAAGCACAAGTTCTTTCCCCAAAAATACAGCATGGAGGGGGAGAATCCAGCCAGGATGCCTTGGAATGGCTTCAATCCTCCAAGAGGCAAAAGCCTATGCGGCATTTTCTGGCCTTTTGGCACTGGGGAACAAACCCAAATCCTGCTGCTGGAGATCTGTGGCTGCCTCTCAGCGAGGAATAAAGCCAGGGCAGCAGATCCTGGACCTGCAGGGATCATCCCACCCCAAGCAGGAGCTCTGAAATCTCTGGGATACGACAGGTTCAGGGGAAAAGTGGGCAGAGAGGATAATTCACGTTTATTATCCCCTCTAATGCACATCCCTGCTAAGACTAAAGCTTCCCCAGAGGCTCCACACTCGGGTCAGCAAAGCCCTCAAAAAATAGATTATTAATAGAGCAAGAGGAGGTTTAATCCCTGGAAAAAGCCTGGGGAGAAAGAGGGACTTTGGAAGGCAGGAGAGGGGAGCTGCCCCTGGCCCAGCTCCACCAGCGGCCTCTGAGACCCCCCAGGAACGGGGCAGCTTCTGGTGTCCCACTAAAAAACCCCAAACCCCGGAATCTTGGCTTGGGGAGCCTCTGCAGACAAGGTGCTCCTTGTGCAGGAAAAAGCTGGGGTTTGTTTGCTTTATTTAGCAAACGACCAGGAGGTGAGAAATGCCCAGGCAGGGAGGAGAGAGTGGCTCTCACACCCGCCCTGGCCAACCTCAGCCAGGGGAACAGACCCCGTGTTCATTTTTAGGGGAAGAGCAGGAAATAAAACCCAAAACCAACAAACCAGGGCTGATTGTGCAAACTCTGCACCTCTGGCAGCTGTGCCTGGCAGAGGTGAGGGGGGAGAGCTGGCACCAGGCACGACGTGGCTTCCTGGCACGAGGAAGTTTTCAGGTGAAAAGAAAGAAAAGCAAAACCTGGGGACACACAGCCCCAACCTCTCCGGGCGTGTTCCTGAAAACACCTCCAAAATCCACATTTTCTAGCTCACAACTCGAGTTCTCCCCCATTTCCTGCCCGGTTTTTGGGGTCACTGCCCTGCCCAGAACAAACCCCAGCTGCTCCAGACACACCAAAGAGCTGCACAAAGGGACAAAGTGGCTTGGGAACGATGTCCCCTTGGTTTTTTCCCATCTGATTCCCTCCCTGGTTTGCAAAACGAGTTAATCTGCACCAGGAGCTCATCCATGTAAATGAGCCAAGCTCTGGCTCAGCAATTCCTTGGAGATCGGGGCCGTGGACAGGGAACCAGGGGATGGGGCAAGGCTGGAAACCTGCAGCCCAGTGAGTAATTGGGCTTTAATTTGGACTCTGATGACTCCAGAAGCCACTCCTTGGGCAGCTCCTGTAATTGCTGGAGGTTTCTGTGCATCAGCATGAGCGACCCTTCCTTTGGAGAGGGATAAATTGGGATGGAGATGATAGAATGAGTGAGGTGGGCTGTAAAAGGAGCCAGAGCTGAGGCAGGGAATCACCTCATCATCCACTCTGCCAGATCCCTGAATCCCCCAGGATTTGCCAAGTGCCTCTGTCGTGCTGCAGACTGACAGACAGAGCCCCTCTGCCCTTCAAATCCCCGCCTGAACTGTCACAAAATGGGGATGAAGCGTCCAGTCCTGCCTTGCCTTGGGTGAGGCACCCAGAGCAGCTCACCCTGCAGCACAGGCAGCTCCCACCAAAGCAGCCCTGCAGCCAGGCAGAAATCCCTGTGTGGAAGGAGGAAAATGCCTGGCTGAGGCAGGGAAGGGCAATTCCCCAGGTGGGGAGCCCCAGCAGCGCCTCCGTGCGCCTCTCCCTCGCAGCAAGCACGAGTGGAAGCTTTCCTGAGCCACAAATCCCAAGCTTTTGATCCCAAGGAGGAACTGCTGCCTGTATCAGCCCCAGGATCTAAGCCAGGCATGCCGGGATGGGGTGCAGGGGATGAGGAGCCGTCTGGAGGCTGCTAAGGTGGGAACCCACGCTCTGGAAAGGAGCCACGCGGAAACTCCCCCAGAGCCGGGAGCCAGGACGAGTCTCCGGTGTGGGGTGATAAGGATGGGGCTCCAGCAGGGCTGGGGCTGGCCCAGATAAAAGAGAGGCAGATCAGGGCCCAGCAGACGGGTCTGGAGCCGGGACCTCTCCCGGGAGGAGTCACGGGGTGGGTGCCGCGCACCCGACCCGTCCGACCGGCGCGGCTGCCAGCCCTTCCCAGCCCGCTGAGCCTGGCCCGGAGCAGCAGCAGGGACAGGAAAAGGAGGAGCAGCGGGGCTGCCCAGGGGGCCCAGCACCCACAGGGTGTCCCCCCCACGGGGACTTTGTGTGGGGCACAACCTCGCCCCGCCAAAGCTGCCGCAATGCAGGCTCTGCCGGGATCGCTGCCCTTCTGCCCAGGCGGACCGGGGCTCTCTGGGGTTTGTGTCAGTCCCCAGCAAACGACACGGACAGAGGCCAGCCCGGGAACCCAGAGGGGATGTAAAGTCCAGCCTGGCTGGGATTCAGAGCAGGAAGTTTCACAATGTGCTGGTTTGTGCCGTGATGTCACGGCTGCGGTGAGACAAACAAGGGCCGCGCGTCACGGGCTCGGCTCCCTTCTCCCTTCTCCCCTCCCCATGCCATGGGGATGCCTCATCCAGGCCCTGCTACAAAGCTGCCCTTAAAAACCGGCAAACAGGACACAATCAGGGCTTTGTGCCACGGGCCCGACTCTGGGAAGGGCCCTGGAGCAGGGAGCCGGGAGGGGATTGCGGCACACGCGGGCGGCCGAGGGCTCCTGTGCCCACCAGGGATGGCCCTGACTGCCCCATTCCCCCACAGCCTCCACCCAAGGAGCTGGAAGGGAGCTCGTGCTGCCCAGAAAATCCCAATCCCCCAACAGCTCCATCCAGCCCTGGAATCAAACATCCCAAAAGGAGGGATATCCCTCGAGTGCCCCCAAAACGACAGGGTTTAATTCCATTCTCTGGTGGTCACCTGTTTAGCCAGCACATTCCTCAGCCAGGTAGGGCTGGGACAGGGATGTGGGGACAGCAGGACTCTGCCAGGGACAAGGACATGGGGACAGAGCCACTCTAAGGACACTGAGCTCACAACAGTCCCTCCCTATGGCAAAACAGGAAGAGAAACCGCGATGTCACAAAATCCCCCCATCATCCCCCTCACACAGGATGTCCCCTCCCTGGGTGGGCTGGGGTGACACTGAGGTGGCTCTCAGACCCCACTGAGGTGTCACAGCTCTCCCAGACCCCATCCCACGCACGTGGGCAGGCGCTGGCAGCAGCCCGGGAGGGTTTTGGGGCGCTGCCAGCTGAGGAAATCCCCCCTCCCTGGCTCTGGGTGCCCTCCCCAGGGGCAGAGCCAGTGGCAGCAGAGCCTGTTTGCCCACAGAACCCCCTGGAGGCTGAGCTGAGCTCTGGAAGGGGCAGGACACGCAGTGGTGCCAGCCCAGGTGGCAGCTGGGGCCACCACAGCCCTGGCTGGGCACCTCCTCCTTCCCCAGGAACACAAATCCAAGGAGAAGCAGCCCCAGCCCCCTCCCCAGCCAGGGCTCATTTTCCATCTGCCTCCTCCGGAAGCAGAGGAGCTTTTCCTGCTCCAAAAACCCTTCCCAACTCCTTGTCTGGAGCAGAAAATTCCAGCACAACGTGGAGGCTTGGAAAACGTCTCAGGGCTTTGGGAGCGTTGGGAACAAAGCCCTCCCTCAAATTCCCACGGGAGAGCTCGGATCCGGAGGGACGCGGGCCTGGGGGGGCTCAGCACCCCCGGGAGAGGGGCTGCTGGGGGCTGGGGGCACAAAGGGACCCATTGCCACGTCTGAGGGACACGGCCAGAGGAAAGCTGGAGCCAAACCCTGCCCCTGGACGGCGCCAGGCAGCTCCGTGCTGGCCACAGCTCTCCCCATTGCACCCCAGGAGCCTCCCGGACCATCCACCGAGCTGGGGCTCCCCAAAAAACTGCCCTGAAACCCTGCTTGGGCTTTTCTTTTAAAATGTCCCCGAGTCCCAGTGACAGCGCCAGCGTCACTCGGGCTGGGGACAGAGCCAGGAGGCCCCGCTGCTGCTGCTGCTGCTTGCAGGGAATTCTCCACGGCAGATCAAGGGCTGAGAGCTGCCGAGCTAAAAAAAACCGAGAGGAGGAGGAGAAAGAGGAGGAGGCGGTTGCATGGGTGGTCTCTAGAACGTTCCCTCCCTGTTCCACCTCCGAGGGCAGAGCCAGGCACGAATACAGGAACTGGGCTCGCCCATGCCTTTCTCCAGCGCCTTCAAAACGTGCAAGGAGCCCGGGAGCACCGAGGAGGGAGCCTGGAAGGAGCCCGGAGCACCGAGGAAGGAGCCTGGAAGGAGCCCGGGAGCACCGAGGAAGGAGCCTGGAAGGAGCCCGGGAGCACCGAGGAGGGAGCCTGGAAGGAGCCCGGGAGCACGAGGAGGGAGCCCCGGCCGGGAGGGGACCCCGCGGGTCACGCGTGCGTCCCCCCGGTGCCAGCCCCGCCTGTGGGAGCCTCCCGCGGGTCCCTGGGGCCCGGGAAATCCAAGGATCAGGCTAAATCCCCAGGCCAGAGTGACCCGGGGGCCTGCCTGCGAGCCAAGCTGCTGTAGCAACAGCCCAAAATAATGCTGCAAAACAAGCCCGGGGGAGCAGCCGCCGCCTCTCGCGAGAGGGAAGCTCGGGCTGGATTGAGCAACATTTTCTGCTCTGCCTCTCAACTGTGGACTAAATCCAGCAACAGCCCCTTTTAGCCAGAGCCAGAACACACACAAAAAAAAAAAAACCCGGAAAACACCCCAAGGAAAACAGTGAAAAACAAGTGGAGAGCGTTCCCAGAGCCGATCCCTTCCCGCGGCAGCAGCTGAGCAGGCTCCAGCTCAGCTCCACATTCCATATCCTGCTTTTCCCAGGCTGTGGGAGCACGGTGGGGTGGATCCCTGGGTGATCGGAGCAGGGTGCCCGCGCCCAGCGGGACTGGCTGGGCCACGCTGAGGTCACGCTGTCCCGCGACCCAGACACTTAATGAGCCCTTTCTTCCGCCCCCGGGAGGAAATTCCCCGCGGCTCCGTGACTGTGTTTGTTTTCTTGGGCTTTTCAGGCTAATCCCTGTGTTTATGGCCATGACTCCTCACAGGCTCGGCCAAGGAGCCGAGCTGCACTCGGGTCCTCAGCCAGGCCTGACCGAGGCTCCTGGGTGGCCTCCAGAGCAGGACGGTGGCACAGAACCAGGTGTGCCCTTTCCTCTCCACTTTCCCCCCACTGCCACCTCCTCCCTTTCTTCTCAGACTTAAACTCCCCAAAAAGACCTTCAGTGTCCCCTGGTGATCAATGTACTCCGTGACAGCACAAGCCCCACCCCGGCCACCAACACCATTTGACACCAAGCACGCCCAGCCCCGCCGGCCGGGCCCAGCCAAGGAGGAGCCAGCACTCACCGGGGGCGTTGGCGATGGCCAGGGGCAGCCCCTGCAGCTGGTGCACCTGGATCCCGGACGCTCCCAAGGCACTGAGGTTAATAGTCTGGAGGCCCGGCACGGAGGAGAGCTGGGCGGCGTTGACGGTGACGGTGCCGCTGGGCAGGGAGGCGATGGGGGTCAGCGTGGTGCTGGTGCTGCCCGTCTGGCCCAGCGACACGCCCTGCATGGGGGCCAGCGTGATTGTCTGCGCCTGCGGGTTCTGCACCTGCAGGTTCTGCAGCTGGATGGTCTGCCAGCTCACCTGCCCGTTGGGACCCACCGTGGGCGTGCGGATGATGATGGGCCCCGAGTTGGGCACGGCTTGGAGCTGCAGGTTCTGCAAGGTGTCTTGGGAGATGGCTTGAGTGGCAAAGGTCTGGCCAGACAGCGGGGTGGTCTGGAGGGCTTGGATCGTCTGCCCTCCTTGGACCAGCTGCGGCTGGATCAGGATCTGCTGCTGCTGCTGCTGTGACTGCTGACTCTGATCCCCCTCCTTCTGCTGGCCCGGCTGCAGGGCCACCCCCGACACCGGGGTCTGCAGAGAGTCCGAGCTGGGGACGCTGCTGGCCCTCTGGGGGGTCTGCGCCTGCACGTTGGTGCCCACTGTGGCGCTGGTGGAGAAATTCATGACGCCCACGTTACTGGTGGTGGTGGTGGTGGAGTAGCTGTTGGCGTTGGTGAAGAAGGCGCCCGAGCTGGCCTGGGACGTGGCCGTGCTGGCCGAGCTGCTGGCAGCCCCCGAGGTGGCCGGCTGGGAGCTGCTGTCCGGCGAGCCCGAGCTGCTCAGGGTGCCCGTCTGGGAGGTGGGGGCCAGGCTGGCGGCCACGCTGTTGACCGGCAGCAGGGTGATGTTGCCGTTCAGGGCCACGGGCACGTTGGCCACGTACTGGGTCTGCCCGGAGAGGCTGTTGTTGGCCAGCCCCACGCCCTGGATGGGCACGGCCTGCTGCAGCAGGTTGGGCATGGCGATGAGGTTGCTGCCGCCCGCGCGGCTGGTGATGATCTGCTGGTTGGAGCCGGGGATGATCTGCAGCTGCCCCGAGGCATCCTGCTGCACGTTCACCTGCGCCGGGGTGGTGGCAAACTGCAGCTGCTGCCCGTCGATGGTCTGGAACTGGGGGATCACCTGGTACTGGATGTTGGGGATGACGCCCGGCAGGCCCGTCAGCACCTGCTGGTTCTGCAGGCCGGACGCCGAGGTGACCACGTAGGGCCCGGTGCTGACCGGGCGGCTCTTGGAGGCGTCGCCGCCGTTGCTGCCGTTGCTGCCCGGCTCCTTGGAGCCCGTGGGGGTGCTGGAGCCCGCCGAGATGATCTGCCAGCCGTTGGCCGACTGGGTGAGCTGGGCGGCGGCCGCGTTCAGGTCCAGCTCGCCGCTCCCGCCCTGCTGGCCCTGGGAGCTGTTGGAGTTCTCATTGGGAGACTCGATGCGGCTGCAGGTGGCTGCCAGCAGGGCCAGCGGGGACGGCTGTGACTCCTGGGGACGAGAGAGGAGGAGTTACGGGGGTGGGAGGCGGCCCGAGGGGCAGGCCCGGAGTGAAAAAAAAACCCAAACGGGGAAACAAAAAAAAAAAAAAAAAAAAAAAAAAAAAAAAAACTTAATAAGAGAAAACAGGGAGGAGCGTACTCGGAAAAGATAAACACTCCTTCCTGAACAAACCCACCCACAGCCGGAAAAATACAACTGCCAGGCACAAGGCTGTCAGGCCGGGACAGCCTGAACCCACACGGAAAAGCCTTTTGGGAGGAAGCCTGCCTGGGAAAGCCAAGAGAGGAGAGGGCTCCTCCACCCCCAAGCCAGGGAATCCCCCTGAGGCAGGACAAGCCCCCAGGAAGGAGGCTCATTCCTGGGCCCCCGAGCTGGAGGAGGGCCAGGGGGGACGTGGTGTCAGGGGAACTGCGTGTTTCCGAGGAGAGCCGGGGAGGAGGGGAAGCCACGGGCGCTGCTTGGCAGCGCTCACCTCCTCTTCCTGCCCTGCTGAAACGCTTGCCTGGGCCCAGCAAACAGCTCGGCCCGGGCCTGGACTTTGCCACGGGATCCCCGGGGCCAGCGGGGCCGATCCTCCCCCCGCTCACCTGGGCCTCCCCACCGCCGGCGCTGCTCGTGCTGCTGGCGTCGCCTTCGCCCTTGTCGGGCTTCACAGCCGACATCTCCTCGGTGCTCTCTTGGTCTGCGCGGGAGGGAAGTGACAGCCCCGGTTAGGGACATTTTGGGGCAGGCCCGGAGGGGACACGGCGCGCCGGCTCCGGGGGGCCCGTGTGCTCCCGGCGCGGCCGGCAAGGGGCTGCGAGGAGCGGGGAGCTGCCAAGGAGGAGCTGGCAGCGGGACAGGGGGGGAGGACCCGGCCCTGCTCCAGGCGCGGCTCCTCCCCGGCCGCCCGGGACACTCCCTGGCCCCCGCCGAGGTGCTCCCCGGGCCTCCCCCTCGCCCTGCCCGCGGGCCGGGGCACGCACCTCCCGCAGATCCACCCCGGGATTCCCCGCGCGGCTCCGGCCCGCGGGATGCCCTGCCCGGGGCTGCCCTCCCGCCGCCCTCCCGGCGCGGGGGTCCCCGCTCCCACCGAGTCCTTCTTCTCCCAGCGCTCAGGAGCCTGCTCATCCTCCGCCGGCCTCATCCTGCGCCCCCCGCTCCCGCCCTCGGCCCCAGCGCCCCGCACCGGGGGCTGCCGGGGGCAGGGGGACGCGGAGCGCCCCCCGCCCGCTCCTTCCCGCGGCCCCCCCGCCCCCGGGCCCCGCATCCGCCCCCGCAGGGCGCCGTGCCCGGGAACGGGGGAAAGCCCCCCGGTGCCTGCGCTCGCAGCCGCCCACCCCCCCGGCCTCCCCCGCCATCTCCGCGCCCGATCCCCCGGGATCTCGCCCCCCCCCGCCGCCCCCAGCCCCGATTCCCGGGGCCTCCCCATCACTCCCCGCCGCCCCCTCCTCCGCTCCAGCCCTGCCCGGCGCGGCCGCCGGTCCCTCCCCCGAGGCCTTCCCCCCTCCCCCGGGTCCCTCCCCCGGCAGGTCCCCCCGGCGCGGCGCGACGAGGCCCGGCCCGGCGGGGCCCGGCCCGGCGGGGCGGGGCCGCCTCTGGCCCCTCCGAGCGGGCGGGCGCCGCCGCCTCTGCGTGTGCCCGGGGCCCCGCGCGGCGCTCGGCCCCAGCCCCGTCCTTACCGCTCATGGTGCCGGGGCCGGGCCGGGCGCGCGGGGCGGGGCGGGGGCGCGGGCGGGCGAGCGGCCGAACCCGCCGGTGCCGCCGAGGGGCTGCCGAGGGAGGGGCCGCGCGCCGCGGCCGCAGCCCCGCGCCCCGCCCCCGCCGCCCCCGCAGCCAATGGGCGCCGCGCGGGCCGCGGAGCGACGGGCGGCGCGACCAATGGGAAGAGAGGGCGGTGCGGCGCGGGGGGAGAGGAGGGCGGGCGGGCCCCGCCCCTGGCGCCCCGCCCCGTGGGGGAGGGGGAGCGCTGCGGGGCGGTGGCCAATGGGGGCGCGGGGGGGAGGGGGCGGGCGGTGGCTCAGCCAATCGGCGCCCGCGCGGGCTCGCAGGGAGACCCCGTATGGGCGCGGCCGCGGCGGCGCGGGCCGCGGCGTGATGAACGTGCGCCGCCGCCAATGGGGCGCGGGAGGCGGGGCGTGGCGGAAACTGGCAGCGCCCGGCGCCAACCGGCTGCGCGGGACGCGCCGCGGGGCGGGAGAGGAGCGGATATTGATGGTAGCAACGACTAATCCCAGCGCGGAGGTGGCAGCCGCGGCGAGTCTCGGAGCCAATCAGCGCGCCGGTCGGTCTCAAACGAGCCAATGGGCGCCGCGGGGAGGCGGGGCCAGCGGCCGGGCTGCGCCCTTGGGGGGACGGCGCGGCGAATGGTGGAGCCGGCGCCATGTTGGGTTCCACTCCCTCAGAGCCGGTCGGGCCGCCCCGGGCACCCCCGCGGCTCCCCTCGCCCTTGGTACCGCGGTTATGTGCGGCTCTTCCTTCCCTGAGTCCCCGCTCCATGCCGCAAGCGGCTCAGCCGTGTCGCGACAGCCGCCATGGCGGTTGCGACACGTCCTCACGGGCCCGCGGCGCTGTGTGAACGCCCCCAGAGCCCTGTCACGACATCGCCCAGCCCTGTCCCGACATAGCGGACGTCACATCGGGGAGCCCGGGCCGCCCTTGCCCCGGGAACGCGGCTTGGGGAGTTTGAGGGCGTTGCGGGATTTGGGGGGTTTGGGGCCAAAATCCTTCATTTCACATCAAAACAAGCGGTTTGGGGGCCAACGGGGGTCGCGGCCAGCGACACACCGGGGAGGGGACAGCAAGGGACACGGAATGGCGCTGGTTTCGCTTTCCAGCATCCGAACCGCCCCCCCGTCCGTGACCTTCCATTTCCCGGTGTTTTCGGCCCAATTCCCGCCCCGCAGCTCGGGAAGGCCCCGTGGCCTCGCCCCCGCACCCGATGGGGCTTGGGGACAGCCTGGCCCTGCCCTGTGCCTGTCCTGTCCCCCCAGTCCCGGGCCTGTCCCCCCCTGTCCCCGTCCTGTCCCCCCCCCGTCCTTGTCCTGCTCCCCCCAGACAACTGGGGTCGCTCGCTGCCCCCTTGTCACCTGCAGTGGTGGCACCAGGGGCCCTGCCCCACGGCTGGGGGACACCGGGACTGTTCCCGTCCTGTCACCGACCTCAGCCCCGGGGGCTGCGCTGGGCTGGGCTGGGAGGGTCGAGGGGGGCACGGCAGGACCTGCCCCCGTTAGACCCCCTCCCGTTTAAGCCCCCTCACCCCGTTAGTCCCAGTAAGGTCCTTGTCCCCTCCGGTGGCTCCCACCAGTAGCACCCAACGCCCCATCGGGACTCCCCCAGCTAACACCCCCAATTAACCTCTCATTCCCCTCACCTCGAGACCTCCCCCAATTAACCCCTCACTGTCCCCCATGGGGACGTGTGGGACCCCTCCCCAGTGTTCCCTCGGGACCCCTCCCCAGTGTCCCCGGGCGCCCCCCGGTGGCCGCGGCCGGGCGGTGCCACCCCCGGGCCCGCGGCTTTGCTGCCGCCTGGCGGGGGCGCCACGGCGGGACCCGGGCACCGACTGTCACCGACTGTCACGATAGTGTCACCGGCAGTGTCCTGTCACCCGCCACGGCGGGACCCGGGCACCGACAGTGTCACCGACTGTCACCGACAGTGGTACCACGAGTGTCCTGTCACCCGCCACGGCAGGACCTGGGCACCAACAGCGTCCCCAAAGCCGCCCTGTCCTGTCCCAATACGGCCCTAATCCCTGCCCTGTTCTGTCCCCAAGCCTGTCCTCAACCGTGTCCTGTCCCCGGGGTGCTCACATCAGGATGCTGTCCTGTCCCGTGTCCCCAAAAGTGTCCCAACCCTGTCACTGTTTCCTGTGCTCCCTCTGCCGCTGTCCCCAAACCTGTCCTGCCCCATCCGTGTCCCTGTCCCCACCTCCATTGGGGACGCGGGGACAGAGGAACTCTCAGCCTTGGACTGGGGGCAAACTGGGAGCACTGGGGCGGGCCACGGGGGGGCAGCAGGGCCGGCCTGGGGTGCCCCACCCCCGCCGCCATCCCCCGATTGTCCCTCTGGGTCCCCCCCCCGGCAGGTCGCGGCCGCGGAGGAATCAGGGCGACGCCGGGCGACTCCCAGCAATTTTGGGTTGGGAACCGCAGAAATGCAGCGCGGCGCGAGCCAGGGCGGACCGGCCCGGGGACAGCGGCGGGCGGGGGGACCGGGGGGGGGGGTCACAGGGCCCGGGGGGACCCTGGCAGCTTTGGGGGGGGGGGGTCCCAGGACAATTTGCGGTGGTCCCAAGGCTTGGGGGGCACGTGGGGTACCCCAGATTTGCATTGGGGGGGGGGGGGTCTTTGGCAGCTTGGAGGGGACACGGGGCACGGTGGCAGCTTGGGGGGGTCCTCTCGGCAATCTGGGGGGGTCGTTCAGCAGCCGGAGGGGGGGTCGGGCCCCCGGTGCCGCCCCCGCGGCTGCCGCTGCCGCCGCTCTGATGTGGCTGCGGCACCGCAGCGCAATGGGAGCCACATGGCGGGGGGGACACGGGGGGAACACGGACCACCCAGCGGTCACCTCTGTCCCCCAGGGCCACCCGCGTCCCCCCAGGGGCACCGCTGTCCCGCGCGCTCTGTCCGGCTGGCCCAGGGTCCGTCTGTCCCCGCCGGGGGTCCGTCCCCGCTCGCTGCCCGTGTCCCCCCCGGCCCCCGCGGTCATTTCCAGGGATAATTCCGGGATGATTAAAGGGTGGGAGGAAACACCGGGGCCGTGGGCGCAGCTCAGCCCTGGGGCCACCCTGGCCTGGCTTCCCCGTGGGTGGGAAGCCCCCAGCCCCACTCCGGGTGCCCCTCCATCCCTGCAGGTCCCTGGCTTCCATCCACCCCCGACCCTCCCACGTCCCCACACGTCCCCTGGCTCCTTCTGCCCCGCGACCCTCCCTGTCCCCCACCTCTGGGATGTCGGGGGGGGCTCCGAGCACCGCTGGGTGGTGCCGGGGGGGAGCTCAGCCCCGTTCCGAGCCCTCGGAGGCTCCCCCGGCCCCCCCGGTCCCGCGGGGCCCGTGGGCGGCCGTGGCCGGCGCACCCAGCGCGGGGGCCGCGCTATTTCGGGGCCTCCGACCGCAAGGGAAACATCCGGGGGCCGGAGAGGGCGGGCGGGGCCGGGCCGGGCCGGGCCGGGGGGGACACGGGGGGACACCGCGCCAGGTGAGGGCTGGAGGCGCGGGGGTCACCCCGGGCCGGTTCCGCTTCCTGCCCCCGAGCCCGAGGGGATGGGGGGACAGCACTGCCGGGACCCCGCGCGGGGCTGGGGGCGATACTGGGACACCTCCAGCCCTGAAACCTCTGTCGTGCTGAGACCCCCCCCCCCCCGGACTCATCTCAGGGGGCTGAGACCCCCAAACTCGTGTCATGGTGGGGCTGAGATCCCCCCAGATTTGGGACAGAGGGGCTGAGCCCCCTCAAATTCGTGTCAGTTGCTGAGCCGGGCTGATGGATGGGGTGAATGCGGCAGAGGAGGGACGGAGAGATGGGAAGGAGGGATGGACAGACGGACGGACGGACGGACGGTGGCTGGCGGGCTGCCCGGGGCCGGAGCCCCCCCGCTCCGTGTCCCCCCCGCGCTGGCGAGCTCCCGGCGTCCGGCCGGGTATAAATACCGGGTAATTGCGGGGGCCCGGCGCGGCCGCGGGGCCGTGGGCGGCCGAGCCCGGCGCCGCCCTGTAATCAGCCCCCGCCGCCGCCCCCCCCGCGCGCCCGCCGCGCTTTGAAGGGTCCCGGGGCACACAGGGGGGGTCCCCACCGCCCCCGAGCCGGGGAGAGACCCCCGCCCCAACCGACACCCCCAGCCCAGCCCGGCCGCGCGGATCCCGAGCTGGTGGGAGTGAAACCCCCCGAAAATGCATGGGGCGCCCCCCCAGCCCACGCCGGGCTGCCTGAGGAGGAGGAGGAGGGCTGGAGTGGCCGTCCCAGTTTGCTCCCAGTTTGTGGGCAGTGGAAGCCCCAGCGAGGGGGGGCGGCGGTTGCGGCCCTCGGCGGCGCCGGCGGCTGCGGAGCGGAAAGCCCTGACTCAGGGCTGGGAAAGGGCCCCGCTGGCTCCGGCCGGCCCCGCCGGGGGAAACGGCGCGGGGGAAAGCGAGGAGAGAACGGGAACGATGGGGAGTAATAAAAAAAAAAAAAGGGGGGGGTGTAAAAGAGTGGAACAATTCCTTCATGGGGGAAACTGAGGCATGGGGGGGTCCCCAGCCCCATCGCCAGAGCCACGGGTGTCCCTGTCCCGCTGCACATGCCCCCTTGTCCCCAGCTCTGCTCCTTCAGAACCCAGCTCTGACCCCCATCCCTGGTCCCTGCAGCCCCATCCCTGCTCCATTCCCAACTCCTGTCCCCATCCCCACACCTCTGACCCCATTCCTGAAGCTCCAGCCCGTGTCCCTCTCATCCCCATCCCTGCTCCATCCTGGCACCTTCTGGGGTCACGAGCCTCTGGGTGCCCCAGCTGTCCTGTCCTCCTTTGTCCCTTTGTCCCTGTTCCCCTCCCCATCCATCTATTCCTTCTTTCCTTCTCTCTTCTCCAGCCCTTTTCCTATTCATCCCCTTCCCCTTCCCAGCCCTTTCCTCCTCCTTTTCCTGCTGTCCATCCCTTTTCCCCCTCTCCCTCCCTTCCCCTTTCCCTTTCCCTCCTCTTATTTTCTCTCTCTTCTCCTTTCCTTTTCCCTCCTTTCCCTCTCCCCACTCTTCTCTTTTATTTTCACCACACTGGTCCCTGTCCCCTCTATCCCCTCCTTCCTCCAGCTCTCCTCATCTTCCTCCCTTCACAACTTTTTCTTTAATTTTTCTTTCATTGCCATATATAATTTTTCTTTTCCCTCCCTTTTTCATTTCCTTTTTAACTTTTCCCTTCCCTCTCGTTCCTTTCCTCTTCATCTCTTTTCTTTCTCTCCTTTTCTAACTTATTTCCCTCTTCCAATTCCTTGTTCTTTTCCCCTTTCCTTTCTTTCCCCCCCTTTCTCTTCTCTCCCCCTTTTCTCTTTCTTTTCCCCTCTCTCATCTTTTCCTTCCTCCTTTCCTTTTCCTCTTCCCCTTCCCCTGCCCCCCTCGCCGCGCTCCCCCGGCCCCCCCGGCTGGGGGCGGTTCGGGGCCGGGCTCCCGCTCCCGGCTCCGGTCCCGGCCCGGCCCAGCCCCGCCGCAGCGGCACCGCGGGGCGGGCGGCGGCCGCGGGGCTCCGTCCCTCCCTGCCCCTCCCTCTCCGTCCGTCCCTCCCTCCGCAGCGAGCCCCGGCATCCCGGGACACCGGCATCCCGGCACAGCGCGACAGCGGCGCCCCGGCGGGCAGCACCCACCCCTGGCATCCCCGGAGCCCGGTAAGGACCCCCGGGACCCTTCGGGATGGGGGACACTGCCCCGGGACCCGGGGGAGAGGAACGCGGGGTGGAGGATCCCCCTCCTGGGACAGGGAGACTTTGGGATGGGGGATCCCCCTTTGGGATAGGGACCCTTTGGGATGGGGGATCCCCCTTTGGGATTGGGAAGGGACCCTTTGGGATGGGGGATCCCCCTGGAGGGACAGGGGCACTTTGGGATGGGGGATCCCCCTTTGGGATTGGGAAGGGACAGGGGCACTTTGGGATGGGGGATCCCCCTTTGGGATGGGGGTCTCCGCTCTGGGGCAGGGGCACTTTGGGATGGGGATCCCCCTTTGGGATAGGGAAGGGACAGGGGCACTTTGGGATGGGGGATCCCCCTGGAGGGACAGGGACACTTTGGGATGGGGGATCCCCGCTCTGGGACAGGGACCCCGGGATTTGGGACCCACGGAGTGGCAGAGTCGCTCCAGGATGGGGGAGCTCCCTGGGATATGGGACCCCCCCAAGGACAGGGACCTGTGTGGGCCCCGAGCATCCCCCTGCGGTCTCTGTGCCGGGGGACACGTGTGTCCCCTGCCCCAGCAGGGACTGCCCTGCCATCCCCGGGGGGGAACGGGGACAGGGGATGGTGCTGAGTGCCGCTGTCACCCCGGAGTGTCCCTCTGGCTGGGGACAGCACTGCTGCACAGGAGCCAGGCTCAGGTGTCCTCGGGCTCAGGGGGCAGAGGGTGGCACTGACAGGGTGGGGGAAACTGAGGCAAGGGCTGTGGGGACACATGGGGCCAGGGACCGGGGACTGGGGACCAGGGATGGGGTTTGGGGATTGGGATTGGGGGCAAGGACTGGGTTTGAGGACCAAGAAACTGCGGACTTAGGGGACCAGGGACTGGGGGACAAGGGGACAGGGAATGGGGAACTGGATCAAGAATTGGACGCTGGTGGTCAGTGACAAGAAACTGGGAATTTGGGACCCAGAATTTGGAACTGCAGACCCGCAGAGCAGGGGCTGGACCCCTCCCCAGGCCGGGAGGGGACATGGGAGGGGTCAAGATCCCCGAGCCAGCCACAAAGGGACTGTCACCCTCGTGCCGCGCTCAGCCCGCAGCTCCCGGGGCTCCTTCCCTGCTCCTTAATTTCCCGGCGCAAGCGGAGCTGATTTATGGGAGTTTGACACTATTTTAAGCGTGCGCCTCCGTTTGCCGCTCGCCCTGGTTTTAATTACCTCGGCTCTCGCGGCAGGGCAGCGTTCCCGGGGCACAGGCCTGGCCCTTGTTATCCTTGGAAAACCGGGAGCGCGCTTGCGGCCGCGGCCGGGGCCGGCATAAAAATAGGCGCAAAAACCACGGAAAAAAAAAAAAAAGAAAAAAAAAAGGGGGGCTCGGGGGGGAACACCCTAAAAAACTCCCAAACAAACAAAAAAGCCAAAGTGGAAATGCATCAAAGTGGGTGAAGAGATTAATTTAAAAAAATATATATATAGGGAATGGCGGGGGTGATGGGGGTGAGGGCCGGCTCGCGACACCCCGGGCCAGCCTGCGCAGCTGAAAGCCATGACGGGTATAAAAGCAGAGGAAGTCACCCGGGGAGGGGGAGGCCACAGCATAATTCGATTAAAAGGCCATAAAGGCAGAAGGAACCGAGATTGGGGGTGGGGGGAGGCCCTGCCACCAGCACAACCCCACAGCAGCCCCCGGGGAAGCCCCTTTGGGGGGGATGCTGGGCGATGATGGGGTGGCCTCAACTCTGTGGGGGGAAACTGAGGCACAGGGGATTGGGAGCGTTGGGGGTGGTGGGAACCGTGGGACTGGGGGGTGCTGCGGGGTGACACCCCAATGGGGCTGACCCCCAGGACGGGTCAGCCCACGGCACCCTCGGAACCCTCACGCTGCGCTCCCCTTTCCCGCAGGCTGCCCAGTGCCATGGCCGCGAGCCCCCGCTGACATCGCCCCCACGCCTCGGGGTGCCCCCGCCGCCGCCATGGGCGACTCCTACGCCGCCGCCTTCCCCAGCGCCCCGGGGCTGCTGTCGCCGTCCGCCAGCCCCCAGGCCTCCCCCGGCCCCTACGGCCCCGACTACGGCCCCTTCGGGCACCCCTTCCCCGCGCCCTCGGGCGCCCAGGAGGTGCTGGGGGCCCCGGTGGTGGTGGCGGCCAAGGGCCACCCCCCGAGCGAGTGCCTGCCCGGCGTGTACCCCTCGCTGGAGATGCCGCACCCCTACGGCTCCTGGTACAAGGGCGGCATCGGCGGCGGGCTGCCGGGGGGCTCCGGGCCCGCCGCCCCGTCCTGGTGGGATGTGCACCCCAACGGGGGCTGGCTGGGGGGGCCGGCGGGCGCCGAGGGGCTGCAGGGCTCGCTGCAGGGCCAGCCCGCCCTCAGCCCCCCTCTGCCCACCTACGGCTCCGATTTCGGCGCCCTGAACCCCCCTCCGTACACCAACGCCCCCGCGGCGCCCCCCGCGCCCAAGCCCGCGCCGGGCGAGACCCCGAAGGGTCCCCGCGGCGGCTCCTTGGGGGGACGCCCGGCGTGCGACTGCCCCAACTGCCAGGAGCTGGAGCGGCTCGGGGGCCCGGCGGGGGCGCGGCGGAAGCCGGTGCACAGCTGCCACATCCCGGGCTGCGGCAAGGTGTACGGCAAAGCCTCGCACCTGAAGGCGCACCTGCGCTGGCACACGGGCGAGCGGCCCTTCGTGTGCAACTGGCTCTTCTGCGGCAAGCGCTTCACCCGCTCCGACGAGCTGGAGCGCCACGTGCGGACCCACACGCGCGAGAAGAAGTTCACCTGCCTGCTGTGCAGCAAGCGCTTCACCCGCAGCGACCACCTCAGCAAGCACCAGAAGACCCACGCCGAGCCCGGCCCCCCCAAGCCGCCCCCCGGCGCCGAGCAGCCCCCCGCGTCCCCCCGGCCCGCCTCGCCCGCCAAGGACGGCGGCAGCCCCGAGGCCGGCAGTTTGTTGGAGATTTGAGCCCTTCCGCCTTCATCTTCCTCCTCCTCCTCGCCGCTGGGGATATTTATTACGGGGTGCTGCTCCCCCCAAAGCCCCCTCCCCCTCGGTTCCCCAGCTCCTCGTTATTAGCCATTCTAATTTATGTCTTAAATTATGGGGGGGGGGGGGGGCTCTCCGAGCGCTCTGGGGCTCACGGGGGGGTGTCAAGGTGAGACCCCCCCCCCTCCCCTTTCTGGTTTCCCCTCCACCTCCCCCAGCCCTTCTTGCCCCCAGCCCTCGCCTCGGCCCCCGCACTCAGGGACAGGGTTTGCCCCCCTCCCCTCCCCCGGCCTGGTTCATCAGTGCTCATGTAACATGGCCCCCCCACTTTTTTTAGCTGCCTGCCCCTCCTGCCCCCCGGAAAAAAAGCAATAAAAGGATTGAGAGTGGAGCTGGGCCCCTTCTTCAGCTGAGGCTGGGCAGCTTCATCGCAGGGATGTGCTCGGCTTCCCCCTCCCTGCAGGGCTCCAGGGGAAACTGAGGCACGGGGCGGGGGGGCACACGGGCCTGTCAAGTTGTCGTGTGCCCCCTCTCTGGGGGGGCAGGACCTGAGCGGGGTCGGGGACAAGCTGGGCTGTCCCCTTGTCCTCAGCCACCAGGGTGCCATGTCCTGTGCCTCTCCCCTTCCCCAGGACCCTGGCCCCTGTGCTCCCCACAGTCTCCTTGTCCCCATGGCCCTGTGTCCCCAAGACCCTGTCTCCCATGTCTCCCTGTCCCATGTCCCTGTGTCCCTCCTCATGCCCCCAAGCTCAGGGACAGCCAAAGGGACGGGCAGAGGGGCCTGGCAGGATTGTCCCGTGCCAGCCTCACCCTGCCCACGCGTGTCCCCAGTCCCAGGGACATCGTGTGCAGGGGAACACACGCGGGCACAGCCCCGTGCCTCAGTTTCCCCAGGCCACATCCCGGGGCCCACGTGGCAGCACCGGGCACGCGGCAGGGCCACGTGTCCCCGAGGACACCCCAATTTTGGGCGCTGTGGGCTGGCGGGGACCCCACTGCTCTCCCCCTCCCCCTGCCCTGGGCTCCCGCCAGCCTTTGATGCGCTCAGCCCTGGTTTGGGGCTTTTCCTGAAAAAAAAACCCAAAAAGCCACGGAAAAAGGCAACAGGAGGCGGAAACGAGCTCCAATGCCAGCACGGAGCGGGGGGGCAGCTGCTGGCACCCAGGGCACCGCGGGGGGACAGGGACAGGGACAGGGGTGGCAGCAGGTCCCGTGCCAGCCCCGGGCGAGTCACGGTGGCCACGAGCTGGCCGGGACCCAGCTGTCCCCAGGGAAAGGGGGACACAGGGCGGGGAAACTGAGGCACGGAGGCGGCATGGAGGGGCCGGAGCTCAGCGCCACCGCACAGAGCTGTCCCCAGGGTGGCTCCCGGGGGGATTTACAGTGGCAGTGCCACCTCTCCATGCAGCCCCCCGAGCCCCAAATTCGCCGATTTCGGGGTTTCCCCCCAGAACTCCAGCCCTGCTCGCCGTGGGTGGGCCGGTGCCAAGCAGGGCAGGGAGCCACGTCCCGGAGCCAAACCCCGGCCCGGCGGCCACCGAGGGCTCGACCGCCCGGAGCCTCCCAAACCACAGAGCCCAACCCCATCCAGCGACTCCCCCAGCCCCACCGGGGACCCCCCCTCCGCCACCACCGCCTTTTTTCCCGTCTCGCTGCCCCATCAGCCGCGTTTGGGGGGGTCCGAGGGACGCCACGAGGCCACGCCAGCCCTGCGGTGGCTCTGATGTCGGCGCCATCCCAAATCGTCGTCTCCTATCGAACCCCGCTCGCTCCGTAACGGGCGAGGAATGTGGGGCCCCCCGCCGCAGCTCCCCCCGCCGCCTTTATTTAATATCCTGAGAAAATTAAAATAACTCTTGCGGCCGCTAAGGAAAACACGGGGATAAACACGAGAAAAGCGGGAGCCCCGGGAGAGGGGCTGGGAGCGAGCCAAGGGGGGCACGCGGCGGGAGCGGCACCCAGGGGACACGGGGAGAACGGACACGGGCACCCGCCAGAGGGGACACCGGGGGAGATGGCACCGGGGACAAGGCAGCGCAGGACACCGGGATGCCGCGGGAGCCAGAGAGGGGGTCCGGGAGCGGGGGTGGCCGCGGGACACGGGGGTGCGGGACACGAGGGGTGCCCGCGGGACACGGGGGTGCCCCGAGGGGGTCCCGGTCCCGTCCCAGGTCCCGTCCCCGGTCCCGGCGCAGCCCCGCTCGGACACCACGTGACCCGCCAGCCGCACACGCCCCTCACCCCGCCCCTCAAGGAAGGCTCCGCCTTTCTTAAAGGGGCAGCGACAGTAAAAAAAAAGTGGCCCTCATTTTAATCAGTCCTCGTTAAAACCGGAGAGCGAGTAAGTCACCGGTGGAGCGCGGCTGTGCAGGGGGCGCTGATATTCTCTCTCCTCCGCCGAGGAAAATCGGGGAGCGTGGCGTTGTCCCTCAGCGAGGACCCCGCGTATTTCCCACGAGAGCCGCGGCCCTTTTAATTCCCCTCCCACACGGGCCCGGAGCCGCGAGGGCGGCGCGCGGCGGCGATTGGCGCGAAGCGGGAGCGGGAAGGGGTGAGCGGAGCCAAGATGGCGGCGCCGAGGGCTGAGGGCGGGGAGCGGGTGAGGGGGAGCCGGGGAGATCCCGGGGGGCGCCGGGGGTTGTGGGCGGGTGAGGGAGAGCCGGGGGCACCGGGAATTGTGAGCGGGTGAGGGGCGGAGGGAGGGTATCCGGCCTGGAGCCGGCGCATCCTGAGGGCAGCGGCGGTTTCAGCTGTCGCCCCCCGGCCCGGGCTCGCCCTCAGGCTCGGCTCCGCCATGTGCTCCCTGGGGCTGTTCCCGCCGCCTCCTCCTCCTGGGGATGTCACCCTGTACGAGCTCAACAACGCCCTGGTCTGCGGCCGCCTCAGCGAGCAGCTCCCGCTGGCCTTCCAGAGCCAGGTGAGAGCCCCGGGCCAGGTGAGCCCTCCTCGCTCCAGAGCCGTGCCATCCCCCTCCAGCCTTTGGGGTGCCACATTTGTCCCCCTCAGCTGCGGCTGGAGCTCTGTCCCCTCTGCTGGGGTCTCTCCAGGCACCCTCAGGCTGCTCCTTTGCTCTTTGTGCCCCTGCTTCCTCCCATCGCCATTTGCCCGCTGCCCTGGGGGTGTCCCTTTGTGCTCGGGGGCTCAGGAGGGCTCAGGGGTGTTCGGGGGAGCTCAGGGGTCTCACGGGAGCTCTGCGTGCTGCAGGTTCCCGACCTGCCTGTGCTGACCCTGCCCAAGGAGCCCCTCAAGGCCCACGGCCGCCTGGAGCCCAGCGCCCGCCCGCCCTTCATCCACCACCGCGAGTCCCTCTGGAAGCGCTGCCTCAGCGCCTGGTGAGTGCCCCGCTGGCCCCGAGGAGCCAGACCTGGCCCCAAAGAGCCCAACCTGTCCCCAGAGCGGGCAGGGGCCGGGCAGTGACCCCGTTCTCGCCGCAGGCGCGACGCCGGGCTGTGCGGGCTGCTCCGGGAGCTGGCCGGCGCCGAGGAGGAGGGTGAGTTTGGGCTGCCCGGGGCTCTCTGGTCTCGCTGTGATGCTTTGGCCGGGCCCTGCTGTCCCTGCGCTGTCCCCCGTGGTGCTGCAGGGACGCTGAGGTTCCCTTTGCCCTTTGCCAGGGCTGCAGTGGCTGCGGACGGGCTCGAGCCACGCGCTGGCCATGTGCCGCTGGCTGTCCTCGCTGCACGGGTCCCTGTTCCCACACCTGTCTGTGAGTCATTCCGCCTGATCCCTGCTGTTGAGGGAGCCAGGGGCAAGGGGAGCAGCCATTTGGGGTGGGGGTGGTCCCTTCCTCAATAAACCCCCCCCAAAATGCTCTTCCTGGTGATGCCCCAGCTCCAGACACTGCTCCTTCCTCCACTGGTGGAAAATGGACATTGGGAAGGTGTTTGGTGCTCCAAGAGGGGTCCGAATCCTGGTAGGGGAGAGGGAGAAAGGGCTGGGAACTGGGGGTCCCTGCAGCCAGCTCAGTGTTCTCCTGTCCGTGCAGCTGACCAGTGAGGACATGATCGCAGCCTTCTCCCAGGCCGTGGACTGGTGAGTCCTGGGTGTCCCAAAGTCACCGTGCCGGGGTCTGGGACCCCCTTGGGGTGGGAGTACAAGGACAGGACGGCCCCGTTTGGGTGGGCTCAGCCATTAAAGGCAGGCATTGCCCCACTGGCTCTGGCTGCCCTGCTCTGTGTGCCCTGGTCAGAGGCAGATCAGGGTTCAAGGAGATCAGAGCCTGGAAAATTCCTTCCAGTTCCAACCCCAGCCCCTCAGCAGAGCCCTGTGAATAATTCCCAGAAACAGGGAATTTCTCAAAGCAAACGATCCCATTGGGCAGCAAAAAGGAAGTTTTATTTCTCTGGGGACTCTGAGCGGGGTCTCTGCCACCCCAGGGAGTGCTGGGGGGGTCTCACCCTGCCCTGTGCCCCCTCCAGGGCCGGCTGCACCGTCCGGGCCTTCGCCTGGCACCCCCACACCAACAAATTCGCTGTGGCTCTTCTGGACGATTCCATCCGTGTCTACAACTCCAACAGGTGGGGTTTTGTCCAGGATTTGGGCAGCCCAGGGTGGGCACTGCCCTGGGCCTGCTGCCCGTGGCCTCCTCGCCCACCTGGGCACACCTGGGCTCCTGTTCAGCCCTCCGTGCTCCTTCCCTGCTCTCCTTGAGCCTCAAGAGCTTTGCCTTTCCTTTCCTTGCCTGCTCTCTGCCTCTGGGGACATCCCAGGGGTCACCCAGGCCTGGAGGTGGTGACAGAGCTGGGGGGACACGGGCTGAGTGTCCTCTGTCCCCCAGGTCTCCCTGCTCCCCCTGGGAATGCCAGTCCCTGCTCAGGAGAAGACTCTGCCGGCTGCTCCTGCAGTCCCCCCAGGTGTCCCCAAGCTGGGCCCTGCCCGGACTGGGGACACCTCGGCTCAGTCACACCAGGTGTGCCCTGGCTCGCTCCGGTGTCACCTGGCTGGGAACCCCTGTCCCCTCCCCGGGAAGCACAGGGCAGGCACAGCCCGTCCCCACCCTGCTGTCCCCCCTCACTGCGCTCAGGGCTGGCAGGGGACACTGTGGCTGCAGCAGGGCTCTGTGCTCCACAGCTGTGTCACCTGTCCCCTCCCCGCAGTGCCACCGTGCCCTCGCTGAAGCACCGCCTGCAGAGGAACGTGGCTGCCATGGCCTGGAAGCCGCTCTGTGCCTCCATCCTGGCTGTGGCCTGCCAGAGCTGTGTCCTCGTGTGGCACCTGGACCCCACCTCCCTGTCCACCAGGTGACAGCTCCCACCTTCCCTTCCCTTTTCCCTTTTCCCTTTTCCCTTTTCCCTTTTCCCTTTTCCCTTTTCCCTTCCCGCCATTGTCACCCCATTGGGGCTGGCTTTGGGACAGCACCACCATCCTGCCAGCAAATCCCAAACCCCGGTGGCTTCTCCCTCGTCCTGTGCAGGCCCTCATCGGGCTGTGCCCAGGTGCTGTCGTGCCCCGGGCACAGCCCTGTCACCAGCCTGGCCTGGGCACCCAGCGGGGAGCGGCTGCTCTCGGCGTCACCCGTGGACACGGCCATGCTGGTGAGGACATGGGGACACCCAGGGACACTCCTGGGACACCTGGGGATGCTCCAGAGGCAGCTCTGGGATGTCACCTGGACCTGAAATGTTCACTGTGCCCCCTAATCCCGGTGTCACCGTTGTCCCCCGTGTCCCCTGCAGGTGTGGGACGTTTCCACCGAGACCTGTGTCCAGCTGCAGTGGTTTGGGGGTGGCGGTGTCACCTACTTGGCCTGGTCCCCCGATGGCAGCAAGGTGCTGGCAGCCACCCCCTCGGCCGTGTTCCGGTGAGCTCCTCATCCCCGTCCTCATCCTCATCCTCGCTCCAGAACATCTGGATCCCAAACATCCCCCCTGCTCCTGCTCCTGCTGTGGGGACAGAGTGGGGAATGGCTGGGGGATGGGGGTGGACACCCTGGATTCCCAGAGCAGCAGGATTGGGGCGAAATCCTGGGATTTCTGCTCCCTAAAGCCTCCTGCATCTCCTGCAGGGTGTGGGAGGCCCAGATGTGGACCTGTGAGCGCTGGCCCACCATCAGGGGACGCTGCCAGGTAGGGTGGGATATTCCCCTCCCAGGGAATCAGTGCTGGAAAAGCCTTCTGGGACCACCCAGGCCAAGCCCTGGCATTGCCAAGGCCACCACTGACTCCTGTCCCCAAGTGCCACATCCCCAGGGCTTTTAAATCCCTCCAGGAATGGGGACTCCACCCCTGCTTTGGGCAGCCAGCCCAAGAAATTGTGGAAATTTTCCCTGATTGTGTGGAAATCTTCCCAATATCCAACCTGAACCTCTCCTGGCACAGCCTGAGGTCGTGTCCTCTTGTCCCTTGGCTGTCCGCTTCTGTCAGGGACTTGTGGAGTGAAAAGTCCCTCCTGAGGCTCCTTTTCACCAATCTGAGACACTCCAGACAGGGGTGGCACTGTCCCAGAGGCAGGGGTGACAGGGTGACACTGTCCCCCAGACAGGGTGCTGGAGCCCCGATGGCAGCCGGCTGCTCTTCACTGTGCTGGGCGAGTCTGTCATCTACTCCTTGTCCTTCTCCGAGTACCGGGGTGAGTTTGTCCCAACTGGAGCTTCCCAGGGGCTGGGAGAGGGTTCCCAACTGACCCCACAGCTTTGGGGTTAGGAGCTGGGACATACAGGGGGTGGTTTGGGGTCCCCAAGCACGGAATCTCTGGAATTCAGGTTTTTCCATCCCTCACGTTTCTCCTCAGTCACAGTTGTGGGGTCTTGGGATTTCAGGGAGACTCCAGTGGCTCCAGAGCCAGCTTGGGGGTCCTGGTGTTTGCTGTCCCTTGTCCTCCATCCCAGCCACTCCTGGGACACCAGCACAGCTGCTCTGAGAAAGAAAGAAATGCATGATCACCTGGGGAATGCAGTGGGTTGATGGAGTGTGTGTTTGTCCCTTGCAGGGGAGATGCAGGGCCAGGTGGGAGGCTCCAAGACGGCCTCGATCGTGGCAGACCTGTCCGAGACCACCTTTGAGACCCTCTACGGGGAGGAGAGGTGGGTCTGGCTGGGGGCACAGGATCCTCCTGGCAGCCACCCCTCGCTGCTGGGCACACCCAGGGGGTCTCTGCCCCCCAGTTTTGGGAATTGTGCTCTTGCAGGATCGGAGGAGAGGTTCATTCCATGGTGTGGGACCCCACCGGGGAGAGGCTGGCCGTGATCATCAGAGGTCAGTCCTGCCCCGTTCCCTGCTTGGCCTGGCACTCCTGCTGCCCTGAGAAAAGGGACAGGGGGGACAAGGGAGAGCCCTCGTGCTGCTGTCCCCCCACAGGACATCCCGAGTGCGCGGGCAGCCAGCCGGCCGTGGCCGTGTTCCGCACCCGCAACAGCCCCGTCTTCGAGCTGCTGCCCTGGTGAGGGGGGCTCGGGGGGCTTTGGGTTCATTGCAAGGGGGCTGGGGGTGGTTTGGGTTCATTGGGTCCCCCACCTCACCCCCTTGGCTTTGGGTTGTCCTTTCCCAGTGCATCCCCTCAGACTCCAGACACCCCCAGTTCCTGGGATGTGCTGTTTCTCCTTGAACCCCAAACACCTCCAGTTCCTGGAATGTGCTGTGTTCCCTTCAGACCCCAAACCCCCCAGTTCCTGGAATGTGCTGTTTCCCCTTGAACCCCAAACCCCCCAGTTCCTGGGCTGTGCTGTTTCCCAGCCCATAACCCTGCCTGTTCCCCCACTCCACAGCGGCTTCGTGCGGGGTGAGCGCGGAGCCCAGCCCCAGCTCATCTCCTTCCACCCCTGCTTCCCTCAGGGCGCCCTCCTGACCGTGGTGAGTCCCTCCTGGGGCACTCCCAGTCCCAGGGGACACTGGTGGCACTGGGAAGGGGGCTGGGACCAGGGTGAACTCCGGGGAGAGGAGGTTTAACCAGGCCAAGGGTTGGGTGCTGTGTTTTGGGGACAGAAGGGCTGGACCTTCCCTGGTCCCTGGGAAGGGACCTGGAGGGACTGCGGGGCAGTGCTGGACACGAGCCAGATGTGCCCAGGTGGCCAAAAAGCCTGGTGGGATCCTGGCCTGGCTCAGGCGTGGTGTGGCCAGGAGGAGCAGGGGATTGTTTCTCCCCCTGGCCACACCTCGAGTGCTGTGTCCAGGTCTGGACCCCCCAATTTAGGAAGGAATTTGGGGTCTGCGGCATGTCCAGAGAAGGGAACGGAGCTGGGGAAAGGCCTGGAGCTCTGGGGGGCTGAGGGGGCTGGGGAAGGGGCTCAGCCTGGAGAGAAGGGGCTCAGGGGGAACCTCATCAGTTCCTGTAACTCCCTGACAGTCAGCTCACGGGCTGGGCTCCATCCCAAGGGCTCCATCCCCATTTCTGAGCTGTTTGGACGCTGAGCCCTGCCCCACCCTGTCCCTTGCAGTGCTGGTCCTCGGGGAGGATCTCCCACATCCCCTTCTTCTTTGTCAGCGCCCTGGAGCCCCGCGGCAGCCCCCGCCGCAGCCCCGCGCCCGTGCTGGGCAGTGTGCGGGAGCAGCCGCTCTTCTCTGAGCTCTGAGAGGCTCCCAGGGCCTCCTTTCCCTCCTGCTCAGCCTCCTCTCCCTGCTCAGGGTCCGGCAGAGCTGATCCTGCCCCAATTAAAGGTGGATTTTCTCTCCCCCCCGTCTTCTTTCCTCATCCCCATGGGACTGGAAGATTGTTGGGGGTGAATTTGGGAAGTCTTGTGGGCCTGGAGGGGTTGTGGGGGCTCCAGAGTTGGTTTTGGGGTCAGAAAGAGCTTGGAGTGAACTCACAGAAGCTGTTGGTGTGATCCCAGTGCAACCCAGGGGCCAGGGCTGCTCTTTTGGGATCAAAGAGCCCCGTTTTGGTGATGGCTGAAGGGGTTTGGGTGGGTTTTGGCCACACACACGACCCCCAGCTTTGTCTTGAGGGTGAACAGAAGTGAACCAAACCCCCCAAAATGAACCAAACCCTCCGTGGGTCCCCCAAACCCCAGCCCTGGGGGCCCCAGGGGAAGGGTGGGGGCAGCAGCTGGGCCCCCCCAGAGGGGATTAATGCTGCTGGGGGTGGCACAGTGAAATCCCGGGATCACACACCCTTAATCCTGGGATTACAGACCCTTAATCCCGGGATTTCACTGCCCTGACAGGGAGCACAGGGAGAGCACAGGGTCCCTGCTCCCCCCGCCCCAACAGCCCCAGGACTCCCAAAATCCTCCCAGAGCAAGGGGGAGACCCCCCCCTCCTTCCCCCCCAGAGCATCCAGCCCCTTCCTGAGGCTGGGCAGGATCCAGGGCTGAGCCGGGCTCCGAACCCACCGCAGCTGCTGGGGCCGCTTCACCCGCCGGGCCTGCCCGGTTGGCTCCCGGTGCCGCCGCTGAGCGGCTCCTCCTCCTCGTGCCGCTCCCGGTGCGGCCGCGCCCCGCAGGGCAGGGCCCGCAGGTACCGCAGGTGCAGCCGCGTCTCCTCCCGGCTCCGCCGCACGGACCGGCGCACGCAGAGCAGCACCAGGCCCAGCCACCCGCCCAGGGCCACCAGCGCCGCCACGTCCGGCGCCCGCGCTGTCCCCGCCGCCCTCCCCAGCGTCTCGTTGTGGCCGCTGGGTGGGAGCGGCACCGGCGGAGCCTCCCCGGGGCACCGGGAACCGGCGCGGGGGTGCTGGGGCAGCCCCAGCAGCAGCAGCAGCAGCAGCAGCCCGGCCGCCCGCATGGCCCCGAACGAGCGGGAGGGTGGGGACACCGTGACCCCCCCGCGGTGCTGGTGACACGGGTGACATGCCCGTGACCCCCCCGCGGTGCTGGTGACACGCAGGGGGAAGGGTGACACGGCGTTGGTGACACGCAGGATGGCGGCAGTGCCGGGGGGGGGGTGGTGCAGCGATTGCTGTCCCCGTGCTGAGGGGGGTCACAGCTGTCCCTGAGTCACAGCACCCCCCCAGTGTCACACACAGCCCCTCCTGGGACCCCTCAAACAGCCACTCCACTGGGCAGACACTGGTTTTTACTGGTGTTGGCAGCGGCTCGGTGCAGGGATTTGACAGGAATGGGGTGAAACTCCCAGGAAATGGAGCCAAAAGGTCTCTGTCTGCACTGGCACCCGTCCAGCACAGGGGCTGGGTGCTCTGAGACCCCAGGGAGGGGCTGCTGCCCCCCCCAGCACAGCAAATCCCTCGGAAAATCCAGGATCCAAGTGGGAACAATCCCTGCACATCCCACACTGGGCCGGGGGGCCCTTTTGGGGTGCCCCTTCTGGGGGGAGGCTCAGGTGCTCTCTGTGCCCCCCCCGAGCTCCAGCGCCCTCCGGGCCATCTCCAGGGCGCCCTCCCGGGTCTGGTTGCCCCCAATGAAGCCGCTGGCGTGGACGAAGACACAGCCGGGGATTCCGGCCAGCTCGGACAGTGCCTCGTCCCGGAGCCCCCGCCAGGCCTCGGGCAGGGGGAGCCTGGGGGGGACACGGGGCTTGAGAGTGAGCCCAGCCACGCTGGGGGGCAGCAGCGGGGCCAGGGGAGGGGTCTCACCGGCTCTGGAAGCTGTGGGGGGCTGTGGGGACGCTCTGCACCCGCCACTGCCCGCCCCGGTCCGGGAACAGCACGAGCAGCAGCGGCCGGGGCAGGGCCAGCTCCCGCTCCAGCTGGAACAGGTGCTCCTTCCAGGGACAGCCGCCCTGGGACAGCTCCAGGACCTGCCCGCTGGCATCCACCTGCGGGGGGGACACGCTGGGGACACAGGGTCCGTGCCCCGGAACCTCCCAGTGCCCTCCTGCAGGGGCTGTGGAGGGTAAGGGGCACAGGGGAAGTTTCTACTGAAGGGATTTGACCTCCCTGCACTCCAGTTCTCCCCCAAAATCACAGATTGCCCCCAGCCAGCTCGGTGTTACCTCGAGGCGGTGCCGCACGGCCTCTTCCACCAGCGCCCGCGCCGGCAGCCAGGCCCGGTGGTAGAAATCCAGGCGCTGCAGGAACTCGGTGCCCACCAGCTCCATGGCCCTCCTGAACCCTGCCTGGGGACACGGGGGTCAGCGGCGTCCCCAGGCTGCCTGGGGACACGGGGGTCAGCAGCGTCCCCGAGCAGGGTGTCCCCACCTCAGTGTCCTGCTCGGGGTCGTTCCAGCGGGGGTTCAGGTGCCCCACGCGGGCGCTCAGGGTGGTGCTCAGGGCGTAGCGCGGCTCCCCCGCCGCCGGCGCGATCCCATTGTCCATGGCATCGATCTCCTCCACGAAGTTCTCGTACAGCTGGGGACAGTGAGGGGACAGAACCATGAGGAGCAATGAGGGGACAGCAAGGGAGGACAGGGGGAACAGCAGAGCAAAGCCTGGCTGGCAGCACAACTGCCCCAGCAGCTGCCACAAACTGCTCCCCTTTCCCCACCGAGGACAAGCCCCGGGCAGAGCCGTCACCCCGGCAGGGTGACAGACCCCCTGCCACCGCTGTCACCTTGTCATAGAGCGCCGTGACCACGGGCCCGTCCTCGGGCTGCCCCAGGAGCCCTGCCAGGATCTGGGCCCCGAAGTGGCAATAGACGAGCCCGGCGCTGCTCAGCTTGGTGCTCCAGGGCTTGTCCGGCCGCAGGCTCCGCATGGACTCCGTGAAGGACCTGCGGGGCCACGCGGTCACCGCGGGCACCCCCGGGGGTGCCGGTGTCCCCCGGGGTGGGGGGGGGGGTCCTCACCTCTGGTGGTGGTCGTAGCGGTGCCGCCCCGGGTCGTACTCGCCCCCCACGTCCACCACCACATCGCAGCCGGCCAAGCGCTGCGGGTCCCGCGTCCGCACGATCTCCGCGTCCTGCGGGGGACACCGCGTGAGGGCCACCGGGGACCCCCCGGAGCGGCTCCGGGTGAGGAGGGACACCGGGGAGGGGGTGGGGGACATAAGGGTGACCCCAGGTGGGACCGGGGACAGAACAGGGACCCCCAGATGGGACCGGAGACCCCGAGGAAGGACCGGGGACACAAGGGGGACCTGCAGGTGGCACCGGGGACAGAAAAGCGGCCGCTGGGGGGGCGCAAGTGTCCCCACATGGGACCGAGAGAGGAGCGACCAGGAGGAAGACCCCGGGACCCGGCACCGCACGGTGCCCGTCCCGTTCATGCCCCGGGCGCGCTGCCGGTGCCGTACCCGGTAGCGGGGCAGAAGACGCAGCAGGAAACACGCCAGCGCCTCGTCGCAGTGGAAGGTGCCGTCGTGGGTGCCGATGCGGGGTGCGGGCTCGGGGTGCGGCCGCTTGTGCCCGGTCCCGGTCCCGGTTCCGGTGGCGGCCATGACCACGAGCCGGGCGGCGCGCGCGGCACCGCGCATGGCGCCGGGAGGCCACGCCCCCCAGGGGCCACGCCCCCTCATCGTCAGCGCTTCCCGCCAATTCCCGCGGATTCAGCTCCACCCCCCCGCGAGTGCGCACGCGCAGGGCTCGGTGTGGCGAGCGCCCTCTGGCGGGCGGGACCGGGACACGCGGGGCAGGATGGGGACAGAGGGACAGGGACAGACGGACACACGGCCACCTCCGGGACACACACAGCCCTGCACGGCCCCCGGGATAGCCAGAGACACAGGGATGGACACACAGGGATGGACGGGCGGACACACCAGCCTGCTGCTGAGTTGGTTTGCACAAGCAGGAGTTTATTGGCCCGGACAGCGGGGACCCCCCCGGACAGCGGGGACCCTCTGACCATTGCTCATGGCCCGGGGGAGCTGTCATGGCTCTTCCCAGGGCTCTGGAGGCCCCCATCTCCCAAATCCCCCTGCCCAGGGTTTGCTCCGGCCTGGAGCCGCCTCCAGAACATGGCAGGGGCAGGAACCCAAGCTAGAGTTGGGGTCCCTGCCTCATCGGAGGGGTCCTTGTCAGGGGTCTGAGGAGTCGTCACCCCATCCCGCAGAGGGATCCCGCTCCAAAGTGGGGGTGTCTCCTGGAGACGCCCCCGCTCCCCCATTCCCAGGCAGTGCAAACAAAGCTCGTCCTGCTCTTCCCTTTGAGGGTCGAGAACAGCATTTCCCCGCTCAGGGCTTTCTCACCTGCCTCTGGCCCATCCCAGTTCCTCTCCTGGCACTTTCCCTTCCATACATTCGCAAAAAGAAGGGATTGAGGCAGCTCGGCCCCAAAGCACCCGCGGAGATGCGGGGAAGCTGCTCCTGGAGCAGCGACCCCAGACCCCGACCCCTGCCCGGGCTCCGCTCCTCCCGCACGCCCAGCGCCGGTTCCCGCTCCCGCGGGGCCGCGGGGCCGCTCCTGCCGTGCGGGCGCTCAGGAGATCTCGTTGCCGAAGACCTCGAGCAGCAGCGGCGTGAGCTGCATGCTGTGCTCGGGCTGGAAGGACAGGCAGCGGTACTGCCGCGAGTGCTCCTCGTTCAGGCTGCGCAGGTCCGCCAGCTTCTGGATCATCTTGGCGTAGAGCAGGCGGCCGCCGGGCGCGGCGTGCCGGGCGCGGATGTAGCTCTGCAGCACCTCCGAGAGCCGCTCCTGCAGCGCCTCCACCCGCAGCGGCTCCCGCACGCCCGGCCGGTCTGCGGGACGGGCGGCGCTCAGGGCAGCCCCCGCTGCCGGGGGGATTCCCTGCCTTTTGGGGCTTTTTATGGTCTGGGCTGGTTCCCTTCCCTTTTGTCCCTTTTTAGGGTTTGGGAGGATTCCCTCCCTTTCATCCCTTTTTAGGGGCTGGGGTATTCCCCTCCCTTTTACCCCTTTTTATGGTCTGGGGGGATTCCCTTTCAAATCTTCTTAGGGTTTGGGGTGATTCCCTTCCCTTTCATCCCTTTTTATGGTTTGGGGGGATTCCCTCTATTTCGTTCCTTTTTAGGGCCAGCTGTACTAAGGGGTTTTTCCTCCCTTCTGGGGGTTGTGTTAGGATTTGGGGTTTTCCCCCTCCCTTCTGTGGGTTCTTAGGGTTTGGGGTGGGTCTGTCCCTACCTGGGGACAGGATGCAGATGGCCATGAGCAGCACATGCTCCTCCTCATGCAGGTTCAGCTTCTTCAGCCCCACCTGGAACTTCACCAGTGGCTCCAGCAGGTCCATGCTGTGCCCAGCTGTGGAGAGAACAGAGCCTCAAGGGGGGCTCTGGAAAAGGATCTTTTCCTCTGGAAGGGGATTTTTTTTTCAGACACATCAGGGTGGCACTGGGGCCACTGAGGAGGTGGCAGTGGAGACGCTGAGGTGCCACTACAGACCTTGAAGCACCCCCTGTCACCCCCAAACCCCCAGAATTTGGGGCGGGACCCACCCCATTCTCAGCCAGGTGCAGAGAGAAGGCCCAGCAGGAGGAAAGTCGGGAATTTCAGGATTTGGGGCTGGGGCTCCCTTACCTTGGGTGACGTCGCTGACCCTGTACTTGAAGTCGCTGCTGCCGCAGGTCCAGGACATGTCCTCGAGGGTGAAGGACTCGTTGGAGCGCAGCATGATCACCTCCATGGCGCTGCACTTGAGCAGGACGATCTGGTCCTCCACAGACAGATCCCTGCAGGAGGATTTGCCCTCTGGGTGGGGGTCGGGGTGCTCAGGGGACACAGGGGACACAGGACAGGGCCAGGAGGAGCTGCCACCCCCAGGGCGCTCACCAGGCCCTCAGGAATTCCCATTCCAGGGTTTTTCCAGGTGCATTTTTGCCCCAAATCTTGGAATGAACAGAGCCTGAGGCCCCTTCCCAGGAATTCCCATTCCAGGGTTTTTCCAGGTGCATTTTTGCCCCAAATCTTGGAATGAACAGAGCCTGAGGCCCCTTCCCAGGAATTCCTCTTCTGGGTTTTTTTTCAGGTGCATTTTTTTCCCCAGATCTTGGAATGAACAGAGCCTGAGGCCCCTCCGGACCCCTCGGGTGCTGCAGGAGCTCTGGGTGCCTCCCTGGTGGAATCTGTGTGTGTTTTCCAGGGCATTGGGACAAAAAGGGAGAACCCCGGGGAGGGGGAGAGGCAGAGAGCAGGGCTGGGAAGGGAACAGGGCTGAGGAATGGCTGGGAAGGGCAGCACAGGATTCCCGGGGGCAGAATTTGGGATTTGGCCTCACCTGAATCCTGGGATCATCTTGGCAAAGCCGATCACCTTCTGGATGCTGTAGCTGACCAGGTCAGCCAGGTGTGGGAGCATGGAGAGCTGGGAGAACTCCAGGTTCACCGAGGAGCTCTCATCCTGCTCCTCCTGCAGCGCCAGGCTGGGGAACGGCGGCGACTCCGCCGAGTCTGCGGGGGGAAAACGCTCTGAGCACCCCCGTGAGCCCCCCAGAGCTGAACAGAGGCTCTGGAACCCCAAATCTGGGTCGAGGGGCTGCATTTCTGCTCCTCTGACCCCTGGAGGGGTGAGGGGAGGGAATCTGGGGGCTTTTGAGGCCGAGTTCTCCACAGGGTGTTGGGAGTCAGGGCTGGGGTGGGATCCCAGTCTGGGAATGTGGGATGAGGAGGAAGAGGAGCAGGGCAGACCCTCGTGCCAGGGTCAGTTTGCGCTCTGGCACAACCTATACCCACCCCTGGGATTTGGGGTGGTGTGAGGCATCACCTCCAGCCCAAGCCGAGTCCTGGGGTCCCTCCCAGGCTCCCGGTTTGGGCCCAGGAGGAGCTGGGGCACACCTGGGAATGTGCTGAAGGCCTCGGAGCTGAAGAGATCCGAGGAATCCTCCAAGGACAGGTCCTGGGTGAGCAGGGATGAGGATTTTGTGGCCCCTCTGCTGCTGGGGTGGCTCCTCACGGGGGGCTGGGGGAGAAAACAGAAAACTCCTTGAGGAGCAGGGCTGGCAGAGGGGTCTGCGGATTTTGCAGGGGGAGTTTGAGGGATGAAAGAGATGTTTTGGGGTCAGTACCCGAAACTTGGTGAAGTCGGCGTAGGTGGGGTCGTAGGTTTTGCGATGGGCCTCGAGCAGGATGTCGATGACTTTCTGCTGCTCCTCTGAGAGTTTGGGTTTGAGGCTTTCCCTCAGGGCTTCCTCCTCCTTCCTCTTCAGGATCATCTCCCTCTTCCTCTGCACCTCCTCGTCTGTAAGGATGACTGGGAGAGGAAAAGGGGCGGAATTAGGGATTGGAACGACCCCTGGATGCCACACCACGCCCCTGGAAAATCACTTTTGCCACCTGGGAAATCCCTTTGTGCCCCTACAACAGCTTGGCCCCGGTTTCCTGCTGTGCCCAGGAGGTTTTTGGTGCTTTCAGGGGAGGCTCTGGGGGCACCAAGGCCGTGCCAGCTGTGCCCGCTCTGCTCCCTCCCTGTTTGCTCAGCCCTCTCAAATCCCCAAACACTCGGCTCCCAGCTGCCACCAGGGGTGCCCAGCACTGCTTCAGGGCAGATTTAATCTGATTTTTAAGGTCAAGGCACTCAGGGCTGGGGTTTTATGGCTTTTATTGGGGTGGCGGCGCTCGGCAGCGGCCAAAGGTTGGGCTCCACGCAAGGCTGGGCCTGTTTGTTCAGGGAAAAGGAGCAGCTGAGGGCAATTTGGGCTCAAATCTTCACTTTTTTATCAACCACTGCTAGCCCTGAGCAGCCTCAGAGGGGCTGGGAGGGACAAAGGCAGCAGGGAGCTGCAGAAACCTCTGGGGTCACAGCAGAGCCCCCTCAAAGCTCTGTTCTGAGGAGAACAGAGGAGCTCCCTTTCCTCAGGCCTTTCTGCAGGGACTGGACACCCCAGGGGCTGTTTCTGAGTTTCCTGGTGCAGGGACCCCGTGCTGGGAGGGCCAAGGTGGAATTTGGGGCGAGAGGTCAGCGGGAGGAGCTCGAGGCAAGGAGGCCTCGGCCTCGCCTGCTCCTTTGGCCGAGGGCGATTTTCCATTCTCCATTTTCCATTCCCCAGCCTTGCACAACCTCACAGGGGCCTGGGACACCTCAGGAGGGGCCAAAAGGTCGCTCCCACCTCCACCACCGGAGAGGAAAATCAGGATTTTGCCATTTCCCCTTGCCAGGTTTTATCGCAAAAAGCATCAGATCCACAGGGGCCTGCTTGGGGTCACATACCCCTGGCGCTGCACAAAGAGCAGGAGCTGTTAAAAATCCCATTTTTAGGGAATATTAGGGAAGGATCCAAGGGAGCCTCAACATCCCTGAGGGACAGATACCCCTCCCTCAGCTGCAGGCAGCTGGAAGAAGGCAGGGAAGGGGTAATTCCACATTTTCTGGCCACCTAGAAAGTGGGAAAGGCCGGGTACCCCAGGCCATCGTGTGAGGAGGGGACAGGCCCTGGCTGAGAATTCCCAAATCCCAAGGCCTGGAGGGGTTTTCTCTGCCCTCTTTGTCCCCAGACAGGCAGAAAACCACAAATATTTGCCCAAGCTGGGGGCTGGAAATGCCACGTGGTTACCTGGGACTGGCACGGGGCTCGGAGAGTTGGGGTCACCAAACCCCTCAGCTGGCCAGACAGAGCTCCTCCTGCCCCAAACCGGGACAAACCCCAGATTCCAGAGGTGGAGAAGAGCCCAAATTATCCCCAGCTCAAGGCTCTGCCCTGCTCCTCTTCTTCCTCCCTACCCCACATTCCCAGCCCTGAATCCCAACACCCTGTGGAAAACAAGGCCTCAAAACCTTCCTGATTCCCTTCTTCCACCTAAAAATAACCCCAACCCTTCGTCCTCCCTCATTTTTCCAGCAGCAAAGTCCATTTTTAGCTATTTTTAGCCTGTCTGGGTCAGTTTTGGTTAATGCAGGCAGGATTTGCTAACGGGGCTGTTTACACATTAACTCCTGTGGGGAAAACATGGAGAAAACCTGGAGAAACCCCCCTGGAATTGCTGCCCAGTAATTTGCTTTAATTTGTACCAGCAGCCAATTAATTACCCATTCCTGGGTAATTAATTGGCTGCTGGTACAAATTAAAGCACTTCCTTCATTAGGGGGTCCCAAAAAACAGGGACAGCTCCCCAGAATTTGGGGACAGCCAGGGTGGGGTGTGGCCTTTTCCTCCCTCATCAACCTGCCAATCCCAAAGAATAAAATCCAGGGATTCCCATCATGATAATTGAACATGTAAGCATTTTTTCCCTCACAAACACTCCAAATTCTGATTTTCTGGAGGCCCTGGGGTGACATCAGGCTCTGTTTGTGCCCTGTTTAGCACATCAGGGAAAGGGCCCTGCTTCCATATCCCAAATTTTCAGCTCCATGGACACCCTGGCCACAATCTCCCAGCAGAAAATGTTTGGTTGGAGCTCTCCAGGAGCACCCAGCTCCTCCCCAGCACCTCAAACATGTTTTATTTTTAAAAGCCACTTATCTCTAAATACACCCGGAGAAAACAAACATTTGGGCCACATTTGTGTGTTTGGACTGGGCTTAAAAACCGCTTTAATTCCCTCTGCTGTTGACTTAAGTCCCTGCTTTATCCCACATGGAAAAAAGGGTCAGGAAAATAAAATCCCAGAGGGAGAAGAGGAAAACCCAACCCAGCTCGATGGGGATGGGGAAGCTCATGCAGCTCTCCCCATGGAGCATGGAAAATGCTGGAAAAGAGACTTTTCAGAGCCACTGGTAGCCACATTTTTCTCAAAGAAAACCCTAGGAGAATCCACGAGAACACAACTCCTGGATGGGAAGGAATCATTAAACCAGCTCCTCTCAATCATTACCCGCTGCTTCCTCTGCCCTTTGCATCCCTGGGAGGTTCCCTGTGGCACCAGGGAGGTGGCAGAGGCACAGCCAGGGCCCTGTGAGCATTCCCTGGGCTGGACACTGACACTCACAGCCCTTGCACACTCACACTCCTCCCTTGCACACTCACACTCCTTCATCATGCCGATGTCCAGGCAGCGTTTCAGCCGGCAGGCCTGGCAGTGCCGCCGGTTGTCCTTGGTGATGTGGCACTCCCCGCTGAAGGGACAGGTGAACATGGCCTTCCTCTTCATGCTCCTCCTGGAAAAGGGGACAAAAACCCTTTCTGGGCTCCATTCCTGCTGGTTTGGCTGATGCTTCAAACATCAGCTGGGTTGGGAGCTTCAGGCGCTGCTGGGAAAGCAAAGTTCCCCCCCGGGAAACAGCCAAGGGCTTATCCCAAAATGGTTTGGGGGAAATGACCTTAAACCCAGCTTGATCCCCTTCCACTAAACCAGGCTGCTCTAAGCCCAGCCCAGCCTGTAGGTTTAAGAAGGTTTTCGGGTCTAAAGAGGGAGTTTTAAGGCCAGGAGGGTGGAAGGATTGCAGGATTGCAGAGAACCCCCCCCGGCAGCAAAATAAACCCGAGCTGGGGCCGTGTGGTTTAAACCCAGCCGCCCTAAGCCTGGTGTTGCTGGCAGAACTGGCCCGAGCACATTTTGGGTGTGCAGGGAGAGGAATTCTCGCTGCAGGACACAGAGAAAGGAGCCTGAAAATGACAACCCTGAGCTGCAGGGAAACCACAGCGGAATGGGAACGTGGAGCCACCGGGACAAAGGGTCAGAGCCAAAATAACCCAGGGAAAAGGGTCAGAGCCTGCCAGCACAACGGGGGCAGAGCCAAAACCTTCCAAGGAATAATGGCCAGAGCCAGAATTTCCAAGGAAAAAGGGTCAGAACCTTCCAGGACAAAAGGTCAGAGCCAAAATCTTCCTGGGGTAAAGGGTCAGAGGCAAAATATCCCAAGGACAAAGGGTCAAGGGCAGAAACTTCCAAGGAAAAATGATCAGAATCTTCCCAGCACAAAGGGTCAGAGCCAGAGTTTCCCAGGAAAAAGGTGGTAGATGGGATATTGGGAAGAAATTCTTCCCTGTGAGGCCCTGGAATAGAATTCCCAGAAAAGCTGTGGCTGCCCCATCCCTGCAAATGCCCAAGGCCAATACTCTCTGTGTAAAAATCTTCAAGATTCCCTCAGGCTGCAGGCCCAGGAATTAAAAGCTGCTTTCAGAAAGGGAGAGGTAAACAAAGTGGCTGTACTCTGCCTTTTCCTGACAGGAATTTGGGATTTTTGGGAATTCATCCCAGAAAAATGGATGGCAGGGCCCTGTTTTCCTTCATTCCCCCAAAACCTTTGGAATTTTGCTGCTCCCAATGGGGAAACACAATCCCCGTGCTTGGAATTCAGCCCTGGACACCCCAAAATCCCCAATTTTGGTGCACAAAAAGCTTCTTTTTTTCCACAAGAACCCAAGGAAAGGCTGGGAATGCACAAACAACGAGGCCTTGGAGCAGGGAAGAACATTCCCAGGGCTCAGGGCAGGCCAAATTCCAGGTTTGGAATGAAAATTGCAGCTTGGGTGGCTCCGGAGGCTCCCAGGGTGACACCGGAGCCGGGCTGGCCTGGAATTCCATGGAAACCTTCCTGAGCCACCCATTCCCAGGCGGATTTGGGATCCCAGGGGCTAAAAATAGAGCATTCCAAGCCTCATTCCTGGTCTGGAATGAGGGATTGGTGCTGGGAGCTGGGGTGGGCTTGAGCAGGGAGTGGGGATGGGGGCAGAATTCCCAGGGTGACCCAGAATTCCCAAGGGGGACAGCAGAATTCCCAGGAAATACTGGATTTTGGGAAGAGCTGCTCCAGGGGATCCCCTGTCCTTCCTCATCCCCCAGTCCCAGAGTTATTTTGAGATTTTAGGGCTTTTTTAGGGATTTTGGGGAAAAATCCCAATTTGTGACCCCATGGGAGTTTTCCCACACTCCACCTTTTTCCTGGAGCGCTGCAAGGCTCCCAGATCCATGAAAAACCCTGGAAAAACAAGGGAAAAACCCATCCCACAGAATAAATCAACGTTTTTCCCCCCCCCCCTTTACGCCATGGGAATGCGGCACCACCGGGAATTCTGGGCCTGTTTCAGCACCCTGTTGATTTACCTTTGGGGCTCCCATTATTTTTTTGGGATGGGACAGTACAAAGCTCCCAGATCCATGAAAAACCCTGGAAAAACAGGGGGAAAAAACCCCATCCCACAAAAGAAATCAGTGTTTTTCCCCTGCTTTACACCATGGGAATGCAGCACCACCTGGAATTTCTGCACCCCGTTGGTTTCCCCTTGGGACTCCTGGGGTTTTTTTTGGGACAGGGGATTCCCAGAGGCCCAGGCCCACCTGAAGAAGCCCTTGCAGCCCTCGCAGGTCATGGCGTTGAAGTGGAAGCCGGTGGCTCTGTCCCCGCAGACCCCGCAGACCCTGGGCGCGCCGCGCTCGCACTCCCCGGCGGCATCGGCCACGGAGGTGCTGCAGGCGCCCGGCTCCATGGCTGGGAGGGGAAAGAAATGGGATTTGTCATGGATTTTCTTTTAATTCGCCCTGATCTGGGGCAAAATCGGGGGTTTGGTGTCAAATTAGCCCTAAAATTCAGGAGTTTTTCTTGCATTCCACCTGATTTGGGCAAGGAATTTTCATTCCCATTGGCTCTGGGCATTAAAATCACCCCAAAAAAAAACCTGACAGATTTTTGGGATTCTGGAATGCTGGGAAAGCTCTGGGGTTGGGAGAGGCTCACTTAACAACCCCAAGGCTCCTTAAAAATTCCCATTGCCTCTGGAATGCTTTCCTTTAAAAAAGGAGAAAAAAGGGCTCTTTCCCATTCCAAATCTGCTCATTCCCAAATTCCACCTGTGCCTTTAAATCCATTAAATCCCACTAAACTCCCAATTGAATAATTCCCTCTGCTTTGGGGCTGTTTTCCAGGGATTCCTGGGGGGGATTTTGGGCCAAGATCTGGATTTTGGGGAATTCCCTGGGACAGCATTCCCAGCTCTCCTCTGCCACCATTTCCCAACCAAAGCCTGGATTTTCACCTTCATTCCTTTAATTCCTTTGGAATTTTGTTTTCATTTTGGGTTTTCCCAGCCGGACCTTGGGGTTGGGGCTGGGCTGGAGGATCCCTGGGGATCCCCAAACAAAGAATTCCCAAAACCCCACAGAAGCCCCTGCACTGGGGCATTCCAGATGAATAAAAATCCATGGAAAGCTGGGAGAGGGAAGGGGTGAAAGTTTCCCAACGGAATCAGAGCAAAGAGCAGGGACAGCTCCAACGCCCCGGGAATTCCAGCTGGGAAAAACGAGCCTGGCAACTCCAGAGCTCCCAGCCCTGGCACAGGAGGGATCCACAGATCCTGGTTTTCTCTCTCTCCCATAAAAAATTGGGAATATTCCAGGTTAAACCCTTGCATTGCCATTCCCTGGGCTCCAAACACATCTCACTGCCCCTTCTAAATGGGAAAATCCAGCTGAGCCCAGCTTTTCCCAGGATCCACCCCCCTCTGTCAAAAAAGATCCCTCCAGCACCACTGTGGAGATTCCATGGAAAAGCTTTTAGCTTTTCCCTTTTTTCCAAGGAAAAACTCAAAACAACCCAGGAATGGGAATTTTCCCCACAGAATCTTCCCTGGTGTCTCCTGAACCCTTCCTGGATTTCCTCCTCCGGCCCCAAATCCTTCCCTTTGCTTCTTCATTTCCTAATCCTTAATTCCAGGGTGTCCAATTCCTTCCTCTCATATCCCAGACAAAATCCAGGGAAGGCTGACAGGCAGAAGCTGCCCCTGCTTGTGGGAAATTCCAGAACTCCTCCAGAGCTTCTCCCTGGATTTCGAAATATTCCCAAACAGGTTTTTGCTCCGTCACCCTCCGGAGAGAGAAAGCCACCCCGGGAAAAGGAAATTCACAGGAATTTTCAACATGGATTTTTATTTTTTTACCATTTCCAGCCTCCCTTGGGGCTTTTTTTTGCCCCAGAGGGAGGAAAACTCCAGCAAAATTCCAGCACAATGCTCCTGAAATCTGCCCTGAAAACAGGGATTGGGGAGAGGAGCTGGAATTTGGGAAATTTCAACCTTAATTCCTGGGATTGGAGCAAGGATTATCTGAAGTTGCTGGGACAGGATCCCTGGGAAGGTTTAGGGTGGATTTTAGGGAAAAATCCTCATCCAGAGGGTGGAAAAGCTTCCCAGGGAATGGGCAGGGCCCTCAGGCTGCTGCAGCCCAGGGAGTTTTTGCAGAATGCTCATGGACATTTGGGATTTTTGTGTCCAGTGCAGGGCCAGGAATTGGAGTGGATGATCCCAATTTGGGATTTTCCAGGATTCCAAGGAAGAGTCTGGAGTCCATGGCCTTGGGATCCCACATGGGGTCGGGGCCTTTCCAGGAATGAAACAGCCCCAAAATCCCAATTTTTTCACCCTGTCCCAGGCAGTGTCGCCAGGGCCACCCTGGGCAGCAGCAGGACACAAATCCAGTTTTTCCCATGGAAATCTTGGAGTGTCCCAGCCCATCAGGAAGGGATTGCAGAGCCCAGGACTCCCTCAGGCACAGGAATTGCACCAGAATTCCAGGAGGAAATGAGAAAAGACCCCGAAATTCCAGAAAAAACTGCGCTGGGAAGCGCTCTCCCTATGGAAAAATTCCCAAAGCAGAGGTGGAATGGCAGCACCAGCCCCACACTGAGGAGTAAAATCCTCTTTTTGTGCTGGAAACAGCCCTGGAAGAGCCCTGGGAAGGTGTGGAGCTACACAGGCAATTCCCAGCTGTGGTGATTCCCAGGAAATCTGGGATTTTCTGTCCCCTTCCAGGTGAGCCCAAGGCCAGGGGACACATCCTAAAAAAGAGCTGGGCCTTGTCAGGCTCTGGAGCAGGGCTTTATGGAGATGGGAGGGATATTTGGGAGGAGGAATGGATTTTAGGGAGCAAAGAGCCCAAATCCCTGCGCAATCCCTTCCCTGGAGGAAAAGGGAATTTTCACAGGTTGCCCCTTGGAGCTGGAAGAAGAGCCTCTGGAGGCCCCACATCCCTGTCCTTTCCCTTCCCTGGGATGTGCCCGCTGGAAAAGGGAATTCTCATTCCCCAGAACCTCGACCTGCCCAAGGAGGGAGGAGGAGGAGGAGGAGGATGATGCAGCAGCCGGAGCTGTTGCTGCCTGGAATTGGGAAACTGGAGCAGCAGCCACGCCTGGAGCATGAAGAAGGTGGGAAAACCCTCAGGAAACAGCTCAAACTTTTCCAGAGAAAAACGAGGGAGGCTTCGTGTGCCAGAAATCCCCTTTTCCACCCGGGGGAAGCAGGAACAGGATCGGGAATGGCTCCAGGCAAGGAGAATCCCTGCCCAGGAGATCCTGGAGCAGCTCCTGGGAAGGAGGAAACGCCTTCGGGTGCCCGGATAAAAATCCAGGTGTTGTTTTCCACCCTTTTCCGTTTATTAGCAGGGAAAAAGGGCGAGGGTTGAGTTGATAAGGGCCGAGATAAGAGAAATGGGCTCGAGGAGGAGCTGAGTCAGCCGAGGCTGGAGGTGAGGGGGTGGCACAGGGGACATCCTGGCACTGCCACCCCTGGCACATTTTTCATTCACGCCTCAGTTTCATCTGAATTTCCCTGGTTTTTTGCTCCCCTTGCTTTCCTCAAACTTTCCCTGGATTTTTGCTCCTCTCACCCCTCACTTTCACCATCATCTCCCTGAACTGATTTTATTTTTAATTCCCAGAACCGTTTCTATTCCCATTCCTCTCCTTTTTAGGCTCCTATTTCCATACCAGCCCACCTCCAACCAGGATTTTCCCTCTCCCAATTCCTGATGATTCCAGAATTTCCCTTCAGGGAGCTCAGGCCAGGCTGGCTCTGCTTTGGCTTGGCCACAAGAAGTTAAAAATTTATTCTCTGGAGCAGGATTAGCCATTAAATGGGGAAAAACCACCTGGATTTTCCATTTAGTCCTCCCTAAACACAGCGGGATTCAGGGAAACAAATCCCAGCCACGACCCCAGGAGTGTTTTTACCTGGGAAAAATCTGATTTTTGGGATTTTTGTTATTGCTAGGACATCTCAGTCCTGATCTGGTCACGCCCTGGAGATCTGGGGCAGACATCTCCTATCATCCTCATCATCATCTGCATCATCATATCCCAGATTTTCCTTGCTCCAGGACTCCAGAGGGAACCCAATCTCACCCTGGCATTTTTCCCCCTTTATTTCACCCAATTTCCGCCAGGTCCAGCACAAGATGGGGGCTTTTAAAACTTTATTTACGCCATTTTTGTTCCCCTTGGTTTCCCCATATTTCCCTGGATTTATTTCCATTCATCCTTGGATTTAATATTAGTTTCCCTAGATTTTTCTCCCCTTACTGCCCGATTTCTCTGGATTTCATCTTAATGTCCTGGGATTCCTGCTCCCCTTGATTTCCTCATCACTTCCCTGGATGTTTCCTCCCTCTTCCCTGGGTTTAAACCCCAACTTCCCGGGATTTTCCCTCCGCTCACACTTTGCTTTTCCCATCACCTCCCTGGATTTTTGCTCCCCTTGGTTTCCCCGGGATTTTTCCCGGATTTAACAGCAATTTAAACCGCAATTTCCCGGGATTTTCATGTCCCGCCGCAGCCGCGGCTCCTTCCCCGGCCGGAGGAAGATGAGTCACGGGCGGCTCCGGGGGAGGAGGAGACGCCGCAAAAACGTCGCTTCTCCCGAAAACCTCTTTCCGAGAAAGAACACCCAACTTTCCTCAAAGCTCCCGCCTTGAAAAGGAGAGGAAAGAGCGGCTCCGCCGCCTCTGCCGACCCCAAACCGCCCCAAAAACTCTTTTGGGATGCCCAGGGGAGGATCCCTCAATTCCTGGTGCATAAAAATCCCTCCGTACCTTGATTTTTCCTGGGGTTGGCGCGGCTCAGGATCCTCCAAAATACGGGAAGGCGCTGGGGAATCAAGAAGTAAGGTGATTAATGCCGTGTCGGGGGGCTCAGCCCCCCCCAAAAGCCCCCCAAAAATCCCGAACTGGGACATTGAACGTGGGTTGAAATGGGGTGCTTAATCACGAGAGCAGTCAGAAACCCCAAAATCAACTTTACAGGAAACCCTAAAGTCACACTGACACCCCCACGGCAGCCAGGAACCCCAAAATCACTTTACAGGAAGCCCTAAACTCACATGAACATCCCCACGGCACCCCGGAATTTCCCGGTTTCGAAGGCCCCCCAAAAAGAGGGCACCCCAGAGGGGGGAGGACAGCGGTGCCTTTCCGGGACCCCCCGGAACACCCCAGAACTCCCGGATTTCTGGGGGTGCTCGGCGCTGAGCCCCCGAAACCAGGAGCCACCCCCAGAATGGGACGGGAACGTGCCAACCCCAAGGAGGATCCGAATATTAGCAGGTAAAGCCCTAAGACCCCCCACTTTAGGGGGTCACGGGGAGGGCACAGGAGACCCCCGACCCCTCCCAGGGCGCTGGGGGGGGGGGGGGGGGGGTCAGACACGCGCGGGACCCCCAAACCAGCGCGGGAAGCGCAAACCAGGAAGCACCGGGGAGCCTCAGCGCCCGGCCCGTGTCGCTGCTGCCGCCGGGGACAGCCCGGGAGCTGGGAACCAGCCCGTCAGCCCCGGGCCCCGCACCGGCCCCACACCCCCGGACAGCCACCCCCGGCTCGCCCGCAGCGGCCGCCCCCGCGACCCGGAGAGCGCCGGAGGCACGGCAGGGGCGGCGGGCGCGGAGAAGGGCTGGGCTTGGCCGGGGCCGGTGTCCCCTGTCCGGGTCCTGAGCCCCGGTGCCCCCTGTCCGGGTCCTGAGCGCCGGCCCCGGCGTCCCCGGTACCTTCGCTGTCCCTTGCCCGGTACCTGAGCCCCGGTGTCCCCAGTACCTTCGCTGTCCCTTGCCCGGTACCTGAGCCCCGGTATCCCCGGTACCGGTACCTGAGCCCCGGCCCCGCAGCCGCCCCCGCCTCGCCCGCTGCCGCCTTTTGACGGGAACGGGCGCCCCCGGCCCCGCCCCTGCCTGCGCGGCACCGCCTTGGCCCCGCCCACAGGCGCCATATAAGGCCAGAGATGGGCGCGGTCACGGCCGAGGGGGTGTGGCGTTGCACGTGGGCTCCGGGGAGTGCGGGGGCTTTCCGGGAGGGTCCCGGGATCGCTGCCCACCCACTGGCCACCCACTGGCCACCCGTACCCCGGTGCCCACCCACTGACCACCCGGTGCCCACGCGGTGCCCACCCAGTGCCCACCCACTGACCATGCGTACCCCGGTGCCCACCCACTGACCACCCGGTGCCCACTCGGCCCCGCTGCCCACCCTGTCCTTGCTGCCCACTCGATCTCGCTGCCCTCCGGTCCCCGCTGACCACCCGGTGCCCACCCGGTCCCGCTGCCCACCCCGTTCCCGCTACCCACCCGATCCTTCTACCCCACCGCTGGGCAGGGCACTCTTGTGGTGCCAACGCCCGGCGCTCCGGGAGCTGCCGCCCCTTCCGAAAGCCCGGTGAGCTCGGGCAGCCGATCCAGCTCCCAGTGAGTGCTCGGTGCTGCACCGGGACAGAACGAATGCCACCGGGTGCCAGAGTGCCACCCCCAGCACTCCTGGCTCTTTGCAGGCTCCGGCTGCTCCCGTTGTCCCCACAGAGCCCCAAGAGTGGAGACCACAGGACACCTGGATTTGGCTCCTGAAGGATCTGAGAGTATTTGGGACAGAGCAAGAACAGACCTTGACCATCCACAATCCTCTTATTGGTGGCTTGGAATGTGGGATTTTGGGCAGAGCCAGCTCAGCCCACCCCAACCCAAGGATTGGGCACGCTGCACCCCCAATCTAAAAAATGGGGATATTCGGCAATTTCTCCTTTTCCTTCCTCAAATCCCCACCCGGAGTGCAGCCACCTGCAGCACCGAAAAAAAGCAGCGAGAGGAGCTCCCAGAGAACCCCTGCTGCTGCTGCCCCAGGGTTTATCGGGTGTCCCTAAACCCAAAATCCCGGGAGCAAACGAGCCCCCGGCGCAGCAGAGCCCCCGCAGCCGCGGGCACCGGGTTCAGCCGCCGCGGTTTGCGTGGGGAAAACGCTTCGAAATCGCCTTTAAATTGATTTAATGAGGCGAGGAGGGGAAAACAACGTCTGGGAAGAAATGGGAGCTCATCAGAGGCAATTTCGTGGCGCGGAAGGATTTCGGGAGGGTGGGGAGTGGTGGGAGCTGCTCACCCCCATCCCGATGCTTTTGGGATCTTTCCATGATCTCTTTCCGTGGCAAAAAAATGTCCCAAAATCTCCCAAGGCTTTTCCCCGCTGACACAGCCATGCACCAGACCAGCGGGACGCATTTTCCATTCAAATTTTTACCTTTTTCCCGGCAGGAATCTGTGCCCCCCGAGCTCCGGGGAAAGTCGGAGGCCGAGGAGGGTTTGGATTCCCTCTCTCTTTCCTGATTCCCTGCTGCTTGTCTGTCCTCAATCCACCCGGCACGAGGGGTTTGGGGCCAAATCCCGGCTCTGCTCCGCATCCCTGGGACAGCCGGCACGGGCAGGATTTAATTCCTGCACGGAATTTCATTCCTGAATGGAAATTCCAAGAGCTGTGAGCGGGAGCCGCGGTTTTTGTGCTGCTCCAGCCTTGAAAAAGGGATCGGAGGGGCTGGGAGAGGAGGAGGAGGATGGCCCGGGGATGTGGAGTGGCAGAAGTGGGATCTCCAGATCTTCATGGAGTAGTTTGGGCTCGGAAGGGACCTTTAGGATCGTCATTGCTACCCCCGGGATTGTCCCTGCACGGGGCTTGGAGCTCCTAGGAGGGCGGCACATCTGGGACAAACGGGGCTGGATGAGCTCCAAGGTCCCTCCCAAAAAATCCCGCGATTCCACGAACCCGTTCCAGGGCTCAGAAATCTCTGAAGGACACACGGAAAAGAGGGGAAAGCCCCAATCCGATATTTCCCTGTCCTTGGAGCAGCGCTCCCTCACTCATCCCGGAGCTCCTCGGTGGTGGATCCGGGCTGGCCCCATCCCGGGAGAGCGGAGATTTCCCGGGAAGCGCTTCCACAATCCCGCTGGCTGGCTGGAAAAGGGGCTTTTCCCCTTTTCCCATTCCCGCTGGGTTTGGGGGGCCGAAAAAACTAGGTAAAAAACCCGGGATCCAGCCTAGGACGCGACAGAAGCCGAGAGGAGGCTGCGGGGGGAATTTTCGGTTCTTTTCCCTGCTCTGGGAATTCTCTGCGGGGTCGAGCGCATCCCAAGGGACTGGCAGGGATTTCTCCTTTCCCAATTCCTCTCCCTTCTCCTTTTCCAGTCCTTCTTCATGCCGCAGCCCCCAGGACGGCGCGGGAAGGAAGGAGAGCCGGGAATTCTCCCCTAGCCTGAAATTTCGCTCCTGGGAAGGAGAGAAGAAATGATCCAAAAAATTTCCATGGGACACGTCTCCCGCGGCCGGGCAGGCGATGCCTCTGGATTTTGCAAAATGTTTTAATTTTGCCGTGAACTTTATTTTGATCGTTTGGGTGATTGGGAGAGGGAGGGATTTCGTTTCCCATCGGTTTTCTCTCAGGTGTGGTGGGAAAAGTCCCACGGGAGGGAATTTATTGAAGGAAAACGGACCCGGGAGCTGTCGGGGCTGGGGGGGGGAGCTGGGAGGGAATGGCCTGGGGCGTTTTCCCAGAAATTGAGGGGGGCTGGAGACGATGCTGGGCTGGACCGGGACAGAGGGCTCGGACTGCTCGGGACCGCTCCGTACCGAGACAGGGGGGCTCGGACCGCTCCGTACCGGGACAGAGGGCTCGGACTGCTCGGGACGCTCCGTACCGGGACAGGGGGCTTCACACTGCTCGGGACCAATCCGTACCGGGACAGGGGGCTTCACACTGCTCGGGACCAATCCGTACCGGGACAGGGGGGCCCTGAGTGCTCGGGACCGCTCCGTACCAGGACGGGAGGGCTCGGACCGCTCGGTACCGGGACAGGGGGCTTCACACTGCTCGGGACCAATCCGTACCGGGACAGGGGGGCCCTGAGTGCTCGGGACCGCTCCGTACCAGGACGGGAGGGCTCGGACCGCTCGGTACCGGGACAGGGGGGTTCACACTGCTCCGGACCGCTCCGTACCAGGACGGGAGGGCTCGGACCGCTCGGTACCGGGACAGGGGGCTTCACACTGCTCGGGACCAATCCGTACCGGGACAGGGGGGCCCTGAGTGCTCGGGACCGCTCCGTACCAGGACGGGAGGGCTCGGACCGCTCGGTACCGGGACAGGGGGGTTCACACTGCTCCGGACCGCTCCGTCCCGGGACGGGAAGGCTCGGACCGCTCGGGACCGCTCCGTCCCGCGACAGGGATGTTCGGACAGCTCGGGACAGCTCCGTCCCTGTGTGGGGCCTCTCCGTGCCGGGAGCAGGGCTCTTCCCCCGGTGCGGCCCGAATCCGTACTTGTCGGAGGGGGCTCATACTGGGACAGGGATCCCCAAACTGGGGCTCATGAGCTCCATACTGGTTCCAGGCCCCGCCCTCCCCGCGCATGCGCGCTCCGGACGGGACGCCCCCGTCGCGCGCACGCGCGCGATTTACGTCACGCCCCGCCCTGCCACACCTTGCCACGCCCAACCGGAACCACGCCTTGTTTCTGCGCGTGCGCAATCCTGACCGCGCCTATCACATGCAAATGAAGGGTGTGGTCAGCGGCCCCGCCCCCATAACTGGCGCGTGTGCTTTGGGTGAAGCGACGGGGCGTGGTTCTAAACCCCGCCCCCTTGTGACGTACTATCGAGCAGGCGGGCGTGGATGAATAACCCCGCCCATCTCACGTGAGGAGCAATGGGCGGGGTCATGGCGAGCCCCCGCCCACCCCGTCTCGCGCAGTTGCCATATCGACGGCGGCTGCGCGCGGGAACGGGGGTGGGGCCGCGGCGGCGAAAGAGGGGCGCCCCCTGGCGGAGAGCGCAGAGGGAAGGGGTCTGTGAGGGGCGCGTAGGGACAGGGGGGCTCTGAGGGAGGGGGGGTCCCGAGGGTGGGAGTCTGTGAAGGGGAAATTCCTGAGGGAGGGCGTCTCTGAAAGAGGGGTCTTCAAAGGGCGGTTCCTGAGGGAGGGGGACCTTGAGGATGAGGGAGTCTCTGAGGTGGGGTCCACAGCGGGGCCTGTTCCTCTCGGGGGGTCTCAGGGGTTCGGGCTGTTCTTGAGGGGACGCGGCCGAGCCCGGGGGCTGTGTTTTGGGGCGGGGGCTGCCTGAGGAGATGCTGCTCTCTGTGGAGGAGGGTGTGCCTAGGCAGCGCTGGGTTTTGGGCGGCTGGAAATGGAGCCCATCGAGGTGTCCCCTTCTCCAAGGAAGCCCTTGTGCACTTTGTGGTGGCTTTGGGAGTGTAGCTTAGAAATGGCTCAAAACCCCCTTTAACAGCCCAGAGCTGCTCCCAGGTGACACAGCCGTCCCCATCACTGCCACCATGGGCTCCGTGCGTTCCCTGTCCGCCGCCATCTCCGCCCCGAGCCGCAGGAAGGCCGAGGATGAGGAGGATGAGGAGGCGTTGGTCCACCAGGAGCCTGTGCAGGACGGGGCCAAGATTCCCTACATGGAGTTCACGGGCCAGGACAGCGTCACCTGCCCCACCTGCCAGGGCACCGGCTGCATCCCCACAGGTGGCTGCTGCTCTGGGGCGTAAACACCCCAAAATCCAGCTCTAAACAGCAAAAAAGGTCACTTTTTATGTGTTATTCCCATAAAAGGTCACTTTTTAATGTGTTATTCCCATTTTGCTTCCCAGAGCAGGTGAACGAGTTGGTGGCTCTGATCCCCTACAGCGACCAACGGCTTCGTCCTCAGAGAACGTAAGGGAGGAGTTCTTTTATTGCTTTAGGGGTTGTTTTCACCCCAAAATATAGGGTTTAAAGTGGGATTTTAAATATTTCTACCATGAGTACCATGAACCCACTCCCACCTTCTATCCCCTCACTGGAGTTTTGGGAGCAACTGCAAAAAGACCCCAAAATGCTGCTTTGGTTGCTCATTGCCCAAGCCTAAATGTGCAAAGGGAGGATTTTGAGCCATTTTGATATAAAAAATGTGACAGCAGCTCTTGGGTGCCTCTTCCAAGGAAACCAAACAGGGGATGGGTTTTTTTAAGAAATGAATCTTGCAGAGGAGGTGAAGAATTTAATTTTTATGTTTTGTTTTTTTTTTTTTTTTTTTTTTTTCCCCAGGAAACTCTATGTGCTGCTCTCAGTGCTACTCTGCCTGCTGCTGTCTGGCCTGGGGATTTTCTTCCTGTTCCCCCATTCCGTGCTGGTGGACGATGATGGCATCAAAGTGGTGCAGGTGTGGTTTGACAGGAAAAACTCCGCTGTCCTCCTGGCCATCACGGTAAGGTTTCCATGGGTTTGGGAAAACAAATCCCCAGGGGAGCGGGCCAGCAAGGTCAGGGTTGTTTTTGTCCCCTTCAGGCCACCCTGAGGATCAGGAATTCCAACTTCTACTCGGTGACAGTGAGCAGCCTGAGCAGCCAGGTGCAGTACATGAACACTGTGGTGGGCAGGCAGCAGCTCACCAACGTCTCCAGCATCCAGCCCCTGAGGGACAAACTGGTACTGACTGGGAGCTCTGCGAGTTCACCTCGTGATTTCAGTGCCCAGGGGCCGCAGCTGCTTTTGCTCTGTGTGCTCCCTCAGAAACGGGTTTGAAAGGTGATGAGGCTGCACTGAAATCTGATTTTTCCACTCTGTTGCAGGTGAATTTCACCGTGAAGGCAGAGCTGGGTGGATCCCTGTCCTATGTGTAGTAAGGATTTACTGCTCCTTGGAGATACCTGGGGAGGGAGAGGGGTAGAGCTGCTTTGATTAAAATTTGGGAAATTAATTGTAAATAACTTACTTTTCCTACTCAATTGCTTTGCCAGGAATTTTCTCAAGGTGCTGTGAGATGGTTTTGTTAACACCAAAGTGAAAAATACCAGCAGGAGCTGCCAAAAAATCCCAAGTTCTTCAAGTTTCTCACTTGCTGACCAATTTCCTTGATCTTTTCCAGTTTTTTCTGCACTTTGCCCAAGGTGAAGGTCCACAACATCGTGATCCTCATGAGGTGGGTGCTGCTCCTGCTCTGGGTTCTTGGAGCTCTTTTCCCACCTTAAAGATTCTGTTCTGTGTTTCCTGAATCCCAAGGGAATTCCAGCCATGGATTCGGGCCCCAGGGAGAAAATCCTACTTGGATTTTTCCCCAAATCCACCTCAGGGTCAGGCTTTAATCCAGCCCAGGGGGGTAAACATGGGGTGGAGCACACAGCTCCTTCCAGAGGCTGCAATTCCTGCAATCCCCACCTTTTCACCAAAACCCGCAGGAATTTTTTTGCTTTTTTTTTTTTTTTTTTTTTTTTTGAGGAAAAGAGGAGTCTGTGATGAGTCCAAACCTGCTGGGTTGTCCCTTTGCCCTGCCAGGACCTCGGTGAAGCTCTCCTCCTACATCGGCCGCAGCTCCCAGAGCACCCTGGAGACCTTCCACTACCTGGACTGCAGCTCCAACTCCACGGCGCCGGGGACGCGCTGAGGGCACCGCGGGGACCGGGAGCCGCTCTGGGGGACAAACCCGGCGCCTCCTCTGGCACCCTGTGGCGCTGCTCCTTCCCTTCCTTCCTGCCGAGGGATCTGGAACTTTCCCTCCTCTGCTGAAATCCCAGAGATTCTGCAGTGGCTTGCACCTGTTCTGGAAGCTTGGCACCGTCGGGCTGTTTTGGGGTAAATGGATTTAATGTTGAGAATAAATAAATTTATTTTTTTCAGGGGAAATGAGTTTGTTTTCCTGCTCAATGGTGGCAGCACCTCAGGACCCCAAAAAGGGAGAATTCCCACCTGGAATGAGCTTCTGTTACACCCTGGGAGGAGGCAAAGGAACTCAAATCTTTGGAATAAACTTCTCCCTCATTTTCCCCCTGTGGCTCCAACCCCTTTGGCATCCAGAGGCACTTCCCTGGGGTTTGAAATCCGGGAATTTGCTGCTTTTTGTGCTCCACTTCCCAAAGCAGCGGGGATTGGAGGGGGTTCTGTGGGAGGCTGGGATTCCAAGGCCTCCCTGCCGGGAGCTGGACATTCCTGCCAGCCACTATCCCGAGCAAAACCCAGCTGCCGGCCCGGCCCCCGCAGCCCTTTGGCATTTTGCCCCTTTTTGGGAGGTTTTTTTCTGGAATTTCAGCCCTCGTTTCCCGTGGGATTTGGGAGCCAGACACAGCTACATGTGAGGAGATCGTCCTCAGTGGAAAAATTACTGGATTTTTGGGTGACAGTGGCACAAAATCCACACTTTGCTCCCTTTTCCAGCAGGAGGTTCCTGCCCCTGCAGCATTTGTAGGGCTGAATTCTTCAATAAACCTGATTTGGATCTTTCAATATGCTGTCCTTTATTATTTTTTAAAGAAAAGCTCTGGATTTGTCTTAAGTCCAGTGCTCTGCTGGGATTGCTCCTGTGGTGTTTTTTGCCCAAAAATCCCTGTTTTGTTGATGAATTTCCACAGAATCCCAGAATGGATTGGGGGAGGGATGCTAAAACTCATCCCCAGGGATGGGGAATCCTCTGGGAATTCCATCCCGGGGCCTCCCTGCTCACACAGGGAGGAATTCCTTCCCAAAATCCCACCCAAACCTCCAGATCCCAGTGGGAAGCCACTCCCCGTGTCCTGTCCCTCTGTCCTTTATCCCAGATCTGTCCCCAGCTCTCCTGAAAGGTCCCCCTGGAGCCTTCCCTTCTCCAGGCTGAAAAATCCCATTTTTCCCAGCCCTTCCCAGGAATTTTTTGGGGAAAATGAGGGGGGAAAAAACTCGACCAGGTGCCCGTTCCCAGCTGGGACCAGTGCCCAGAATCCCAATTCCAACCTCCTTCCCTGGCGGCCAATTCCCACTGAGTTGGTTTTTTGTTGTTTTTTTGTTTTGTTTTTTTTTTTTTTTTAAGAAAAGGAAGAAATCCCAAACTTTGCTTTTTCTCCTTTTTCTTCCCCTCCTGGCTGGGTTTAATCCTGATTTTCTGGGGGTCTCCCCACATTCCCTTTCCCCCTCTTTACCCCCAGCCCCATCCCACTTTTCCAAGCATCCAGGAGGGCTTTTGGGGGGGCTGCCCCCAGAAGGGACCCCAGAATTTGCAGCTTGGCTGTGCCAGGAGGGGAAAGATTTGACCCCAAACCCTTGGTGCAGAGCCCCCATCATTAGGAAAGCATCTCAAAGGGCACTTTTGGGTGGAAAATCCTCTTTAATCCCCTAGTCCTCCTTAATGAATTTCCCCTGCCAGTGTTTTGGTGCTTGGCCACAACTGGCAGCTGCTGCACTTGAGGCTGGGAGGGTTTAAAACTCAAATTCTGACCCAAAATGGCTTTTTTAAAGCTGTTTTTAAAAAATATTTTCAAGTTATAATTTCTCCAAGAGAAGCTTTGCCATCCACAGAGGCAAAAAGAGGAGTTTTGACCCAAAAGAATTGGGGTGAAACTCAGGAATTCCACACCCAGGAGCAGCCTGGGGCCTCTTGCAGGAGAGATCTGAGCAGGTTTGGGGCTCTTCGGGGTCACTGGGCTGATTTTTGTCAAGATCATTAAAAAAATCCCATTTCTGAGCTTTTTGCCTGTAATGAACAGCCTGGCGAGGAGAGGAATTTCCATGTGGGATTTTTTGTGGCACAGCAAGAGTGGAGTCTCCTACTTCCAGTGCTGCAAAACAGCCCCAAAATTGAGTTTTTTGCAGGCAGAAAACAGGATAAAATTCGTGGGGAGGAGGGGACAGCCACCCCTCACCCTGGTGACACCAGGATTGTCCCAATCCTAATTACAGGACAAGAATTCCACAATTAAACCTCCTGCTTTTCCAAGTTTCTACTTCAAAATTTTTCACTTTCAAATTTTTCCTTTTTTTTTTTTGGCTTTTCTGGGGGATTTCGCCCCCCTCTTCCCCCTCAGCTTGAAATATCCTTACCCAAAAACAGTGCAGTTTTAACCCAAAATGAGGATTTCAATAGGATTTTTTCCCAACCTAAAGAACTTTATGGTGGTTGAAATGGGGAGGAAATATTTGAACTACTGCAAACACACCCAAAAAAAGAGACTCAACTCAACTTTTACTTTCGACCAAAAGTTTTTTTTTTAGATTTTTTTTTTCATTTTATACCAACAGATGTTAAAAAATACAGACTTGTTTTACAAGAATAGCACCATTTTTTGAATTTTTTTTGTGTGTTTTTTAACTCATATTATACATGAACACTCCTGCGGGGGGAAAGGGGAAAATTCGGGGTGAGGAGGGGATTTTTGATACCTGGATTGGTGAAATCCCATTTTTTTTTCAGGGAAAAAGGGATCACTGACATTCCCACCTCCACCTGACCTCAAAAACAGGTCTTCCAGGAAGAGAATAAATAAATATTAACGGGTTTTTCCTTTGATTCTGGTGTTGAGATGAGGTGGTTGCTCCCTGATTCGGGGTGAGCCCTTTCAGTGCAGAACTTCTCAGCTCCTTTTTGGGATGGATCCCATTTCTTGTGGTTTTCTTTTCTTTTTTTAAGGAATCAGGCCGGGCTTTTTAAAAAAAAACAAAAACCGAACCAAACAAACAAAAACCACGACAACCAAAAACAAACAACCACACCAAAAAAATCCTTTTTTTTTTTTTACAAGAAGCAGACAGGGCCGAGGTCGACCCCAAACTCCTGCTCAGGTCCCCCAATGTCCATAGGTGCAATGTCCACGATGGGCAGGCGTGAGGTCTTCTGCGAGCGGTACTCGATGACAGTCCTGCCCCACTTCCCCGTGTGTTTCTGAGGGAAAAACGGGCAAAAATGGGGTCATTTAACCTGTTACATCCTCGTCAAACCCTTCAAATCCCAGTTGGAACCCAGATTTGTCATCAGGCATAGAGTGGCCCCGCTTCTTGGTGTGTTTATAAGGAAAACAAATGGGTAAAAATGGGGTTATTTAATCCTCCAGAACTCAGTTTGAGCCCAAATTTATCATTAGCATTGGAAAAATGGTGTTATCTAATCCTCCATAATTTTCCTAATCTCAGTTTGTGCCCCAAATTCATCATTAGCATCAGAAAAATGGGGTTATTAATCCCCTAGAACCTTCCCAATCTCAATTTGAGCCCCATTTCATTGTTAAACCAAGAAGGGCCACGTTTCTCAGTGTGTTTCTAGGGAGAAATCACTGGAAAATGGGGTTTGGAGTCCCCATCCCTGGAGCACCACGGCCAGCTGGAGGTGTTACCCAAAGCCTGGCTGTGGTGACAAGATGCTGTCCCCTCACGGCTTTGTGGCACTTGGTGACAAGATGCCGTCACCTCCCAGGTCGCTCTCTCTGAGCTCCCAGGTTCCTCCCTATGCGGTGAACCCCGCGATTTACGGATTTCCCCCGATTCCCCCCTCTCTCCCCGCCGGCACGCACCGTGCAGCCGTCCTCCAGCACGCTGTAGGTGAACCTGCTGTTGCCCTCGGCGCGGATCTCGACGTCGTTGGAGCCCTGGATGAGCAGCGCCTTCCTCAGGCTGCCCGACTCCTCGTCCAGGTAGGCCACGCTGTTGCGGCAGTGGTAGGTGACGTTCTGGGAGCCCTCGGTGGACAGCAGCCTCAGGAAGGTCATCTGGATGTTGGCTGTGTTGGGCGCCAGCTCCTCAGCGCCGTAGCTGAACTGCAGGGGGGAGGGAGGCTTTCAGATGGCTTTTTTGGGGGGATTTTGGGGGAATTTCCACAGTTTGCTTCCCCAGACCTGGAAACTGTCATGGCCTGATGCCAAGATTTCCATGAAAGTCTCTAAATCAACTGGTTCTGGTACAAAACCCATCAATTTCACCTCAAGGAAGGACATCGCTCCAAGTTTTCCTTAAAATCCCTAAATCCACCAATATCTGATCCAAACCCTATCAATTTCACCCCAAAGAAGGACACCGCTCCAGGACTTACATAAAGTCCACTGGATCAACCAGTTCTGATCCAAACACCCCCTATTTCACCCCAAGGAGGGACATCAACTCCAAAGTGTCGGTAAAATCCCCTAAATTAACCGTTTCTGATCCAACAACCACCAGTTCCACCCCCAGGATGGACATCAGCTCCAAGATTTCCATATAATCCTCAAATCACCCAATGTCTGATAGAACCACCAAAAATTCCACCCCCAGGAAGGTAATCAGCTCCAACTCTTCTGTGAAACCCCAGCCCCCGTTTCCCCTCCGTGCCCATCCCAGATACCCACGTGGAAGCCGCCGTTGATGGTCTCGCCGAACCAGACGTGCTTCTTCTCCTTGGCCTTGCTGCTCCACCAGTTCTTCCTGGGGATGCTGCCGGGGCTGGGGTACACGCACGTCTCCCCCGTGGCCATGTTGCAGAAGACCTTGATGGCGTCCAGGGTGCAGCCCTGGTTGGGGTCAATCCAGTAATCACCTGTGGACCGAGGGTGCGGGGTCAGTGAGCGACCGCCCGTGGTGGGGTCAGCGAGGGGGTCAGGGTGGGCCTTGGTGGCCGGGAGGGTGGTGGAGGAGACAAGGAGGAAGGGGGACACACGGGGATGGAGGCAGGGATGGACACAGAGGGACACAGATGGACATGGGGACGGACAAAGGGATGGGCACAGATGGACACAGGGCTGGACACAAGGCTGGAGCCTCTCTCTCACCGCTCTTCCAGTCGGGGTGGCAGAGTTTGATGTCTCGGCAGGTCCTGGCCGGGTTCTTGCGAGAGCCCTCGGGGCTGCGGATGCTCTCGATCTGGTTGTTGAGGGCCTTGAGGGTGGCGTCCACCTCGGCGTCGTGCGGCCGGAGCCCCGGCGCCGCCTCGTCCGCCCGCATGTAGCGCCCGGGGTCGGGGCCCTTCTCGGGCTGCCCCAGCCCCGCGAACGCCGACATGTCGATACCGGTGCCGGGGGGCCCAGGGGGTCCGGGCGGGCCGGGGTTCCCGGGAGGGCCCTGCGGGAGGGAGGAGCGGTCATGGGGTGACCAGCCGGGGCTTGGATCCCTCTGTTCCCCGCTGAATCCCTCTGTCCCCCACAGGATCCCTCCCTCGCAGGTTCCTTCTCTCTCACAGGATCCCTCCCTTCCTGGATCCCTCTCCTCCTGGATCCCTTCACTCCTGGATCCCCTCTGTTCCCCGCAGTATCCCTCTCCTCCCGGATCCCCTCTCCCCGGTGTCCCCTCTCACCGCTGGGCCAGGCTCGCCGCTCCTCCCGCGGGGTCCAGGGGGGCCGATGGGTCCGGGCATCCCATTGGAGCCGTCCTTGCCTGAGGGGCCCACTGGGCCAGGGGGACCCTGAAAAACCCCAAAAAGGGCTCAGGACACAGCAGGGATGGGGCCGCCACCTCCAGGTGTGGCACCGGTCCAGGGGCGGCTCCTTTTCCCTTTTTCCCCCAAAATTCCAGGACTTACCCTGGGCCCGGAGGGACCTGCGGGTCCGGCAGCGCCCTGGTCTCCAGAAGGACCCTGGGAAGGATGGGAGGATGGAGGATTTGGGATCCCACGGGAGATGTGGGATTGGGGTGTGGGATGTAGGATTTGGGACATAAGGGGGGCTGTGGTCCCAAATCCCAGCACTTACGGGGGGCCCGGGCAGCCCCTGGAGCCCGGTGAAGCCCCGGTGCCCCTTCAGGCCGCGCTCTCCAGCCTCGCCCGCCTCGCCTTTGTCACCACGCGGCCCCTGGGGACCCTGCAGGGGGGACACGGTGGGTCAGGAGTGGGGCTGATCGCAAACCAGGTTGCCAAGCTGCGATCCCAAACTGGGAAACCAGGAATTCCAGGTGGGACTCACTCACCGGCATCCCCCGGGCGCCAGCGGGGCCAGAGGGACCCATGGGACCCTGAGCACCCTGTGGGAGAAAGGAGGGCAGTCAAAAACAGTGGGAATGGGATTTGAGGTGTGGGAATGTGGGGTGTGAGATTTAGCATTCCCAGCTGCCCAGGGCACTGCAGGTGTTCCCAGTTTTATCTCCTGAGGTGCCCAGCTCATTCCCATCTCCAGCTCCTGGAGCTCCCAGGCAGATCCCAAACCAGGAATCCTCAGGAAGTCGCTCGGAGCTGCTCCCGGTGCCATTCCCAGATGATCCCAAACAGCTCCGTGGCGTGGATTTGGGATGATTCCCAGTAATTCCCGTCTCCCCCCATCCCGAGGTGTCCCACTCACCGTCTCTCCCCTGTCTCCCTGTTTTCCAGTGGGTCCCACGGGGCCGGGAGCGCCGGGAGCGCCGGGAGCGCCAGGAGCACCCACGGGGCCGGTCTCACCACGATCGCCCTGGGAACAGGGAATGGGCTCAGGAATTCCATCTCTGGGATGGGGGTGAGCACGGCATAACGGGAATTCCCGGGAATTCTGGCCCTTGAGAAATCCATGAGGAGCTCACCTTCACTCCTGCCGCCCCATCTCTGCCCGGGGGTCCATCAGCACCCGGATTTCCCTGGGAAAAGAGGAGGAATTCAGCTTTTGCCTTTGGGATGGGGGGAAAACTCCTTTATCCAGGCAAAATTCTATGGGGAAATTCTGTGCTGGGATTTTCTGGGTTCAACCTAAAGGCTGTCTCCACCCAAGGTCAGCCAGGGATCCATCCTGGATATTCCAGACATTCCTAAATTTCTTACCTCCCTTCCAGGCTCTCCAGCCGGTCCAGTCAGCCCAGGGGGTCCCACGGGCCCTGGGGGTCCCCGGTCACCGGCAGATCCAGGTGCTCCCTGTTTTCCAGGCTCTCCCTAAAAAACCAGGACCCCCCCCCCCCCCCACGAGTGAGTCTGGGTGGATTGAGGCCAGACAAGCAGCAGGGAATCAGGAGAGAGAGAGGGAATCCAAACCCTCCTCGGCCACAAACTTTCCCCGGAGCTTGGGGGGCACAAATTCCCGGTGGGAAAAAGGTAAAAATTTGGATGGAAAATGCGTCCTGCTGGTCTGGTGCATGGCCGTGTCAGTGGGAAAAAGCCTTGGGAGATTTTAGGACTTTTTTTGGCATGGAAAGAGAATCCCAAAAGCACCGGGATGGGGATGAGCAGCTCCCACCACTCCCCACCCTCCTGAAATCCTTCCGTGCCACGAAACTTCCTCTGATGAGCTCCCATTTCTTCCCAGATTTTGGGATTTTTTGGTGTTTGGGTGGGTTTTTTTTTTTTGTTTTTTTTTGGTTTTTTTTTTTTGTTTGTTTGTTTTTTTGGGGTTTTTTTTGTTGTTGTTTTTTTGGGTTTTTTTTGTTTTTTTTAGGGTTTTGCTCACCGAGGGTCCGGGCAGCCCCGGGAAGCCGCGCTCGCCACGCTGCCCCGGCAGCCCCACGATGCCGCGCTGTCCTGCCAGCCCCTGGGGCCCGGGGGGCCCGTCCGGACCCTGCGGGGACACGAAGGGACGGGAGGGCTCAGCACCACTCGGGGGCTGGCGGAGGGGCCGGGGGGGGGCGTCCCCAAGTCCCAAATACCGCGGGGCCGTCCTCGCCGGGCTCGCCCTTCTCGCCGGGGGGGCCGGCAGGGCCCTGCAGCCCCGGGTCCCCCGCTCGGCCCGGGGGTCCCGCGTCGCCCCGGGCGCCCTTGGGGCCGTCCTTGCCCGCGGAGCCGGGCGGTCCTGGGGGTCCGGGGTTACCCTGCAGAAGAGATCGGGGTTAGAGGGGTTTCCATATTCCTGACCCGTCCCTGAGCCGTGCCCGATCCTGTTCCCGATCTATCGCTGATCCCAGCCCTGGCACTGCTCGGGGATTGGGGAGCACTGGGGATGCCTCTTGGGAAGGGCTGGGCGGTGGCACCCACCCGGGGGTGGCTTTGGTTCGGGGACATCGTGGGGAGCTGCCCGGCCCCCGAAGCTGGGGGCAGCGATCCTGGCTGATCCCCGACTGGCCTGAGCGATCCCAGAGCTTCCCGAGTGATCCCGACTGTCCCAAAATGAGCTGTTCCCACATGATCTCGGTTTTTCCCCAGTGGTCCCAACTGACCTGAGCAATCCCTGATCTTCCCAAGAGATCCTGGCTGCCCCCAGTGATCCCAGTTCCCCCCAGGTGACCCCAGTTCCTCCCCAGTTCCCCCCAGCTGCCCCCAGCTCACGTTGGGGCCGGGGGGTCCCACGCGTCCGGCGGCTCCAGGGAATCCGGTGGCTCCCTGGGGACGGAGGCAAGAGAGGGTCAGAGCCGGCTCCTCCTCCACTCCCCTCCCCCATCCCCCCTCCCCCATCCCCTCCCCCACTCACCGGGGGTCCCTGAGCGCCCCGGGCTCCTTTGGGACCGGTGACACCTGTGGGACCCTGGGAAGAGGCAGAAAACCAATCAGGACACTCAGGACCTGGAGATTCCTGGGATGAGGGACCCCCACAAGGGCTCAGCCCCAATTTTGGGGGTCTCGGCTGGACCCACCTGCGGTCCAGGAGCCCCGGAGGGACCCTGAGGCCCGGGGGCTCCGGCGTCACCCTTCTGGCCAGGCTCGCCTTGCTCGCCCTTGGCTCCGGGCTGGCCATCAGCACCCTGGGAAAGAGCCGTGGTCAGTGGTCAGCGGCCACTGGGGACACTGGGATGGACTGGGGACAGAACTGGGATGGACTGGGGACAGAACTCACCGGGGGTCCGGCAAATCCGGCAGGGCCGGGGGCTCCGGGCTCTCCGCGCTCTCCCTGTGGGGAAAACGGGGTGAAAATCAAGGGAATGGGGCCAATGTGGCACTGCCAGTACCAGGGGGGGACAGGTGGCACTTACAGGGGCACCGCGGGCTCCAGCGGCTCCGGACGGGCCGGGGGGGCCAGACTCGCCCTGGAAAGGAAGGGGGAGTTGTGGGGGATGGATGGACTTTGTCTGGGTGGGGCAGTGTGGGGCTACCCCAGGGATTGGGTGGGATCTGTTCCAGGGATGGGGTGGGATCTGCCCCAGGGATCAGGGATTGGGTTGGATTTGTCCCCGGGGATCGGGTGGGATACTCCCCAGGGATCAGGTGGGATCTGTCCCCGGGGATCGGGTGGGATTCTCCCCAGGGATCAGGTGGGATTTGTCCCCGTGGGAACACTGGTGGGGCTGCCCCGGTCTCACCTTCTCGCCGTTGGGGCCAGCGGGGCCGGGGGGGCCGATGGGACCGGTCAGACCCTGCGGGGACAGAGGGGACAGTGAGGTCACCAAGGCCCTGGGTAGCCACCATGGACATCCCTCACCGACCAGCATGAGGAGGAGGCCACCAAGAACATCCCTGGATGGCCACCATGGGCACCTCTGGCTGGCCACCAGGAGTGTCCCAGGCTGGCCACCAAGGACATCCCTGGCTGGCCACCATGAGTGTCCTTGACTGGCCCCCTCCCACCCCGTCCCCGTGCCACTCACGCGAGCTCCGTCCTTTCCAGGGGCTCCCTCAGGTCCTTTCTCTCCAACGTCTCCCTGCGGGGTGGCACAGGGCCAGCATGAGCCCAGCTGAGCCCTGGTGGCGCTGGTGGCACCCCGTGCCCCCCACGTCACCGTCACTCACCCTGTCCCCCTTGGGACCGGCGATGCCAGCGGCTCCTCTCTCCCCGGGCATCCCCTGCAGCCCTGGGGGTCCCTGGGCGCCGTTGGGGCCGGCGGGGCCGGTGGCACCCTAAAGCAGCAAAGGGACATTATTGGGGTGTCACCCCCCGCGGTGGCGCCGCCATCGGCGCTGTCCCCGCCTTGTGTCACCCACCTTGGGTCCGTCGGTGCCGGGGGTGCCGGGGAGGCCGCGGGGCCCCTGCAGGCCCTGGGCGCCAGGAGAGCCGCGCTCGCCGGGGAAGCCGCGCTCGCCCTGGGGACAGAGGGGACAGCTCAGCCGGGACGTGGGGATGGCTCAGTGGGGACATGGGGATGGCTCAACAGGGACACAGGGACAGCTCAACAGGGACATGGGGACAGCTCAGCAGGGACACGGGGACACCGTGGGGGTGGCACCAGGGGGTGGGGAGGGCACTGTCCCACGCTACCCTGGAGGGACTGGGATGAGGATGGAAGCACCGTGGATCTGGTGGCCCCGGGTGGGGACAACCAGGCCTGGGACCCTCCAAAGTCCCCATGGGATGAACATGTCACGAAATGGGAGGACAGGTGACACTGACACTGGCCCCTAAAAGCCCCCACTGGGGACACTCTGTCACCCCCCCAGGTGAGAGGTGACACTTACCCTGGGACCCACGAGCCCGGGGGCTCCAGCTTCTCCAGGAACACCCTGTGGGAAGGGGACAAACAGGTTTGGGGTCAGACCTGAGCAATCTGGGGGATCTCGATCCCACCTGGGGGGGACTGGGGAGTCTCACCTGGTCTCCGGGCTTGCCACTCTCGCCGGGGGGACCTGGTGGCCCTGGCAGTCCCTGGCAGGGGACAGGAACCATGTGAGAACAGTGACAGCAGGACCTTGGGGGTTGGGGTGGCATCACCCCACACCCCAAACCCCAAACCCCAAATCCATGAGCTCACCTGGAAGCCGGAGGGTCCGGGGGCTCCTTGCTCTCCTCTCTCCCCTGCTGGGCCCTGTGGGATGGACGTTGCTCAAGGACCTCAAAAACCTTTGGGATTTCAGACTTCCCCCACCCCAAGATTTTGGGGATCCCACAAAGCCCCAGCACCACAGGGGCTGGGCATTTGTGAGTTTTGGGATCCCCCAGCAGATCCAGGGGGGCTTTAGCCCAGATCTGGGGTTTTTAGCCCCAGTCCTGAGCTTGCCCCGTTGCACTCACAGCAGGTCCTGGGGGTCCAGCGGCTCCAGTCTCTCCATCCTTGCCAGGAAGTCCCTGAGGAGATGGGAAACTGAGCCCCAAATCCCATCATGCCTATTTCCCCCCTTCCCGTGCCTCAGTTTCCCCCTTTGGGGGCTTTTGGGGTGGAGTGGCACCAAAAGGTGAATTTTTGGGGCTTGTGAGACAGAAAACCTCACCCTCAGCCCTGGTGCTCCAGGAAGTCCTTTTTCACCAGCTTTTCCAGGCTCGCCCTAAAAAAGCATGGAGGATTTGGGGTTCCGGCACCAGGGAGAATTCCCGGGTATTATTAGAGGGAAAAGGGTCCTTACTCACATTGGCACCTTTGGGACCAGGGAATCCCATAACGCCAGGCTGGCCCCGAGCCCCCTGGGGGCCAGGGGGGCCGGGACGTCCGTCCTCACCAGGGGCACCCTGTGGGGACAGCAGGGTCAATGGGGACAGGAGCCCACCCCAAGCCCCAAACCCCAAACCCCAAACCCAAACCCGAACCACCCCAAACCCAAACCCAAACCCAAACCCAAACCACCCTCAACCCCAAACCACCCCCAAGCCCCTTAAGGGGTGTCACTCACTGTGGGGCCGACTTTGCCTTGGGGCCCAGCATCTCCGGGGCGACCTGTGAGACCCTGTGAGGACAAAAAGGGTTTGTGGTGTGACCGTGACCCCATGGCCGTGGGGTGACCCCAAAGGGCACCCCAAAGAGCAAGGAACCCCAAGGAGGGGTTTTGGGAACCCCAAATGCACCTTGGGAATCCCAAAGAGCATCTGAATTAGCACAGAGCATCTTAACCTCAGAGTTTCTTAATTAGCACCAAAGAGCGCCAAGAGACCAAAAAGGTCTTAATGACAAAGGGCGTCTTTGCTAAGCCCAAAAGGGCCTTATTGACCCCGAAAGCTCCTTAAACAACCCCAAAAGCACCTTGAACAACCCTAAGAGCATCTTATCAACACCAAAGCACCGTATCAACCTCCAAAATCTCCTTAACCACCCCCAAAATCACATTATCAACCCCAAAACCACCTTGACCACTCCCAAAACCACCCTTACCAATCCTAAAAGCACGTTAGTGACCCCAAACCCACCTTCACCACCCCCGAAACCAGCTAATTGACCCTAAGGGTGCTTTAACCAGCCCCAACCCCCATGATCCATCCCCCAGTCCCCACAGGTGCCCCCCTGTCCCGTTTTTGGGGTCACTGCTGTCCCTCACCCTGGCTCCAGGCAGGCCGGGCTCTCCGGGGCGTCCGGGGTCGCCGGTGGCTCCTTTGGGGCCGGCCAGGCCAGCGGGGCCGCGCTCGCCCGGGGCCCCCTGCGGGGGGATGTGGGGTCAGTTTGGGGGTTTGGGGTCACTGTGGGGTCACTTTGGGGTTGTCACCCCCGGGACACCCCCGGTGTCCCCAGAGTCCCACCTTGGGGCCAGCCAGCCCATCCTGTCCGGGGGAAGCCGCGGTTGCCGGGAGCTCCCTGCGGGGAAAGATGAGGATTTGTAGGGTCAGGGGAGGGTTTTAGGGCTGAGTGAAGGATTTTTGGGATTTGGGTCAGTTTTTGGGATCAGGGTTATTTTTTTAGGGTCAGGGTCAGTTTTTTGGGGATTGGGGTCGGTGTTTGAGGTTGAGGGCACCACAGACCCTCTCTCCAGGTGGCCCCAAAGGTCCGGCAGCTCCAGGTTCTCCGCGGGCTCCTCTCTTCCCTTCCTCCCCCGGCCGGTCCGGGGGCACCCTGGGGTCCTGCGGGGCCCTGAGGACGAGGAGGAAAAGGGGTCACAAGGAGCCTTCATCCCCTCCCTGGCCCCCCCGGGGACTAAACCCATAAACCCGAGTCCCCCCATGCCCCCCCTGTCCCTGCTGGCGCCGGGCGCGGCAGGGCCCCATTGATGGTGGTTAATGAGGCGAGGGGGGAATGTCCCCAAGGGGGGGGATGGCCCCACGGGGGACACCGAACACTGCGGCCATTGTCCCTCTGTCCCCTGGCCGCTGTCCCCCCTGCGGGGGGGGGGGGGGGCGGGGGGACGCTGCTGCCCCAAGGGGCCTCGTTAGGGGAACGGCTCATTAGGGCCGAGAGGCACCGGAGGGGAGAAGAGAGGGCCCGGGATGGACACTGGGGTGGACACTGGGGTGGGGTGGACACTGGGAAGGACACTGGGATGGACACTGGGGTGGACACTGAGGTGGGGTGGACACTGGGAAGGACACTGGGATGGACACTGGGGTGGACACTGAGGTGGGATGGACACTGGGGTGGGATGGACACTGGGGATGGACACTGGGATGGACACTGGGGTGGGATGGACACTGGGGATGGACACTGGGGATGGACACTGAGGTGGGATGGACACTGGGGTGGACCCTGGGATGACCAGTGAGGGGCTGGGACTGGACACTCCGTGGACAGTGAGGGCCGGCGCTGGACCAGCCGGGGCTCTGGTGTCCCCCAGCCCCACTCACCGTCTCTCCCTTGGGTCCCTGCTCGCCTTTGAATCCTGCGATGCCGGGCTCGCCCTGAGGAGGGGGAACAGAGTTGCAGTGTCCCCACAGCTGTCCCCACCCCATCCCTGGCCTGGGCTCCAGGTCCTTGTCCCCATCCCATCCCATCCCATCCCATCCCATCCCCATCCCATCCCATCCCATCCCATCCCAATTTCCACTCCCAGTGTTCCCTTAGGGGTCAGGGCCGGGTGACCCAGGAGTGACCCGGGGGTGACTTTGGGGAGGGGACACCCAAAGGAAAAAGGTGTGAAGGGGGCGTGGTCTGGGTATAAAGGGGCGTGGTCATTCGCTGGTAGATGGGGCGTGGCCAAAGGGCGTGGCCGTGGTCAGCGGCCAGGGCGTGGTCAGCGGCCGGGGCACGGTCACCGGGCGTGGCCGGGTCCCGGGGGGACCTCGGGGGTCTCTCACCGTCTGTCCCTTGGGGCCCAGTGGGCCGGTGGCTCCCTGGGGTCCGGGTGGCCGCGGGGGCCGGGGAATCCTGGAGCGCCGGCGATGCCTGGAGCGCCCTGCGGACACCGGGGGACATCAGGGACCCGCCACAGCCCTCAGCGTCTCCAGCGTCACCAGCGTCCCCACCGTCCCCCCTTCTGCCGGCAGTTCCTGTCCCCCTGCAGCTCAAATCCCACCCTGTCCCTGCAGCCCCAGGGTCCCCCAATACCCGCCTAGTGTCCCCACACATATCCTGTCCCCCAGGTTCCCCCATCCCTGAGTGGCCCACGACCCCCAGGGGACCCAAATGTCCCAAAATCCCAGCGCAGCCCTGGGCACCTGCTCCTCACCCCGGCCCAGTCCCTGTCCCAACAGCCAGGGGCTCACTGGGACATCCCTGTCCCCATCCCTGTCCCCACTCACCGCCGATCCCTTGGCTCCGGGGATGCCATCGGTCCCTGGGTTCCCCTACAAGCAAACCTCGCTGAGCTCCGTGCCTCAGTTTCCCGCTCCCAGCTCAGGGGACAACGCGGGGGGACAAAGCCACCGGGGCGAGGGGACACAGGCACTTACGGGGGCGCCGGCGGGGCCGGGCGAGCCGGGGGTCCCGGATTCCCCGCGGGGGCCCTGGGCACCCTCGGGTCCTCGCGCTCCAGTGGGACCCGCTTCACCCTGGGGGGGAGGTGACCGAGAGGGTCAGGGGTGACATCGGGACCCTCCTGTCCCCACCGGGACCATCCCTGTCCCCCACCTTGGAGCCGGGGGCGCCGGGGAAGCCGGGGGGCTCCTGCGGGGCCGACGGGGACCCTGGGGGCGAGAGGAGCGTGAGGGTCCCCCCGGGCTCCGGGGGGCCTTGAGGGACCCCGCTGTCCCCTCGGGAGGGGTGACACAAGGGAGGGGGACGCGCCAACCCCCCCTGCGCTTACCGGGGGTCCGGCCGGGCCCCGGGAGGCCGTCGTTGCCACGAGCGCCCTGTGGGGAGACGATGCCGGGGGGTGAGGGGGGTTCCCCAGGGCGGGGGTCGGGTCCCCCCCGCCACCCCCCCCCGCCACCCCCAGGTGCCACCGGCGCCGCCGCACTCACCGCAGCGCCCGAGGGCCCGGGCGTCCTCGCTCTCCGGGCAGCCCGCGGGGACCCTGTGGGGACAGAGGGTGACACGTGAGGGTGGGCAGAGGTCAGGCCGAGCCGTGCTGGCCCTGGCCGCGCCTACCCACCCGGCCGTGCCTCAGTTTCCCTCTCGCAACGCGCACTCACCATGGGGCCGGGGGGAGCCGTTCTCGCCCGGGGAGCCGGACTCGCCCTGCGGGGAGGGGACACAGGTGACAGGGCGGGGACGGTCCCCTGGTGCCACCAGGGGCGGCCACCGGAGCCAGGGGACCGCCTAGCCCAGCTGGGGACAGCCACTGCACCCCGAGAGTTGTCCCCAGCCCCCAGGGACTGTCCCCCACCCTTCACCCATGAACTGTCCCCAGACCCAGGCACTGCCACCCCCTCTCACCTTGGCTCCGGGTGCTCCCGCCTCTCCCTTGGCGCCATCCAGGCCGGGGTAGCCCTGGGGACAGCGACACGGCGGGGGTGTGACAATGACAGAGGCGCTCCGGGGGGCGCGGGGACAGGGAGGGGACACGGGCGGGACACGCACTCACTCACCCGGTGGCCTTTGACTCCAGGCAGGCCGGGGGTCCCGGGGAAGCCACGAGCGCCCTGCGGGAGAAAGGAGAGTTTGGGGACAGGGAGGGGACAGCGGTGGCTTCGTGGCGGGGCACCGGTGCCACGCTCACCTGGGGCCGGGGGGGCCGCGGTCACCGGATTTCCCGGGTTTGCCGGTCTCGCCCTGCGGGAGAAACGGGATTTTTGAGGGGTTGGGGACACAAAAATGTCACTTTTTGTCCCTTCTCAGCCCGGCTGCCACCGCGGCTGAATGTCACCAGTGTCACTCACGTCGTCACCGGGTTTGCCAGGAGGTCCCGGAGGTCCCCGGGGACCCATCGGACCCTGCAGAGGACAAAGAGGTGGCCGATGAGCCGCGCTGGGGGCTGGCAGTGCCCGGCTTTGGGGACATTTGGGGACACTCCACAGCAGCGCCAGGCTCGCCGGGCTCACCGGGGTTGCCCTGGAATCCTTGGGGACCCTGCGGGGACAAGGGGGACATCAGCGGGGGTGGCCCCAGCCGGCCTGGCCGCCCGAAATGTGAGGAGGGGGGCGATACTTACGGGGGAGCCAGAGGGGCCGGGGGGGCCGCGGGGTCCCATGGGGCCCTGGGGGGAACACAGCGATGTCACATGGGGGGGACACCGGCTGGGGACACCCCCGAAGCCACCAAAGACCCCCAAAACGGGGGGTTCTGGAGGGGAGTCCCAAATGGGATTGGTTTGCACGGGGCTGGGGAGGGGTTTGGGGCTGTGTGGGGAAGGGGTTAGGCAGATTTGAGGGGATCTGGGAGGGTTCATGGAATTTGGGGGTTTTTGGGGTTGCCATTACCATGGGGCCCTGCATGACGCCCATCTGAGCCCCTCCAGCCTTCTCATCAAAGCCCCCAGCCATTTGAGCCGCAAAGTTCTGTCAGGGAAAGGAGGTTCAGCACCCCGGAGACCCCCAAAGACCCCAAATTCCCCTCAGAAAAACCCAATTCTCATCAAAATCCCCCCAGTTCCCATCAAAATCCCTGCTACTGTGCTCAAAACCCATCCAAATACCCTCAAAACCCTCCCAAATTCCCTCAAAACCCCCCCAATCTCCTCAAGGCCCCCCCAGTCACCTTAACCCCCCTAAATCCCCCTCAAAACCTCCCCAATATCCTCAACCACCTCAACCCCCCAAAATCCCCTCCAAACCCTCCTCAATTCCACCAGAGTCCCATGAAACCCGCACAAATTCCCCTCAACGCCCCAAAATCTCCTCAATTTTCCCCCGAAAGCCCCAGATCCCATCTCCCCCCAGTACTCACCCCTCCCCCGAGGCCGGGGGGTCCCGGGGGTCGGGGGGCCCGGGGGGGCCGGGGTTTCCTGGGGTTCCGGGCTCCCCATCCCTGCCACGGGGGCCGGGGGCGCCCTGGGTTGGGCAGGCGGGACAAAGAAAGCGATTTTGGGTGAGTTCTCTGCTGATTTTTGGATTTTTTGAGGGTGGTCAAAGAGGATTTGAAGTTTTCACCGTGGATTTTGGGTATTTGAGGGGACTTTTAGGGCTTTGGGGCGTCCCTCTGTCTCACCTTCTCGCCCTTCTCGCCGCGGTCCCCTCGCTGTCCCTGCTCACCTGCGGGGCCCTGGGGGGGAGGAACAGGATGGGCCAGGGGGGGTCAGGAGTCCCCTCCCCCCCCCTCCCACCCCTCCCCCGCTCTCCCAAACCCCCTCCCCCAAAAATTCCAGAGATTTCCCAGCCTGGAGCTGCTCCCACCTGCGGGCCCGGGGGTCCTCGGGGTCCTACGACCTGTGGGGACACAAAAGGTGGGGGGGGGGGGGGGGGGCATCAGAGCTGGAAGGGTCCCAGCCCCTTTGTGGGGTCTCCCAGCCCCGTCCGTCCCACCTCAGCCCCTTTTTGGGGTCTCCCCCCCCCACTCACATCTTTGATGTCACCGGGTTCACCTTTCTGTCCCTGCAAAGAGAAGCCAAGGGTGAGACCCCAGAACTGCCCCAAAATTCCTCTGTCTGACCGCCAGCGATGAGCAGAAAACTGCCCCAAAAGCCCCCCAAGCAAAGCAAAAGATGAACCCAGAGACCCCAAAACTGCCACAAAATTCCCCCCAAGGGCCCACCAAAACCACCCTAAAATTTGGCACAATTGCCCCCAAATTCACTCACCTTGGGGCCAGGCTTCCCTGTAGGAAATAAAAAAAAAAAAAAAAAAAAAAAAGAAAAATAAAGAGAAATTAATGGGGGGGGGGGCGGAATGGGGGCAACACGAGGTGGTTCCATCCTGGTCGGGCTGTTGGGCCAAACTGGGGGGCACTGGGGGCTCCCCCAAAGCGGGGCCAGCAGCGAGGGGCTCGAGGGGGCTTTTCATAGGGGTTTGGAGGCTTTTTGGGGGTGCTCAACCCTTTAATCCCCCCCAGCTGGGGCAGGGAAGGGTTAAAAAAGGCAACTTTGGGGGTTTTGGAGGTTTGGGGGAAGCGGGTTTAGGGTTTTCCTTCACTTTGGGGTGAAATTCCACAATTGGGAACCCTGCTTGGGGCTGTCTGTGGGGTTTCCATTCATTTTGGGGTGCATTCCCACAATTTCGGGGGATTTCCAGCAAAGTCCTTTTGCCGGGGGTGCAAAATCCCCTCCTACCACCCTTTCCCTCTTTTTTTTTTTTTAATTTTTTTTTTTTTCTGTCTAAAACCCCCCAAAACCTCCAAATTTTCAACCAGGGCTAAAAACCTCGATGATTTTTCCCCTGGGGCCGATTTCCCCCCGTTGTTTTGGGGTGAAGTTGCCTTTTCCCTGCGCTGCCGCATGGATGGCGCCATCCATGGCCGGGTAATTTATTTATTAATTCTCTAATGAAGGGAAATAAATAAATTACAACCGCTGGGCTGCTCGGTGGGGCAAATGGGGCAGCACTCTCCGAAGGGGATCTCGGGGCTGGGGCAGTCCCGCAGCTCCTCGCACATGATCTCGTCGCACAGCACCGTCCCCGTGTCGCACACGCAGATCCGGCACGGCTCCGGCTTCCACACGTCCTTGTCGCTGTAGCGGTGCCCGTCCTGCAGGCAGCTGCCAGCCTCGGCTGCGGGGACAGCGCGGGGACAGCGTGGGGGACAGCGCGGGGACAGCGCGGGGAGAGGCGGTGGCGCTGCCAGGCTCGCTGTGAGCGCGGCGGGGAGGAGGAAGAGGAGCAGGAGGGGGACGCCAGAGGGGCCCCGCAGCCCCCAGTGGGGGGGGGAGCAGCTCGGGGACAGCCAGGAGGAGGGTGGTGGCACTGCCAGCCCCGTCCTGCAGGCAGCTGCCAGCCTAGGCTGCGGGGACAGCGCGGGGACAGCGCGGGGACCCACGCAGATCAGGGGGATGGCGCTGCCAGCCTCGGCCTGAGCACCAGGAGGAGGAGGAGGAAGGGGAGGCCAAAGGAGCCCGGCACCCCCCCTGTGAGGGGACAGCGCGGGGACAGCCAGCAGCGGGGTGGTGGCACTGCCAGCCCCCCTCTGAGCCCCCTCGGGGACACAGCCCCGAGCAGTGACACCCCCCGAGTGTCCCCGCAGCTCTGGCGGCACCAGTGTCCCCACGGGCTGGGGGACCAGGGGCGCTGGTGTCCCCAGGCTGAACTCACGGGTGACCCGGAGGTGCCCGGGTGCTCCTGGAGGGTCCCGGGGGTCCCCCAGGGTCCCCAGGAGGTGCCTCGTGGTCCCCGGGCTGCACACCGGAGCTCTCAGGTGTCCCCAGGGTCCCTGGAATGTCTCCGGTGTCCCCATGGATATCCCCAGGGACAATCCTCAATGCACCCCCTGTTCCCAGTTGGACCCTGTGACCCCAACCGGACCTCGCTGTCCCCAGCGTGTCCCTGCTCCAGGTCACCGCCTACACCCCCGGCTGTCCCTCTGCTCCCTCACTGTCACCTGCTGCCCCCATGTCCCACCTGTGCCCCTCCACGCGTCTCAAACTGTCTCCTTCCCGTCCCTGTCCGTCCCTTCTGTCCCTAAACTCCGTCCACGCCGCACACCTGGACCCCAAACTATCCCCCAGTGTCCCCAGCATGTCCCCCCCCGCCCCGCCTCGTGCCATCCTCCAGTGTCCCACGCTCCCTGCCCCACCTTGTCCCCCCACTGTCCCCCAGGCTGCCCCGGGTGTCCCCCACGCTGTCCCACTCTGTTCCACTTAATTTCCCACTGTCCCCCGATGTCCCCAACTCCCCTCGTGCTCTCCCTCCCTGTCCCCCAGTGCCCCTCCGTGCCGCCAAGCTTGTCCCACATTTCCCTGACACTTTCCCCGCCGTTCCCCGCTCTCCCCCGCGCTGCTGTCCCCGGGACTGCCTCGAAACTTTCCCCCTTTGTCCCGTGCCTGTGTCCCCAGGCAGCCCCCGATGTCCCCACGCAGCCCTCTGGCGTCCTCTAACTCCACTCTGCCCCCTCCCCGCCTCACTGAAACCTTCCCCGTCCGTCTCACGCTGTCCCCCGATGTCCCCTCGGTGTCCCCAGGCTCCCAGCCGTCCCCCCCGCCACTCTGAAACTTTCTCTGTCCCTCCCAAAACGTCCCCTAGTGTCCCCCGATGTCCTCTGCTGTCCCCCATCCTCTTTCTGCTCTATCTCCCCTCTGTCCCCATTGTTCCCCGCTGTCCCCTCGCTGTCCCCCCCCTCCCCTTCTTCAACTTTCCCTCAACGTGTCCCCCTCGCCCCCCCCGGCGATGCCCTAAAAGTTCCCCATCCCTCACCGCTGCGTGTTCCCTCTGTGGCCCCGTTCTGTCCCCGCTCCGTCCCCTCCGTGTCCCCATCCCCGCCACTCACGGAGGTCTCGGTCCTGCGCGGCGGCGGCGGCGGCGAGGCAGAGCAGGAGGAGGAGCAGGAGCCCGGCCCGGGGGGCGGCTCCGGGGGCCGCGCCGGTGGCTGCGGGCTCGGGGCGGCGGGAGCGGCGCCCGCCGGGGGCCGGGCTGTGTCCGGGCATGGCGAGGCGGCTGCGCCCGATCCGCGCCCGGGGCCGGCAGTGCCCGCTCGGCCCCGCGGCCCCGTTTAAGTCCCGGCCTCGCCGCCCCCCGGAGCTGTAACCCGAGCCGGGCCGGCCCCGCCGGGCCCCCGGACCTTCCCCCGGTGGCTCGGGACCCTCCCCCGGCCCCGAGCGGGGCCGGCCCTCCCGAGCCCTCCTCGGGCCCCCCGGGCCCTCCCCCGGCCACCACCGGGGCCAGAGCGGGCGGAGGGGACCCGGGCTCAGGGGGGCTGTGGGGTCTGGGGGCTGTGGGGTCTGGGGGCTGTGGGGTCTGGGGGATGTGAGGTTTGGGAGATGTGAGGTTTGGGGGATGTGAGGTTTGGGGGATGCGGGGGGTGAGGCGGCGCAGCCCATCCCATCCCATCCCATCCCATCCCATCCCATCCCATCCCAGTCCCATTTTCCCATCCCATTTTTACTCCATCCCATCCCACTTTCCCATCCCATTTTCCCATCCCATCTCCATCCCATTCCCGGGTCCTGGGAAAACCGGGATACCCCCGACCCCGCCCCTGGATGGGACCCCCCCCCAGCTCCGTCCTCCCCTCTCGGTGTCCCCGAATCCCCGCCCCCCTCCGGGGCCCCCCTCGGGCCCAGCGCGACCCCTCCCCCTTTCGCTGTCCCCATTCCCGGCGGAATTCCCGGCACCAACTGTGGGATCAACAGAGGAGCACGGGGAAACCCCCCCGATGCCAAACCCAGCGCAGACCCCCCCCCCCCCCCCCCCAAATTGCCCAGCCTGGATAGGGCCCTTCCCCTTCCCCAAATCGCCACAAATTCCCCCAAATGCCCCAGAAAATTCCCCCAATTTTTTGGGAGTTAGGACAGGATTTGGGAGGGATTTGGGGGGGGGGGGATATTTGAGGGGTTTTGGGGGGAATTTAAGGGGGGTTTGAGGGAGTTTTGGGGGAGACTCTGGGGGATGTTGGGGGATTTTTGGGGGGGGGGGGGATTTTGAGGGGTTTGGGAGTTTTGGGGGCGATTGGGGGGATTTGGTTGTTCCCAGCCCCAGCAGGTGGAAGAGCGCTCGGCGTGGCCGGATCTGGCCGGGACCGGGGCCAGGCCTTGGCTGCGGCCGCCGCTTTCCGATGGAACAGAAAATTTGGGAATGAATCAAAGCGCCAGGGAGGGGCTGCCCGACCCCTCCCCAAATTCGGGGGCGGCTCCGCTGCTGTCCCCACGGACAGAGCCGGGACGGGGCCGGGGACGAGCCCAAATCTCCCTGAACTCCCCCCACACGCCCCAAAAAACTCCCCCAAAAGCGGCGTGGGGACAGCGGGGCTGGGACATCGCCTCCCGCCCTCCTCGGAGCGCGGACACACCGGCGGCACAGGTGGCACCGCTGGCACGGTGACACTGGTGACAGCTGGCGGTGGCACTGGTGGCACTGGTGGCACTGGTGGGGACAGAGGTAAGGCCGGGCCTGCCCCGTTCCCCCCCCCCCCCCCCCGGCCCCTGATGGCCTCTCCAGAGCCGGGGACAGGAGGGGACACCGGGATGGGGCGGGGGGGGGGGGGGGGGGGGCGTGGTTTGGGACCGAACCGGCCCAGGGGTGGCACCGCCCCCCCAATGTCCCCACGGGCTCCTGGCTGTCCCCACCCCGGTGCCACCGCCAGTGAGCGTCACCGGCCCCGTCCCGATGGATTTGGGACTCAATTTTCTCACCCCAAATTCCCCAAATGCCCCAACCCCCCCAATTTAGGCTCCAAATTACTCTGAGAGCGGAAGGGGAATTCAGTTTTTACCATTTTTCCCCATTCCCCCCCTCCCCCCATTTTTAACTCATTTCCCCCCATTTTTACCCCTAATTTCCCCCAATTTTTAGTCCAATTTTGACCTATTTTTGTCTCATTTGGCTCTTAGCTCCCTCCATTTCTGCCCCATTTTACTCCGTTTTGGTCCAATCTTAACCCAAATTTTTCCCAATTTTCACCTGATATAAACCTCATTTCTGCCCCATTTTTACCACATTTTGCCCTATTTTAATCCCATTTTCCCCCATTTCTCCAAATTTCTGCTCCTTTTCCACCACATTTTTACCCAAATTTCCCCCCACTTTCCCCCCCATTTCCCTCCCGATGTTTCCCATTTTCCCAAACCACCCATTCCCATGAAAACCCCAAACCCAGAGAGGGAATTCCTTCACGGGGGGATGAGCCAGGAATTTATTTTTCCCTTCTAAAAGAGCTTTTTTCAACACAAAAACTCCCCAATTTCCATTTTTTCCCCTCTGGCACCTTGCAATAACCTCAGATCTGGCCCCAAATATTCCCTTGGATCTTTTTGGGATTGAGGAGCAGAAAAACGATCTTCGTCCCCACCTAAAACTCCCAGGTTTTACTTTTTCCTCCTAATTTCACAGCCATTTCACTCCATATTTTCAATTATTCCATGACATTTCCTATTAAAAATTAGTATTTAATAATATAGAAACGATATCATTTTTGAGCCTCTAATTGATTTTTTTAGGGGATGCAAAACCCCCCAAATCCCCAATTTTGCAGCAGATTCATGTGAAAAAAGCAATTTTGAAGACCCCAAGCCTTACAGAAAACCTGATTTTGAGGCGAATTGACCCCCTAAAAATTAATTGTAGTGACACAAACTTACTTTTAAACCCTAAAACCCCCAAAAATCCCAAATTCATTTTTTTCCATTTAGGGTCTTCCCTTCCCCTCCTTTTCCCAGTGGGAAAATCCCCAAAATTTCCTTTTTCATCCCATTTTTGGGGTTTTGTCACACAGAGCCCCTTTGTCCTTTTTCCCCCTGGAAAGGTGGGAAGGGGCCCGAAATAGGGGAAAAATCCGGGAATTTTTGTGGGATGAGGTCAAAGCCTTCCCCCCTCACACGGCCTCTTCCTCCTCCTCCTCCTTTCCCTCCTCCCCCTTTTTTGGGATGAAAAGGCGATTTTTTGGGAAAGGTACAAAGGGATCCTTTCAGGGAGCAGGGGGGGAGGGCACTCAGGGCCCCACCAGGGATTTTTTGGGGGCTATTTTGATTTATTTTGGTTTATTTTATTTTTTAGTTTTTAATGTCTTTATTAGGATGGGTTTTTTTGCAGTTTTTTGGTATTTTTTAGAATATTTTTTGTTATTTTCTGTACACTTTTAGGGTATTTTTGTGTATTATTTTTATTTTTTCTGGGGGCTTTTTTATTTATTGAATATTTTTTATATTTTTGTGTATTTTTCAAATATTGCCTGGAAATTTTAAAATATTTTTGTGTGCATTTGTATATTTTGGGGGTATTTAAAAAAATTGGTGCATTTAAAAATATTCTTGTGTATTTAAAAATATTTTAAAAATATTTTGGGGGTATTTTTTGTGTGGTTTTTATTTCTGGGGTATTTTGGGGTGAAATGCTGGGAATCTGGGGCAAAATGCTGGGGTATTTGGGGTGAAATGCTAGGAATTGGATTAACGGGTTTGAGGGACACTTTGGGATTTTTTGGTGTCCCTTAAGGGATTTTTCCTATTCCAAAGCTGATTTTTCCCCTGGAATTCCCAGATTTTTTCCCTCGGGGTCACTCTGTGTTAGAGGGGGTCACTTCACCCTTTGATGTTTTAGGATCTCCCCCAAAACTTGGGAGTTTTTTGCCCCCTAAATGCCTGAAATTCAGGATTTTCATCCAACTCCAAACCCTAAAAATTTCCTTTTTTTTTCTCCTGTCTGGAGCGAAGAAGAGGTGAAAAAAACTCCGGGATTTTGGATCCTTTGATGGCGAATTCTCCCATCCCCCCATCCCAAAAAATCCCTATTTGGGGTGGCACCGAGCCAGGGCCCCAAAAGCCACGGGGACAAAGCCACCCCTGTGTCCCAGAACCGGAAAAATCCCAAAAAATAAATAAATCCAGAGGAAAAAAAAATTAAAAAAAAACACCAAAAACACCCAAAATCCCAAAAAACCCCCAACCCTAAAAGAGATTTTTGATGGGGGCCGGGCCGAGGGTCCCAGGGTTTGAAGGGAGATCAGGTTTAGGGATTTTTTGGGGATTTTTGGTTTTTTTTGGGGGGATTTTTTTTCTTTGTTTTTGGGCAAAACCAGAAAAGAAGCCCAGCAGGGCTGTGGGTTAATTAATTAATTAATGAGGGCTCAAGCCTGTGGGGGATTAATGGGGTCGGGGTCGTTAGGAGGAATTAGGATCAGGAGGCTCCTGGAGTGTGAGGACCCTGCCTCTGCTTGGGGTTAAAAATGGCCCCAAATTACCCCAAATCATCCCAAAATTGGGGTTTGAGGGGAGCAGCCCTGACCTGGAGGGTTTGGAGTGAAAAATTAGTCCACATTACCCCAAAATTACCTTTGAAGTTACTCCAAAATGACCCCAAAACTGGGGTTTGGAAGGTTAAAATGCCCTGCTTGGGGTTTGGGATTAAAAATGCCCCAAAATTACCCAAAAATGTCCCCAGAATGACCAAATTGGGGACTGGGGGGTGATGTGGGGGGTAGCTCAGACCTGGCTGGATTTGGGGTCAAAAATGACTGAAAATGACCCAAAGTGACCCAAAATTGAGGGCTTTGAGGGGCAGCTCTGAACTCTGGGGTCTCCCAGCTCAGAATTTGGAGTCTCAGCCCTGAATTATGGGGAATCTTTCTCAGAGTTTTGGAGCATTTTTCCTGCATTTGGGGCATTTGTGTCTGATTTTGGCACAGGCATCCCTGTTTTGGGGCATCTTTTTGTGGTTTGGCGCATTTTCCCTGGATTTTTCGGGCATTTCCCGGGATTTTGGGGTATTTTCCTGGTTTTCAGGGTGCCTTGCCTGGGCAGCACAAAGGGGGGATGGGGGCTCTGTGTCCTGGACTTTTTTGGGATTTTGGTATCCTGGGATTCCTGGGAGAGATGAGCTCTGCCCGGCCCCACTGCTGCCAGGCCCAACCACGGCCCTACAAAGGAGCTTTTATCCCAAATCTCGGCTTTTTCTGGGATTTTTTGTAAAAATAGCAGCGGATCCAGCGGGGCGGGGGGGAGGGGAGTGAAGGGATCTTTGTCACCTGGAGGGGGGGAGGGAATTCCAGGTGGGATTTGAGGGGGCTCCCGGGGAATTTGCGGTAATTTTCTGATGGATTTTGGGACATCTACCTCAGATTTGGAGCATCTTGCCTGGATTTTGGGGCATTCCCCCAGATTTTGGGTCATTTTCCCTGAGTTTTGAATAATTTTCCCTGGATTATGGGGCATTTTTCCCAGGTGTTGGGGCACGTTCTCTGATTTCTTCAGCTGAGGACGAACCCCAAACCCTTTTCCAGAGATTCCCACTGTGGGCAGGAATGGAGACAGATAAATAAATAAATGTACAACTGCATCTGAACAAGGTCACCTGACACATGAGGAGTTGGCAAAAAAAAATTAAATTTATCGCATAATTATAAACTCATAATTAAAATGTGTTCTTATCTAGCACAAAAAGCAGGAAAATTTCTCAATTCCTTTTTTTTTTTTCAGATCTTTAATTTCAATAAAAGATAAAAAAAGTAGGAAATTAATCTGGTATAAAACAGGGGAGGGAATTTGGGATCCAAAGGGACACGAAGGGCTGGGAAAAACTGGGAAAAGGGGCTCCAAAAATTTGGGAATTTGGTACAAAACTTCATCTCCCATCTCGGGAAAAATAGAAAAAATTCCCAGCTCCTGCAGGAGAGGGAAAATACAAAAACTTGGGATTTTCCCCCACTTTTCTTATTAAAAATTGTCTTTTCCACCAGGAAGAGCAAATCCAGAGGCTTGGGAAGGTCCAAAAAGTTTGGGAAAAAATTAATCCAGGGAAAGGGGTGGGCAAAGCTCCCCAAATAAATCCTGGCATTGTTTGGGAAAAATTGAAGGAATTCCAGGATTTTGGGGCTTTTCCCATGGTTCTGCAGTTCCTGCGATTTGGGAGGATTTTTTTTCATGGAAAAAGTGGGAAAAGCAACTGGAAAAAACAACAGAAGCTGCTGGGATGAAGCAGCCTGAAAGGGAAGGGAAAATTCCCAAAAATTCACCAAAAATCCCAGATTTTGCTCAGGTTTTGGGATTTATCCCTTGGAAAAGCAAAGTTTGGGTGTAAATCCAGAGGAATTCTGGCATTCCAAAGCTTAATCCTGGAACAATCACCCAAAAGTGGGAATTTAGGAAGAAAAAACGGGATTTAAGCAGGAATTATTCCCAGGGATTCCAATCCAAGTTTTCCCATGGATAAAATCCCCAGACTTTGGGAATGAGGTGGAAAAAATGGGAATGATCCCCAAAAATTCCCTCCAGAACCAAACCTTTCCCCTGCTTTTCCCAAATCCAGATTTTCCCAACCCAAATCCACGGAGGCTCCTCCCTTTTCCCGAAAATCCAGCTCCAAAAAGCCCAAAATTCCCAAATTTCCCCATCCCAGTAGATGGAAAAGCGGGAAAATCCATCCTGGAATCTCAAAAAAGAGGGAAAGAAACTCCAAAAAATCCCAACTGTGCTTCCAAACTTTTCTATTCCCCCCGAATCCAGGGGGGTTTTGGGAGGAGCAGGACCCGGAGTTCCTTGGCTGCGTCCCCAGGAGAATCCTGGGATTCTTCTGATCCAAATCTGCGGAATTTCAGAATTTTTCTGGCATCAGAGGAGCTTCCTGTGCAGGATTTCCCAGGCCATCCTCTTCCGGAAGTAGGGCATGTGTTGCTTTGGGAATTTTGAGGGGAAAAATGGGAAAAAATGGGAATTTTGGTCAGGTTTGCTCATCCAGGGGCAGATTCAGGCTTTTTTCCCCATGGAAAATAATGGAAAAGGGGGGAATTTGGGGCTTTGGGATTGTGGGAATGGGGTGAAAAAACTGGGAATTTCTGGGGATTCAGGCAAAAAATGGGGGAATTCATCCTAGATTTCACTGGGATTTTGGGGAGTTTGGGGTTTTCCTGGCCCTGGGAGTCTGGGACCCGAGGGAATTTGGGAGTGCTGGGATCTGGAAATGCTGGAGGAGGGAAGTGGGATATTCCTGGAGGTTGGGAATTACCCAGAAATTCCTTGGGATTCAGGGAAGGAATGGGGGATTTGTCCCAGATTTTGGGAGGAATATTTGGGATTTTCCCTGGCACTGGGGCTTGGGAGCTTTTTCCAGGGACTTGGGACAGGGATTTGGGGACAATTCCATGGAGGGGGGGGGCTGGGAATGGGAAATAAAGTGGGGATTCCTTGGATTGGGTGAGGAACGCTGGAATTTCCCCCAAATCCCACCGGAATTTTGGGATTTTTCCTGGCCCTGGGGGTTTGTAGGATGGGAATGAATTGTGGAATTGATTTCATCTGCAGCCCCTGGGGTACCTGGGTGAAGTTGATGGGTTTGTCCTTGGAGATGCACTCGGCGTAACGGCAGGCAAACATCCCGCAGTCGCTGCCGTTCATCTGCTGGGGGATCTCCTGGGGAAAAAACAGGAATCAACATTCCCAAATTCCCACATCCCCCCCCTTCCCTCAGCCCCCAAACCCCCCAAATCCCAGTGAAATCTGGGGGAAGGTCCCAGAATTCCGGAATTTTTTCCATTCCCACCTTGCCCAAATCCTACCCAAACCCTTCCCCTGTGGAAAATTTCCTCTCCCAAGGTTTGGGATTTGTTCCCTCCTTTTCTTCCCTGAGGGAAAAGGAGCCCAAAAAGGGCTGGGAATCCAAGGAAATGTTGAATTCTTTGGGAATTCTGGGCTGTCCACACCTGGCTCTTCTTGCTCAGCAGGGCCCATCCGTTGGTGTCGAATTCCTTCCTTTTCTTATCCAAACTTTCCTGTTTCAGGTACTGCCTGTGGGAAAAGGAGCAGGAAAAGCTGGAATTCATGGGAAAATGGCAATTCTGAGGTTCTGCTCTGTCTGGATGTTCCCAAAGGGATTCAGGGCTGGGATTCACAAATCAATCCCCCTCAAAAATCTGAAATTGGATCAGGAGAGGCCGAAATCCCATGGGGAGAAAACAGGGAGAGAACTCCAGGGAAGAGAAGGAATTCTTCATGTCCTGGAAGGGGAGAATGAGCCTGAAAAAGGGAGCAAGAGTGACCCTCAAGGAGCCCCCAAAAAATTACCCTAAAGGGACCTAAGAATGACCCTAAAAGGGCCCAAAAATGACCCCAAAAAAGCCCAAAAAATGGGTAAAGTTGGTGTTTCCAAGGCTGGGGAAGCAGGAGTGGGATTTTGCCAGGGAAGGTATTTTACTCACAGCAGGATCCTGCAGGCCTCACTGTTGATCCCTCCCATGGAATCGTAGTAGGTGATGGTTTTTTTTCCTGAAATCCACGACCTGCAGAGAGAAAAATTCCTTAAAATGGGAAAAAAATCAGGAATGCTTTTCTTGCAAAAACAATGCAGGGTACTTCACACCACAGGAGGATTTCCCCCCCAAAATCCCCGTTTCCTGCTGTGTTTTTAATCCTTGCATGTCGAAATGAGCCATTACTGTTATTGTTATTGTTATTGTTACTATTATTCCTCCCACAGATTTTCAAGACTTTTGCCCCATCTCTCAAGGCCCAGATCTAGGTGGTTTTCAGTGTTTTTCCTCCCCATTCCCACGCCATTTTTGCTGGAAATTACCTGTTTTCCATGGAATTAATTAACAATTCAAGCAGGAATTAATAAATTAAGGAGGTTTTTGCTAAAGGAGATGAAAATCCCTGCAGGATCCCAGGAGCCAGCGCAGGGGATGGGACAAAGGAAGGGGAAAAGCGAAATATCTGTGGCCTAAATCTCTTTGACAAGATCCTGTGGCACCAGGAGCTGGTGGGAACAGGGAAATCAGATCTTCCCCAGGGAATAAATTCCCTAAAATGACCTCCAGGCTGAATTTAAGGACTGAAAACCCCACAAAAAGCTGCTCCTACCTTTGTATTTCCTTTTAAACTCAGATTTGAGACACAAACACAAATTTTTCCCATCAGCATCACCCAAAATCAACAAAACTTGGGCCCTAAATCCCAAACGGAAGATTTTTTGGGATAATTCAGGCACTCACAGCCAGGCACCAGTGCACTCCCAGGTGGATGGGCACCAGAAGCAGATCCACAGAGAAAATATCCACTTTTTTTGTCCATCTTTTCACAGCTTGGTACCCTGCAGTCTTTAATTTGGTGAAGAAAAAGGTGTTGAAAGCGTGGACTGCAGGCAAATCCTTGTCCTTGCTCCTCTCCATCAGCAAATTCATGTAGAAATTTATAATCTGGGGGGGAAAAAAAGGGAAAACAACCAGGGTTTTTGATTTTGTGTAGTAGATTTTTATTTATTTTATTATGGTGTTTGGATTTGTGGCCCTGTGTAAAGTTAGGGAATAAACCCCCCCAAAAAGGAGGATTTGCATTAAAACCTTCAAAAAAACCCAGGGGGGTTTGCAGTAGCTCCATTGTAGTAAAACATTCCAGAGAAAACTCAAGGATTTTTAGTAATTTGCCTTTATTTAGGTCTGTATTTAAGATTTATATACTGTTTCCCATGTTCACACCAATCCCATCCTCCCACCATCATTAATTCCCCAAGTAAATTCAATTATTTTTATTTTCCGGAGCTTCCCCCACAGATTTATCAGACCAGGGTGGAATCCCAACCCACAAACCCCCTCCCAGCACCCAACCCAACCATTTTCCCCTCACAAGCTGCTGGAAACGGGTGGGAAATGGCAAATGTTGGGCTCTCACCTCGTCATTGAGCCAATTGAGGTTGTTGAGGGTCTGGATGTCCTTCCTGGTGATGGTCAGGCGGAAAGCCTCGCTCAGCACCTCGTCCTGGTTCCCTCCTCGGAAAAGGCTCTTGATTTCCTTCTCCATTTCCTGGGGAAAGAAAGGGCAGGTGGAATTCCTGCTTTTCCTGACCTCAAATACCCAAAGGTTTAATGTCCAATTGTCCCTTAAGCCATAAATTCACCAGGAGGAGGGTGCAGGGCTCCATCCCCGTGCCCAAACCCCAGGAGTTCCCTGAAGTGAATTCCCTGAACTGACCCCAAATCCCTAAACCCCAGGAATTCCCTGAACTGAATTGCCCGAACTGATCTACCTCAGATGAGGTAGAATTCCTGCTTTTTCTGCCCCAAATCCCCACGGGTTTAACACCAAACTGATTCTTGAGCCACAAATTCACCATGAGGAGGGCTCAGGGCCCCATCCCCGTGCCCAAAGCCCAGAGCCCCCCTGCCTGCAGCCCCACCTCGGTGATCTCTGGGAAGTCGTCGTCGCCCTGGCCGGGGCGGGTGCGCTCCGGCCCCTCGGGCCCCACGGCCACCGGGATCTCCTTCTCCAGGGGCACGCGCAGGTGCAGATCCACCAGGTCCTGCACCGAGCGCTCCTGCTCCTGCAGCCGCTGTGGAGGGACAGAGCAGGGAAACGAGGGGTTGGCATTGATGAAACTGGGATAAGCCTCCAGGATTATGGAATTAAACCTTTACAGAGCCACCCAGGCCTGTCCCCAAGTGCCACATCTGCATTTCTTGCTGCTCCTGCAGCCGCTGCAAGAGGGACAGAGCAGGGAAAGCAGGGCTTGGGATCAATAAAATTGGGGAAAACCTCTGGAATCATGGAATTAAACCCATACAGAGCCACCCACCCCTGTCCTCAAGTGCCACATCTGCTTTTTTTCCCCATTTCCCTGGATTCTGACTCCTTTTCCAAGCCCTGACCACCCTCCCAGTGACAAAATTTCCTGTAGTTTCCAATGTGGGACAGTATTCCCTCTTTTCCTTGCTGTTTATCCCATGATTGGGAAGAACAAAAGCCTAAAAAAGGTGATTTTTCCTGTTTTCCAACTTTTTCCCCAATTGTCCCAGTCCAGGGTGTTTTTCCGTGTAATTCTCACCTGGCTCTGGAGCTGCAGGGCCAGAGCTTTCTGCTCCTCTATTTGCCTCCACCTCTCTCTGGCTCGAGAATCATAGACACTGGTCCTAGAAAAAACAAAATTTTCATGGACAAATTGATTTAAAAAATCAGGATTTTGGATTTCCACCCAAAAAATCCCAGGAAAAGCCAACAGGGAATATTAACTCACAGCTCTTTGATCCATAGCTCGGCCTGGAAAAAGGGGAGGCTGGAAAGAGAGAGAAAGGAGGGTTGGAAGTGACCAAAAATACCGTAATTTCCCCAGAATTCCCTCACTTCCCAAATTCTCACCCTGTCCTTCTTGATTGTCACCTCCCTGCGTCCCTAAAAATGCCCAAAATCCCCCCATTTCGCACCTCTTACCTTGGAGCCGGAGTTCTGGAATCCTTGACCTTGAGCAAAATGACGGAATCTGACCCTAAAAATGGGAAAAATTCCTGGATTTCTGTCCCCCTTGATTCCTACCCCAAATATTTCCCAATCCTGAATAAAAACCCCAGATTGGCCACAGAATTTAAATCCCATTCCCAGGGTTTGGGGTTATTTGGGATTTGGTTTCATTTTGTTTGGGCTTTAGGGGATTTTTGGGGTATTTTCTTTGGGACTTCATTGGGGTTTTTTTTCTTTTTTTTTAGTTAATTTCAGATTTTTTTTGGGTTTTAATTGTGGTCTTGTTTTATTCAAGATTTTGGTATTTTTGGGGTTATTTTCCTGGAATTCTCAGGAATCTTTACCTTCACTCTGTGCCTCGGCTCCCGGCTCCTCCTCCCGCTGCTGTGGGGCCGCAGAATTACGGGGCTGGAACTCCCCAGGAAACCCTGGAGAGGGGCCCAGGGGGGAAGTTTGGGAATTCTGGGGTGGCTCTGGGGAAGGTGGAACAGGAGCCGGAATTTTGTGAATTTCCAGTGCCTCGGGATCATCCCTGGGAGCCTCCTGGGGCAGGGAGGGGCCAGAACGGGGACAGCGGGAGCTGAAAAAAAAAAAGAAAAAAAAAAAAATTCAAAACACCCAGTTAGTGTAATTCTTGGCAAAAGACTGGAAATTTGAGATTTGGGGAGAGGATTTAGGTTTTTTTGGGGGGTTAGGAAAGAGTTTTTGGAAAGGTTTGGGATTTGGACAGGGTTCTTTGGGATTTTGGCAGAGTCTCTGGTGACTTTCAGGGGTTTGGAGAGGGTTTTTTTTGGGATTCAAGCAAGGATTTTGAGGTTCTTTGGGATGTGGGGCAGGTTTTCAGGGATTTTTTGGGATGCTCCCGACTCACAGGTGGAAGGGGAGCAGTGGGGAGGGTTTGCAGCTGGAGAATCTCTTCCCGGTCACCATCTGCAGGAGCTGCCGGTAAATCTCCCGCTCCTCCTCCCGCACCGTCTGCGGGGAAAGAGCACGGAAAACCTCCTCTCAAAAACCCTGGAATTCCCTGATCCCAGGGATTCCCCCCCAATTCAGGGATCTGCTGGAATCCCACAAAGGCAATGCTGAGAAAAACCCCCAAAAAGTTGGGATTTAGGGCTGGGAAACCCCAGGAATTTGGTGTTTAACCCCAGATGGGCTCCCAGCTGTGCCCCAAAACCCCACAAACCCCTGAGATTTCCCAGGATTTCCCCATTCCCAGCCCCCAGCTCTGCCGGAACACCCCAACCCCACCAACCCCTGGGATCCCCCAGAGTTTCCCCCGTCACCTCCTCGGCTGCGCTCAGGAAGCGCCGCGGGGCCTTCTTGGGGCTGCGGCGGCTCCAGGAGGGGCTCGGGGCCGGCTTCAGGGGGAAGGAGGCTCCATGGAGGGCGGATTTTCCCCCAAAAGTGCTGGGGTTCCCGCTGGAAGGAGGGAAAAACACCGCAGATTTGTTGTAAATCCTGAAAATCGGTTTCAAATCCCGAATAAAATCACAAAAGGTCGCGCGGAAGGAGAAATGAAATGGCCCAAATTCCAAATAAAGCCCCGAAAAATCCCACAAATAAATTAAAAAAAAAAATCCCCAAACCCCCCAGTTAAATTTCCCAAACCCCGCCTCAAAATCCCGAACAAAATTAAAAAAAAACACAAATCCAAATCCCCACCAAAAAAAATCTCAAAAAATCCTCCCCCAAATAACCAAAATCCCAAATTAAACCCACCAAAACATCCCCCAAAAAGAGATTAAAACCATCAGAAAATCCCAAAAATAAAACACCCTCAAAAAATCGTCAAATCACAAAACTCCAAAATCCCAACTGAAACCCCTCAAAAATATCAACCAAAACCTGGAAATCTGAGATCTGCTGCACCCACCTGGAATTTTTACGGGTCTCCAGGAAGGAGCCTCGGCTCCCCCTGGGCTTGGAGCTCCTCCACTGCCCGTTGGCTCCTGGGAATCTTTCAGGAATTTCTGAGGGGAAAAACAGTGGGATTTCCCAGAAAACCACAAATTTCCCCTTCTCCAGGGGTTGTTTGAAGGGGAAACACCCCCAAATCCGAAATTCCAGAGGGAAAACTCACCTGGGGTGTAGCTGAGGGAGCAGGAGGAGTTCCCAGTAGGGCAGGAGAAGCTGCTGAGTTTGGGGAGGAAAAACTGGGGGGACAAAAATGGGAAAAATCCCAATATTTTGCTTAGAAGTAGGAAAATACTAGGGAAGAATCCAGGAAGGGAAAAGGGAAGGGTGTTCCCAGAGTTGGCTGGGAATGGTGGCAGGACTTCCCAATTCCCAAAAATTCACAATTCCTAAAATTAATAACTCTTCAAATTTACAATTCCTAAGGTTTGCAATTCCTACCCATCACAGCTCCCCAAACTCCCAAAATTCCCAACTTCTAAAGCTTACAACTCCCATATTTCGTGAAGAAAATTTATGGAGCAGCAAGAACCCAAAAACTGCTGGGAAAATCCTGAATTTCGCAGCTCCGGACCCGCGGTGGGTCCCACACTTGGGCTCCCCCATTGCCGGCATATTCCCGGCGGAATTCCCACGCCGGGAACCGGGAATTCCCTAAAACGGGATTGGGATTTGACTTCTGCGGTTTCCAGGCTGCGTTTCCCCAGAGAAACCGCGGCTGAAAGTGCCCTAGGATTCCCTGGGATGGGGGAATTGTCCCGAATATTCCCAAATCCGCTTCCCGCCCAAATCCCGCGGTGGTTCCGTGAGGGAAGGAGCTGCGGCGGCTCCGGCCCGGTGGAAACGGAGCCCGGGAACGCCCCGGCCCCCGCGCCCCCCCCCCCCCCCCCCCCCCCCCCCAGCTCCGCACCTTGCTCTCTGCGCCGAAACCCTTGAAGGCCGGGCCGGGCCGGGCCCGCGCCGCCTCCCGGGCCTCCATCCTCATGGGGGGCAGCGCCGCCGCCTCGGCCCCGGGCAGCGGCAGGACCGGGCACAGCAAAAGGCCCGGCGGTGGCGGAGTCCGGTGTGAGGGCAGCGGGAGAGGGAGGAGCGCGGTCCGGGAGCGGAGCAGGGTCCGGAGCCGCCGCCGTTTCGCTCGCCTCAGCCGGCCCGGCCGCCGCACCGGAAACGGAAATGGAACCGGAAGCCTCCCGAGCGCGCGCGGCTCTCCCGGGCTCCGCGGCGGCCCGAGGAGGAGGCAGCGGAAGCGGAAGTGAGCGGCTGCAGCGCTGACCGGAAGTGCCGCCAGAGCAGGGGAGCGAGCCGCGCAGTGCTGGAAGCGAAGAGCGCCCCCTGGCGACTGGGAGGTCCAGGGGGGGCAGCCAGAAAGGAGGGGCCACCCTGGACGGGGGGGCGTTGACCCTACAGGGGTCACTCTGTGGTGGGGGGGTCATTCTCTGGGGGCTGTGACCCTATGGAGAGGTCACTCTGTGTGTGAGTCCCTACCACCGATCCCATCACAGTCGATCCCGTTACAGCTGATCCCATTCCAAGTTTGTCCCTATGGTCAGTCCTGTTACAGCTGGTCCCTACATCCAAAACTGTTACAGCCTATCCCGTCATGGCCGATCCCATTACAGTCAATCCCACAGTAGCTGGACGCTACAGCCGATCCCATTACAGCCGATCCCATTACACCGATCCCGTTACCCTGATCCCATAACGGGCGATCCCATTATAGCCAATTCCGTTACCCCGATCCCGATACAGCCGATCCCGTTACACCGATCCCGTTACCCCGATCCCATAACGGGCGATCCCATTACAGCCGATCCCGTCACCCCGATCCCATTACAGCGCTCCCCGCGGCCAATCCCAGGTCCCAGCCCGTGTCCCTCGCGCTGTCCCCGGGCCATGGTGGCGCTGTCCCCGGGCCATGGTGGCGGGTCCCGGCGCTGTCCCGGTTCGCTGCCCCGGCCGCGCTCTCCGTGGCCGCGCTCCTCCTCCTCCTGCTGCTGTCCTTACTCCCGCCCGGGCCGGGCCGGCGGCGCTCCGCAGGTCAGTGCTCCCGGTGGGCAGCGGGACTGGCGCCACTAACGGCCCCGGGAGGGCACCGGTAACGCCCGCGGACCGGCACCGGTAACGCCCGCGGACCGGGACCGGGAGCGAACCGGAGCCGGGAGAGGCAGCGGCAGGGAACGGGGACTGGGAGCAGTAAGGAAAGCAGAGCAGATCCCACCGGGAACAGCGACCCGGACCGGTAACGGCCCCGCACCGGGGCCGGCGATGAGCTGGAACCGGTTAGGGAGAGGTACTGGAACCAGCGGGAACAGGAACTGGCACCAGTAACGCCCCCAGGCTGGGACCGGTGGGGAACTGGAACCGGGAGAGGCGGGAAATGGGGACTGGGACCAGTAAGGAAAGCAGTCTGGAACCAGTGGGGAGCGCAGAGTCCCACAGGGAACACAGACAGGGACTGGTAAGGATGGACTGGGACCAGTAAGGAGGATAAACTGGCACCAGTAAGGAGGGCAGACCAGTAACCACAGGGAATAGAGACCGGGATGAACAGGGAATCCAGAGTGGCACCAGTAAGGAGTGCAGAGCAGCTCCCACTGGGACTAAAGATTGGAACCAGTAAGAACAAACTGGGACCAGTAAGAACAAAGTGGCACCAGTAAGGAGGACACAGCAATAGGGACTGGGACCAGTGGGGACAAACTGGCCCCGCTAAAGAGGGACTGCAACCATTAAGGAGAGCAGACCAGGGGAAAACAAACTGGGACCAGTAAGGATAGACTGGCACCAGTAAGAAGGACAGAGCAGCTCCCAGAGAGAGTATGCACTGGGTCCAGTAAAGATAAACTGGGACCAGTAAGGAGAGGCTGGGACCACTAAAGGACAGCCTGGCCCCAGCAGGGAATCGAGACTGGGACCAGTAACGAGGACTCCCAGTAAGGAGTCCCCCCACGCCCCGCCCGGGCGGGAGTGTCCCAGCGGTGGCAGCAGGGCTGTCCCAGTGTCGCCGCGTTCCTCCCCACGGTGCCACTCTGCGCTGGCAGCGTCACCCGGAGGGACAGAGCCGCCCTTCCCGCCTTGGGATTTGCCCGAATTTCCCGATTTTTTCCAGGCAGGAAAATGCCCCCGAGCCCCGCGGGACCCCAGCACACCGAGACCCTGGGGGTTGGCAAAGCCATCGCCGTCCTCACCTCCGGGGGGGACGCGCAGGGTAAGAGGACCCCAAAGCCCCCGGATTCAAAATCCCTAGAAATCCCCAGCCCGAAATCCCTGGAAATCCCCCCAAATTCCCCCCAATTTCTCCCCCCTCCTCCAAAACTCTGCAAATCCCCTGGAATCCCGGAATCCCCGGGACCCCAAAGCCCCCGCCCCAAATCCCTCCCCCCTCCCCCCCAAATTCTCCCCCAAATCCCTAAAAATCCCCCCAAGCCCCTAAAACCCCTCCTTCGGAGGTAAAAATCGGGATTTTGATGCCACAACCATCAGGGTTTTCCCTGGATGGAGGTTCTGGGAATGACCTTGGTGGGGGTTTGGGGTCGGGTGGAGCTCGAGGCGTTTTGGGATAGCAGAGGGGAACAACGGGTGACAAAATTCGGGCAGGGGACTCCAAGTGGGCACGGGTGGCGCTTTGGCACTGAGCCAAAATAATCAGGATTGCCCAAACTTCCAACGATTCATCCCCAGATTCGGGATTTTTCTGGGGGTCACAAGGATGGGGGGCGGACAGACATGGGGGGGGTGCCAGGCCATGGGGGCCCCCCCCGGAGTGTCCCCTCCCCCCACCCCCGTGTTTGTCACCCGTGTCAGGCGCTGCCACCAAAGGTCACCGGGGCAAAAATAACCCAGGCAGTGGCAGCTGCGAGGGGGGGGGACAGGGGGGGTACGGGGGGGACAGATTGGGGGTGGCAGCCGCAGGGAGGTGACAGGGGCTTGGGGATGTCACCAAGGGGTGACAGGATGATGGCGGTGCCCCACAGGAATGAACGCGGCCGTGCGCGCCGTGGTGCGTGTGGGGATCTACACCGGGGCCAAGGTGTTCTTTGTGTGTGAGGTCAGTGTCAGCCCCAACCCCAAAATCCCACTGCAAAATTTGGGGAAAGGTGTCCTTGATCCACTGTCCACTCTGTTCCCACAGGGCTACCAGGGGCTCGTGGACGGTGGTGACCACATCAGGGAGGCCACGTGGGAAAGTGTGTCCATGATGTTGCAGCTGGTGAGGGACACGGACAGGGGGACACACGGACAGGGGGACACTGGGGAATCCCCTCCTGGGCCGGGGAGGCACTGGGCATGCTCCTCACTGGTCCCAGTTTGTCCCTCACTGGTTCCAGTCTGAGCCTGGGCTCAGCAGAAAATGACCCAAAAGCAGAGCTGGGATGGGGGGAGGGAGGGAAGGGTGGACAGAGGGATGGACACAGGGACGGACATGGGGATGGGATGGGTGGATGGACACAGGGATGGACGTGGGGATGGGACGGATGGATGGACAGAGGGATGGACACGAGGATGTGACAGAGATATGGACATGGGGATGAGATGGGTGGACGGACACACAGGGACAGATATGGGGATGGGATAGGTGGATGGACGCAGGGATGGACATGGGGATGGGATGGGTGGACAAACACAGGGACGGACAGCCAGTCCCGAGGCCAGCCGTGCCCCGCCGTCCCTCCCCAGGGTGGCACGGTGATCGGCAGCGCGCGCTGCCAGGATTTCCGCACGCGTGAGGGGCGGCTCCGCGCCGCGCGGAACTTGGTCAAGCGTGGCATCACCAACCTGTGCGTGATCGGCGGAGACGGCAGCCTCACCGGCGCCGACACCTTCCGTGCCGAGTGGGGCGGGCTCCTGGCAGACCTGCTCAAAACCGGTATGGGGGGGGACACCGGGGGAGCCCCGAAACCCCCCTGGGGTGAGGGAGAGGGAGGGGGGGCAGAGGGAAAGGGTTGGGGTCAAAAGAGAAAGGTTTGGGTTCAAAAGCACGTAAAAATTTGGGTTTTTGCACATAATAATGTGATGTTCTTCCCTAATTATGGAAGTTTCGGACACTTTTGCTCCCCAAGGGGACATTTTGGAGGAGGGCAGAGAGAGAACAGGGGGTGTGGAAAGGTTTGGTTTTGAATCAGGATGTGAAACTCAAAAATTGGGTTTTTTTCTATAATTATGGAGGTTTGGGGCACTGTTGAAAATGTTTTAAAGGGGGACACGGAATGAAAAGAAGGTGTGGTTAAAAAAAGCAGGGTGCGGCACTCAAAAATTTGGGATTTTCCCCCAAAACAGAGATTTGTGGTACTGCTTCCCCCTAAGGCGACATTTTGGGGGGGGGGGTCCCACATCAGGAAAGGAGGGTGTGGGAAGGTTTGTTGTTGCAGTGCGATGTAAGTTTGTGATTCCAAAAAAACTTTGGTTCCAAAATCAAGGTGTCCTACACAAAAATACATGGTTTTGTCACCCAAAGCTGAGTGTTTTCCCCCCAAACAATCCCTTTGACACCTCTACCTCCCAAGTGACCATCTGGGGATGGCGTCCCCCCTCCTGCCCACCCCCTCCCCAGGTGGCATCACGGCAGAGGAGGCGCAGCGCTCGAGCCACCTGAACATCGTGGGCATGGTGGGCTCCATTGACAACGACTTCTGCGGCACCGACATGACCATCGGCACCGACTCGGCGCTGCACCGCATCATCGAGATCGTGGACGCCATCACCACCACGGCGCAGAGGTGACAAGGACACCCTCATTGTCCCCAGCCCCCTGGTGTTCCCGTTTCGGGTGGGTGACACTGTCTTGTCCCCGCAGCCACCAGAGGACTTTTGTGCTGGAGGTGATGGGGCGGCACTGCGGGTACGTTCTGCTGGCACCTAGGAGGGGTTCTTGTCACCCCAAAAAATTGGGGGAAGTGGCTCAAAAGCAGTTTTTGGCCCCATTTCAGGTACCTGGCGCTGATCACAGCCCTGGCTTGTGGTGCTGATTGGGTTTTCATCCCTGAGTCACCCCCTGAGGACGACTGGGAGGAGCACCTGTGCAGGAGGCTGGCTGAGGTGGGAGGGAGGGATGGACACGGGGATGGATGGATGGATGGATGGATGGATGGATGGATGGATGGATGGATGGATGATCTCCCCCTGTCCCCATCCTTGCTGACACCCTGTGATCCCCCCAGACCCGTGATGGTGGCTCCAGGCTCAATATCATCATCGTGGCTGAGGGCGCCATCGACAAGCACGGCAAGGCCATCACCTCGGACGAGATCAAAGCTGTGAGTCGGGATGGGGGGACATGGGGGACATCCCCATTTGCCCCCTCCCTTTTTGGGGCCAGTCCCAGAGCTCTCCTGTGTCCCTGCAGCTGGTGGTGAAACGTCTGGGGTACGACACGAGGGTGACCATCCTGGGCCATGTCCAGCGCGGGGGGACCCCCTCAGCCTTCGACCGCATCTTGGTGGGCACCTCCTTCCTCACCCCGGTCCCAAATGAGGGGACCTGGAGGTGACTGACAGCCCCCCTTGGGAGGTGACACCCCTGATGTCCCCTCAGGCCAGCAGGATGGGTGTGGAGGCTGTGATGGCGCTGCTGGAGGGGACACCGGAGACGCCGGCCTGTGTGGTCAGTCTGTCCGGCAATCAGGCCGTGCGCCTGCCCCTCATGGAATGTGTCCAGGTGGTGAGTGGGAATGCAGGGACACTGGGAGTGGCCCCAGACCCAGTCTGGGTCCCTAAGATGTCCCCAAACCCTCCAGGGAGTGTCCCCAAGCCAGCCCCAGGGATGGATCCCACCCCAGGACACCCCATTCCACCCGAATCCCATCCAAAACACTCCAACCCTACCCAGGACACCGTGATCCCATCCCAGGACTCCCCAATCCCACCCCAATCCCCCTCTGTGCCCCCAGACCAAGGACGTCACCACAGCCATGAACGAAGGACGCTTTGAGGACGCGGTGAAGCTGCGGGGCCGGTGGGTGGCACCTCCATGTCCCTGTCCCTGCAACCCCAATGTCCTCAAAACGTCTCAAAACCCCAACTTGCCCGATACTTAGGAGCTTCCAGAACAACTGGAACGTCTATAAGCTGCTGGCTCACATCCGCCCGCCTGCCACCAAGGTAGGGAGCACTGGGGAGGGCATGGGGAGGGGCCCGAGCCGGGACACCCCAATTCCATCCCCAGCACGGATACCACCCAATCCCACCCCAATCCAACCCCAGCCCCCAGTGAGCCCTATCCCTGTCCCCAGAGCGGGTACACAGTGGCCGTGATGAACGTGGGCGCTCCGGCCGCGGGGATGAATGCCGCCGTGCGGTCAACCGTGAGGATCGGCCTCATCCACGGGCACCGCATGCTCGCGGTGCACGACGGCTTCGAGGGGCTGGCCTTTGGCATGGTGAGGGTCCCGAGGGGAATGGGGTGGGAAAAGGGTCAGGAGAGGGGCTGGGATGGGGATATTTGCACAGGGAATGGGGTTTGGGATCGATTTGAGGGACTGGCATTCAGGATAGCGAGGGTCCTATGGGGGAAAGGAGTTGGGATGGGGAGATCCCTATGGGATAAAGGGGCGGCCAGGGCATGACGGATTAGAAGGGTTGGGTTTTGGAATGGGGAGATCCCAGTAGAAAAACAGGCCGGCGAAAGAGTTTGGGAAGTGCAGGATGGATTTGAGGGGTTGGATTTTGGGATGGGGAGATCCATGTGGGAGAAGGGTGCAAGAAAAGGGCCTGGGAAGGGGCAGTTGTGGCACTGCAGGGATGGAGATTCCTCAGGAATTCCTCAGAATGGGGGTGTTTAATCCCTGTCCAAACCCCAGCCCTGCTGTGGGTCTGATCTGCTGCTGTCCCCGAGCCAGGGGACATTGTGTGACCTCCTGAGAGGGCTGAGGGGACATTGTGTGACACCAATGTCACTCTGATAGGGCTGAGGGGGGCTACTGTGACCCCAGATCCTTCTCCCACCCCATTAAACCCGTTTCACCCCCCAGGTGGAGGAGATCGGCTGGAATACTGTGGGCAGCTGGACGGGGCTGGGAGGATCCAAACTAGGCACCAAGAGGTGACTCCCCCCTGCATGTGGGGTCATTTGGGGTCCCTCTGGGGTTCCCCTCTGGTCAGGCTCATCCCGAGGAGTTTCCCCTTCCCAGGACTCTGCCCAAGAAATATTTTGAGGAGATCAGCGCCAACATCAGCAAATTTGGGATTCATGGTCTTATCATCATCGGTGGCTTTGAGGTCGGTGTGGCGTGGGCAGGGTGTGGTCAGCGGGGTGGGGTCAGTGGGGCTTGGTCAGAGCATGGTTGGGGGTGCCGCCAGGGCGGGGTCAGGGTCCCTCTGCTATCCCCCAGGCATTCACAGGCAGCCTGGAGCTGGTGGAGGGCCAGGTCTGGTCAAGGTGTGGTCAGTGCCCCCCACTGTTCCTCTCCTCTCTGCATTGTCCCCTGATGTCCCCATTGTCCCTCAGGCGTTCACAGGTGGCCTGGAGCTGGTGGAGGGCCGGGCACGCTTTGAGGAGCTCTGCATCCCCCTGTGCATCGTGCCCGCCACCGTCTCCAACAACGTCCCCGGCTCTGACTTCAGCATCGGCGCCGACACCGCCCTCAACACCATCACCACTGTGAGACCCCAGATACCTCCCCAAAATCCCCCTCGTCCCAAACACCATCACCACTGTGAGACCCCCCCCAATACCTCCCCAAAATCCCCCTTGTCCCAAACACCATCACCACTGTGAGACCCCAGATACCTCCCCAAAATCCCCCTCGTCCCAAACACCATCACCCCGGTCAGACCCCCCATCCTGTAGCCTCTGCTCCCAAACATCATCAGCACAGTGAGAACCCAAATCCTGTATCCCATATCCCTCCTGACGCCAAACACCATCACCACAGTAAGATCCCAGTGGAAGTCCCAAATTCCCCTGATCCCAAAGGACTTCTCCTACCACAATCACCACTCTGAGACCCCAGTGGAAATCCCCCAACTGCCCTGACATTAAACCCCTTTTCCTGATCCCAAATCCCACATTTCAGACATGTGACCTGATCAAGCAGTCTGCAGTGGGCATCCCCAAATCCCCTGACCCTAAATCCCTTTTCCTGACCGCAAAGCAGACGTGTGACCTGATAAAGCAGTCGGCTGCAGGCACCAAGCGCCGTGTGTTCATCATCGAGACCATGGGTGGCTTCTGTGGCTACCTGGCCACCATGGCCGGGCTGGCGGCTGGCGCCGATGCCGCCTACATCTTCGAGGAGCCCTTCAGCAGCCGTGACCTGCAGGTGGGGACAGTCCTGTCCCCTGTCCCCAGTGTCACCAGGGTGGTGTGGAATGAGTAGGTTTCCCACTGACCCCACTCCCCACCTCCATTCCTGACCCCACAGGCCAATGTGGACCACCTGACGGAGAAGATGAAGACCACGGTGAAGAGGGGGCTTGTGCTCAGGTGGGCTCCAGCTTTGGGGGGGACCTCGTGGCACCCCCGTGGGGATTGGGTTTGGGATCAGGGGAACTGGGCTCTCACTGTGGTGTTGGGCAAGGGATGGAAGATGTGGAGTCTTATTGTGGTGCTGCTGTTTGGGATCAGTGGAATTGTTTGGGATGGGGTGAATTGTGGGATTTGGGCCTGATCCTGTCCCTGGTGTAGGAATGAGCGTTGCAATGAGAACTACACCACAGATTTCATCTACAACCTCTACTGCGAGGAGGGCAAAGGGATTTTTGACTGCCGGAAAAACGTCCTGGGGCACATGCAGCAGGTGGGAATGGGGTGAGGGTTTGGGAATTCCCCCAGGAACAGGATCGGTGTTCAGGGGATTTCCCTGGGAAGGGGATTGGGATTTGGGGGATTTCATTGGCTCATCCTGGATTCTCCTGGGGCAGGGAGGCAGCCCCACCCCCTTTGACCGTAATTTCGGCACCAAGATGGGCGCCAAGGCCGTGGCCTGGATCACCGGGAAGATTAAGGAGTGCTCCCGGCATGGTGGGTGCTGCTGGATGGGGGATCCCAAAGGGACCCCAGAGTGACCCTACATTCCCAAACCATTCCCAGAATGCCCTCCTGTGGCTTCTGGGGGATGTTCCCCACTCCTGGATGATCCCAAACATTCCTAACCTCCCCTCTCGTGTTTTTGAAAGGTCCCAGATATTCCCAACCTACCCTCCCGTAGGTTTTACTCTCATGGAGCATCTCCAGCATTCCCAACCCCTGCTCCAGGAGGATCCCAGACATTCCCAACTTCCTGTCCCAGCTGTTTTCCCATCCCTGAAGATTCCCAAACATTCCCACCCTTCCCTCCCACGTCCCTGGAGGATTCCAACCATTCCCAACTCGCCTCCAGGAGGTTCCCAACCATTCCTGTATTCCTCCCAGGCCGGATCTTTGCCAACACGGCAGACTCGGCGTGCCTGCTGGGGATGCGCAAGCGCAGCCTGGTGTTCCAGCCCATCGCTGAGCTGCGCCAGCAGACGGATTTCGAGTACGTGTCCCTCCCTGTCCCTCCCTTCCCCACCCTGGGAAAGCGGGACAAAGCCTGGGATCCCTCCCCAGGGATGTCCCCAGTCTGTCCCTGTCCCCTCAGGCACCGCATCCCCAAGGAGCAGTGGTGGCTGAAGCTGCGGCCCATCCTCAAAATCCTGGCCAAGTACAACATCGAGCTAGACACGTCTGAGACAGCGCACCTGGAGCACCTGACCCGCAAGGTCCTGGTCCCCGAGGCCACCCTGTGACAGGGACAGCAGCCACTGCCAGCCTGAGGAACCCCAAAAAATCCCCTTTTCTCACAGCGTCCCGGGGCTTTTCAGGGATTTTGAGAAGTGGTCCCCAAGTGGTATCAGGATAAATTGAGGATGGATAGTGCAAGTTGAGGTTTTTAGGGTTAAAAGTCATAAAATGGAGATGTTTCAATAAATTCAGTGCTTGTCCAAGTGCTCCAGGCCTCTGTGAATCCATGGAAAGGCAGTCCTGGACCCCACTGACACCAAATCCCTCCTCATCTCCAGGATTTCCCTGCCCAGTATAACACAGAGGGATAAAACAGGTAAAATTTGAGCCCCAAGTTCCCAGAAAAGTATCCCAGAAAATAACAATGACAGTTTTCAGTCACTTGGTTTCACCTTGGAGAGCTGCTCGTCCACTGGATCCTGGAATAGATCCCAAAAAAAAAACCCAAACCAACACCAAAGGGTGAATTCCTAGTGGGAAACCTCAGGAAGGGCTTGAAGAGATGGGAGGGAAGCCCTCAGCTCCATGTGGAGCCCTCTGGAGAAGATTTCTTTCACCTACAAGAATTCCAGCCCTGCAAAATTTTGGTTTTTGAGGTGGTTTCACTCCTGATGCAGCATAAAAGTTATGGATAAACAGGCAGAACTTCACTCTCCATGCTGGAGAAACACCTGGATCTTTGATTTTCAGCCCACCCATCCCACAGGATTACTCTGCATCCCAACCCACAATTTCTTGCCTTGGGTCCTTCCTCAAAGGAGACTTTTCCTTTAAAACCTTCCTTTTGCAAGGCAAAAAAACAAAAAAAAGGGGAAAAACAGATTAATCCAACAGCTGGGATATAATTTGCCATCAGAGGGATATTGTTCATTGCAGGAGAGTGAAAGGGGGGACAGGGAGAGAAGCAGAGGGAACAGAGAGGAGGAAATGGAGAGAGCGTGACAGAACAGGGGGAGAAAAGGAGGGGACAAAATGGAAGGGCCAAGGGGAGGAAAGGGAGGCAGCGTGAGGGGTGGCCAAGGGGAACAAAAACCACGGAGAAGAACCTGGGAAGTGACAAAGTGAGTGGGGATCCTCCGGGGGAAGGGCAGCGGTCCCTGGCTCAGGTGAGCAGCAGCAGGTACTCCTTGAGGCAGGCAGGCAGCGGCAGCTGCTGCACGGCCTGGGGCAGGAAGCGCAGGCCGAGCGAGCGGCGCACGGCGTAGCGCGACAGCGCCTGCAGCGTGCCCGGCGCCGAGCACAGCAGCGTCAGCCGCTGGCACAGCTGCGGGTCCCGGGCCACCTCCCAGGGCAGGCTCCCGTTCTTGCGCAGCTCGAAGTGTCCCGTGGCCCTGTGCAGCAGATCCAGGCAGGAATCCTCCCGCTCCGTGCCCAGGCCCCGCACCAGCAGCGCCACCAGGCGCGAGATGGGGCTCTGGCCCTTCAGGTTGACCACACGCACCTCGGCGCCGAAGTCCAGCAGGACGCTGACGCTCTCCAGGTTGCCCTTCATGGCCGCCCAGCTCAGGGGGGTGTCGTTGTTGTAGTCCAGGGCGTTGACCAGGGCGCCGTTGGCCAGCAGGGCCCGCACGCACTCCGCGTTGTTCTTGAAGGCCGCCCAGTGCAGGGGCGTGTCCTTGTTGCCATCCAGGGCGTTGGGGTTGGCTCCGTACTCCAATAAAATCTCCACGCAGGTTTCATCCTTTTCTGCTGCGTAGTGAAGGGCTGTCCGGTTGTAGCCATCCAGGGCGTTCACCTGGGGGAAAAAAATAAAGGTTTGGGGGTCAGGGAGCGGCCCCAGCTGGATCCCACAGCAAGGGAAGAGCTAAAGGTCCCAAATCTCAAATGCAGGGAAAAATAAGGAAGGGTTTTAGCCAAGTAGCCACGGGAAAGTGGGGTAAAAAATCCAGCAAATTTAGGGTTCAATTTTTCCTTCCCAGCCTCCTGAAATCTCAGTGCAAAAATTTAGTTTTCAATCCTTCCTCCTCTCCCAAAAATCTCAGCCCAAGAATTTCCTCCCTGTTGGGACAATGAACCTTCCCCTGGTGCCACTTTGTGAGGGGATACAAGCCCAAGGAATATCCTGAGGTAGAAAAGACCTACAAAAATCTACAAATCCAAGCCCTGGCCCTGCACAGGACACTCAAAAATCCCCCGCTATGCTGGGAGCATTGTCCAAACCCCCAGTTCCCGGAGCTTGTGACACTCTGGGGGAAGAACGTTTTCCCAAAATCCAACTTAAACACATCAGCTCCAACGTCAGCTCTTAATCAGCTCTTCCTGACTTCCCTGCCCCTTATCTCGGAATTTTCTAACTGTTTTTGGTTTTCTCAATGCTTTACCTCAGCTCCTTTTTGCAGCAGCAGCTCCACGCAGTCGGCATCAGCCACCATGCAGGCACAGTGCAGGGGTTTGAGGGTGCCGTGCAGGCAGTTCACATCGGCGCCCTGGGGAGCACAGGAACACCCCCCGGTAAGGAACTCCCCCCTTTCCATCCCTTCAGAAAGGGTTAATTCATACAAACCCCGAGGGTTTGCAGGAACCGCCTCGGGGTCAGCAAAACCCATCCTTTCCCTGCCCTTCCCATCCCTTCAAGAAAAGCTTAATTAAGAGAGATCCCGGGGGTTTCTTCGCAAAAATACTCCCGGTCTTAATCCCGGCTGCCACTTGTGTTTCACTAATTCACTGTCACCACACGGTGCCCGGAGACCCCCAGAGACCCCGCCAGCCCTCGGGGTTTGGAGGGTGGAAGGAAAAGCCTGGCGTCTCTAAAACAACCGGAGATGCCCTGATCTTCCCTTCCCAGGAAAACCCCTCCAGGGGATCCCCACTCCTGCGGATCCAGGCTCCGCAGGGAGCGGGACAGCCGGCGACAGCTCGGCAGGGCCCGTCAGAGGGACCCGGAGTGGGATGGGACAGGGGGGAACTCAAGGGGTGGGATGTCCCGGCCACGGGACCTCACCCGGCCGATGAGATCTTCCACGTTGTCCCGAGGGAAAGAGCGGATGGCGGCGATGGTGCGGATAAGGCGCTCGGACAGCGAATACTTGCTCTGAATGCTCTGCATGATGTACCACATGGCGCGGGCCGCGCCGCGGCATCCCCGGCCGGCCCCGCCGAGCCCCGCGCCGGACCCGGGGCGGGGAGGGAGCGGCCCGGGCCGGGCCGAGCGGCAGGAGAGTCCGGAGGTGGAGCCGCGGCCGTTCCGGAGGAATGCGCAGTGGCTCCGGAGCGGTCGCGAGGCAGTTCTGGGCGTCGCGGGGCAGTTCTGGGCGTCGCGGGGCGGTTCCAGGCGTCGCGGGGCGGTTCCGGGGCGGTTTCGGGGCGGTTCCGGGGGGCCCGGAGCGGTTCCGGGGGCCCGAGCCGCTCCCGGACCACCGGCGGCGGCGGGCCAAGCAGGACGCGGAAATGCCGCTAACCAGAAGTGACGTCACACCAAGTGCCCCGCCCCGACCGCCTCGCCACAAATCCGGCTCCGGCTCCCCCGTTGGTCCCGCCCCCTCCATGCCTGTCCTCCAATCCCCAGCACCGATCGCTCTTAAACCGCGCCTCCTATCGGATTTTCCCTAATCCGCGCTTTCCTAAGATCACGAAGGCCCTCCCCCTCCTCTATAGACCCCCCCTCGTAACGCCCTCAATTTTCCCCCAATTTTCCCCAATTTGCCTCCATATCCCGCTTTCTCCTTAGGCCGCGCCCACACCGAGCCACCAACCAATAGGAACGCAGCACCGGCAACACAACCTCGACACGCCCGGGGGGCGGGGCCTCGCGGTAGAGGCCACGCCCCCCTACCACTGGCCCCACAAACGGACCCAAAACGGCACCAAAATTGGAAATTTTTTTTTATTCCTTTTTAACAACTTCTGCCCCCAGCCATCTCCAGGGAAGCCCCGAAGCTCCTGTTCAGGAGCCTCGGATCCCGTCAGAGATCTCTGTTTGTCCTTTATGGCCGTAGGTTGAGATCCCACTGGGAGCGCCCGCCCCTCGCCAGCCGCCGAGCAGAGCCCTAAATAAAGAAGACTAAATTCCTGGCTACCGAATATCGGGGTGGCTATCGCATTTTGGGGAGTGGCTACTGAATTCTGGGCGGGCTTGCTTACTGAATTTGGGGGGGTTGACTTCTGAATTTGGGGAATAGCTACTGCATTTGGAGGTTTTGTCTTGATTTCGGAGGAAAAGGGGCGGGATAAGGGAGGGGCAGGGAGGAGGGGGTGGAGCTGGGGTCCTCCCAGTGCTCCCAGTATCACCAAGCCCCCCTCCCAGTAACCCAAACACCCCCTCCCAGTGCTCCCAGGAATCCAAATTCTCTCCCAGTAACCAATCTCCCCTTCCAGTCCCTCCCAGTAACTCCCTCCCAGTGCCCCCAGGTCCCTTCTGGGGCTCGCTATATCCCCTCCCAGTCCCTCCCGGTTTATCCCAGTCCCCCCAGATTCCCCTCTCCTCATCTCCCGGTTTATCCCAAGGCCCCCAGTCCCCTCCCAGTTCCTCCCAGTGCCCCCAGTACCTGTCCCTCGCTTGTCCCAGCCAAGGGGGGCACTGAGGGGGGAAAGGGGTGTTAGGGGTTTTTTTGAGGTCACCCCATAGATCAGGGTCAGGGGTTTCTCTGGGAGGGCTTGGGGTCCTGCAGGGGGTTTGGGGAGCTCTGGGGTCCTTCCGTGGGGGTTTGGGGTCCTTGTGGGGAGAGATCAGGTGTTTGGGTCACACCATGGGGGTTTGAGGCCCTATATGAGCGTTTAGGGTCCCTCCTTGGAGATGAGGAAAGGGGATGGTGCTTGGAGCTGAAGGGTGGGGCTTGGGACATTATTTTGGGGTAAATCCTGTAGGATTTGGGGTCACTCACCTACGCTGGAGGTCCCTGAATTTCTGTAGGCTACACCAGCCTGTGGGGGCAGAGCAAACCATTATGGGAACCCCCCTATTTTGGAGTGGCCCCCATTTGGGGTGAGGTCTCACCTGCCATCCTGGGGTGCTGTGGGACTGGGGGGGCTCCAGTGGGGCCAAGCGGCTGCAAAAGAGAGGCAGGAAGTTTGGGGGAACCCCCTGTGCAATTGAGGGACCACCATCCCAATTTAGGATGCCCCACACCCCTTACCTGACCACTTGACTGCTGAGCTGCCGGCGGGGCCTGGGGGTGACTGGAAAGGAGATAGAAAATTTGGGAGGACCCCTATGAGCAAGGAGGGGATGAGGAGGTGTTTTAGGGTGTGAAAGACCCCCCTACAAATTTGGGGGGGCACTTACCTGAATGTGTGGGGGAGGGACGGGGGGTGCTGCTGCGGCTGCTCCAGTGCCAGCCTGGGGAGAGCTGTGGGGAGATTTGAGGGGGACAGTTTTGGGGGTGAGGGAAGGGGCAGGAGGGCTTTGGGGGGAGTTTGAGGTCCAGGGAAGGGGCAGAGAGATTTTAGGGGGCAGTTTGGGGGCCAGGGAAGGGGAAGGGGGGCTTTGGGGGCCACCTGCATGCGGTGCAGCTCCTCTTTCTCCCGGCGCAGCTCCTCATTCTCCCGGCGAAGTGACTCCAGCTCCCTGGGAAGGGGGAGGATTTAATGGAGGGTGGGTTTTCCCCCCCCATTTGAGGTGGGGGGTCCCTCCATAGGGCAGCTGAGGGGGACAGAGCAAAGGGGTGGGAGCTCACCAAGATGGCAGCAAAGGGCAGAACATGCTGTCAGCAACGTGGCAGCCAAGGGGGGGGGTAAGACCCTCCCAAGAAAGGGGCCAGAAGGACGAGGACTGTCCTTAAGGTGTTGACCAAGGAGTGCTCCCTAACCCCCATGCCCAGAGGAGCCCAAGATGGAGGTGTGAACCCCCCTATCATGGCGTCCCCCCTCACCTCCTCCTCTCCCCCAGCTCCTCTCTGGCCTTGTCCAGCTCTGCCTGCACCCGCCGAGTTCTGTCCCGGTGCAAGTCCACCAGAAGCTGTGCCTGTGCTGTCTGGAACCGCCACACCTGGGGGATGTGGGTCACTCCCTTGTACCCCCCAGCGTGTGGGGCTGGGGACAGCGGCGGAACCTCATCCCCCGTCACCCGTGTCCTCCTCACCTGCGTGATGTGGGCAAGGTGCTTGAGGGCAAGGGCCACTGGGTTCTTGAAGAAAACCTTCTCCTCTGGGCGCATCTGTTGGGCATGGGAGTGTCAAAATGATGGGAAGAAGGTTGGGAATGGGAAGGGGAAGGGGTGGGAAGGGGATGTGGGGAACAACATGGAGGACACTGGCCTGATCAGATATGGGCAGGTAGCGGCAGGCGGTGCCACAGACTGGGCAGGGACCTGTGGGAAGGGGAGAAAAAAGTGAGAAAAGTGAGAGAAAAAGATGTCGAAAAGTCCCAAATATGGTGTTCCTTGAGGGAAATGGACCCTTCATTTTAGGGTTTTAAATTGAGGCAGGATCCTCCATTTCCACCATGCTAAGGGTGTAAATTGAAGGAAAACCCTCCTGTTCCCATCATTTAAAAGACAGAAATTGAGGGGAAACCCTCTTTTCCCGATATTTTAGGGGTTTAAATTGAGGGCAGAGCCCTCACTTATTTATTTCCTTGAGCTGAGGTGGCCCTTCCTTTCCCTCTCATTTTAAGGGGCTAAATTGGAGCAAACTCCCCCTGTCTCGGCATTTAAAGGGCTTAAACTGGGGGTTTCCCTCAATTTTACCTGAGCCCCCACAACCCTCGCACAGGATGTGGCCGCAGTTGGTGATGGCGAAGCGGGCGCCATCCTGGCGGAAGCAGCGACTGCAGTGGAACCAGTCCATGGTGGCGCCGGGGCGGAGATGTGTGGGAATGTGAATCCCTCAGAAATGTGAGGGAAGAAGGGCTGGAAGCGTGAGGTGAAAAAGGGTGGGAAATGTGAAGGGGAAAGGGTCAGAAACGTGAGGGAAGAAAGGCTGGAAGCGTGAGGCGGAAAAAGGGCGGGAAACGTGAGGGGGAAAGGGTCAGAAACGTGAGGGAAGAAGGGCTGGAAGCGTGAGGGGAAAAAGGGCGGGAAACGTGAGGGGAAAAGGGTTGGAAACGTGAGGGGAAAAAACAGCAGGAAAGGTGAGAGGAAGAAGAGTGGGAAAAGGGAGTAAAAAAAAGAGGTGTGGGAAATGTGAGGGGAAAAAGGGCCACTTGGATGGGGACAGGGAAACCAGGATTGGGACATGAGAATGGGGACAGCAATACCTGGACCTATGGGGGCAGATGGGGATGGGGATAAGGACACCAAGATGGAGACGCCCTGAGGGGCCAGGATGGGGATGGAGACACCAGGATGGAAACAGGGACACCAGGATGAGCCTGTGGAGACACTGCGAGTGGCATGGGGACACATGAATGGGGATGTTGGGATGGGGACACTGTGATGGGGATGGGACCCCCAGGATGGGAATCCTGGGGTTTGGGCACATAGATCTGCTGATGCCATCAATAAAAGGTCTCTGAGCAGCCTCATTCCACTGTATGGATTTGGGGACACCAGCCAGTGGGTGATGCCAGTGTCCGACTGTGAGATTTTGGGGTCATCCCCAGTGATCCCAGTATGGCCATGCAGAGCTTTTCCCATCCTTCAGGAACCAGTGCCTGGGGTGAGGGAAGGAGATGGAGACCCCATACTCTCACCCCAGCACCCCTAAACCCTCTGGGGGGCCCTGGGGGCATGGGGTGCAGGGGGAGCACCCCAAAACCCTGATCTTACTATTCCATGCTCCCAGAATCACAAAATTCTGCTAAATCTTTGGCTGTGTTGCATAATTCCAACAATTTTTAATTGGGGGGTTGGGGGGCAGAAAAAGCACTGCCAGATTATCGGGGGAGGGGCTCAGCGTTTGGAGGGCACAGGAGTCACCCCAGAACCGCAATTCTATCATGACCTGATCCCAAAATCCCTTCATGCCACTGTTGAAGCCTCCGGCCTCGCTGTGCGATTCCTACCATTTTTAATTCTAGGGATGGCGGGGGCGGGGGCAGAAATGCATCCCCAGGCCCTCGTGAGGGAGAATCTGGGGGCCACAGGGGCCACTCCAAAACCCCGATCCCCCCCAATCCCTCCATCTCGGGATCCCGCGATCCGTCATTGTGTAATTCCAACCAATTTCTGATTCCCGGGGGTGGGAGGGAGGGGGGCAGGAAACGCCCCGATAGAACCCTCTGGGGGATCATTCAGGGATTTGGAGGGGCGCAGGGGACGCCCCGAAGCCCCCATCCCGCCGTTCCCGGAATCCCTGGATGCCGCTGCCGAGCCCTCCGCCCTCGTTGCGTAATTCCAACCATTTTTAATTCCCGGGGGGGCAGGAAACGCGTCGCTGCCGTTACACAAAGCAGGAAGGGGGGAGGGAGAAGTCTGGGGGGGCTCCCTGTCCTTATTCCCCTTAAACCCACCCTGCCTACCCCCTCCCGCTAGGAAAACAGCCCCTTTATAACAAAATAACCAAATCCCAACAATTCGGGCGATTCGCACAATCACCCCGCTCAATACCGGGCGGTTCGGGGGTGTCCCTGCTGGGACCCGCCCTTTTTTTTTTCCACCCTAGGGGTTCCCCCCGTCCAAATTCCCTTTTTTTCCAAGGTTTCCCCCCCACTTTTCCCAGCGTTTTTTCCCCGCTTTTTTCCCAGCGGCGCATCCGGCGGGGAATGGGATGACGGGACCTTCCTGTTCCCGGCCCCGCGCCCGCCTCGCGCCCGGGGGACGCCCCCGCCACGACCCCCCCCGCACCCCCGAGCCCGACGGGACCCCCGGAGCCACCCCCGAAGCCCTCCGGAACGCCCCCGACCCCTCCCGCGCCGCGGAGCCGCCGAGGTGAGTCGGGGGGGCGCGGGGGGAGGGAAACGAGCCCGTTTTGCGGGGGGAAGGGGACGGAAAAAAGCTGAGACAACCCCCCCCCCCCCCCCCCCAAATTTTGGGAGACCCCCTCCCTCCAATTTGGGATACCCCGATGCTGGATTTGGGATGGGGAAGGCGATGGCGGAGGCGCGCCGTTTGGGGGCTGGAAATGAGGGAAAAAGGAGAGTGGGGACCCTCCCACAAAAAAACTGGGAGGACCCCCCCCCCCCCAGCTGGAGATACCCCCGGACATGGATTTGGGAGGCGATGGCGGAGGGATGGCAGAAGATTTGGGGCGGGGGGGGGGATGTGGATGAACGGCGAATTTTGGGGATGGAAAGGGGAGGGAAGAGAGCGGGGACCCCCCCCCCAAAAATCTGGGAGATCCCCCCCGTCCAGCTGGGGATACCCAGGGGATAGAGGGGAAGGATGGATTGGAGCCGGGGGGGTGGGGCGGTGGAAATGAGGCGTTTGTAGGGTTGGAAAAGATGGAAAAAGGAGAGCGGGGAACACTCCCGCCCCCCCCCACCAAATTCAGATTGGGATTTGGGATCCCCCTGGTCTTGGATTTGGGAAGGGGGAGGTGATGGCAGGGGGGGCGACAATGGAAGGGGAGGGAGGAGGTGCCATTTTTAGGTTTGGAAAAGAGGGAAAAATGAGAGTAGGGGACCCCCCCCCCAAAAAATTTTGGGAGACCCCTCCTGCAGTTGTGGATAACCATCGCCTTGGTTTTGGGATGGGAGGGGAGATGGATTTGGGGCTGGGAGGAGGGATCAGGCTCTGGTTTGGGGGCAGAAAAGGGGGGAATGAGAGTGAGGATCCCCTCCAAAAAATTTGGGAGAGTCCCCCAAAAAATTTGGGTTACCTCCAAAGGATTTGAAGGGGGAACTCTGTGGATGAACGTTTTGGAAGGGGGGGCCAAGAGAGTGGGGACCCCTCAAAAAAAACCTAGGAGTCCCCCCCAGTCTTCGATTTGGGGTGGGGGGTGAATTTTGGGGAAGGTTCCTGGGTCTCCATTGTTCTTTTGTGCCCCCTTCCCAAAATTAAAGGGGGGAGGAAGTGAACTTGGGGGGACTGGGAGTAATTTGGGAGCACCCTGGGTGATTTGGGGGGTCCTGGGTGATTTTGGGGGGCACTGGGTGACCCCCCCATCTGCATCCCTCCATTTCCCCCCCTACAGATTTTAGGGGCTGAGTCCGGACCAGCTGTGGGACCCCCTGAGACCCTCAAAGAGCAGGTGGGAGGGGAATTGGGGAGTACAGGGTGATTTGGGGAGACACAGAGGGATTTGGGGTCACACAGAAGGATTTGGGGGGACACAAAGGGGGAGTTTTGGGGGAACAGGGACATTTGAGGGGTCACAGAGGGATCTGGGATTACATGGAGGAGTTTGAGATTACACTGAGGGATTACGGGGGACATGAAGAGATTTTGGGTGGCACAGAGAAATTTTGGGGGGAACAGATGGGAGAGGGGGAAGAGAGGTTTTCGGGGGGGATGAGACTTAGGGGAGTACGAGGGGATTTGGGATCACCCGGGGGTGACACAGAAGGGTGGGGTACATGGAAATTGAGGGGGGCAAAAAAGGATTTGGGGTCACACTGAGAAATTTGGGGGACACAGCAAGGAATCAAGATACAAACAATCCTTTGGAATTGGCGGGGGAGGGGGGGGTGGCAGTTGTGGGTTTCTGCTGCTCAGGGGGTCCTGGGTGCTCGGGGCCCCCCTTGACATTGAAGTCTCTGCAGGAGCCCCCATGGAGCAGGACCAGCCAGACGTGGTGGAGCTGCAGGATTCGGATGAAGGGGATGTGGTCCGGAGGGTCTTCATTGGTGAGGGGGGGACCCCAAAAGTGGATGGGGGGTATGAGGGGCTCCAGGTAACCCTGAAAGGTGGTACAGGGAATTTTGGGGGGCTCCAGATGCACCTAGAAGGGGGTAGAAGCGTTTGGGATGGGGTTCAAGGCACTTCTGGAGGTCTACAGACACCGTTGGAGGGGGGGTAGAGGCATTTGAGGGGGGCTTAAAACACTCTTGAGGGGGTTCCAGACCCCCCAGGAAGGGGTTATTAGGAATTTTGGGGGCCTTCAGGTACTTTTGGGGGCTCCAGACACTCCAGGATGGGGCACAGCCCCTTTTTGGGGCATAGTGAGCATTTGGGGAAGGGATCCTGCACTGGACACCAGGAGGGGGCCACAGCCCCTTTTTGTGCCCCCTTTTGGGTCACAACAAATATTTGGGTTGGGGGGTCTAGCCAATTTTTGGGATCCAGTGAACATTTGGGATGGATGTCTGGCCCCTTTTTGGAGCACAACAAATATTTGGTCAGGGGTGCAGCTCTTTTTGGGTCACAATGAACATTTGGGTCAGGGGTCCAACCCCTTTCTGGGGCTCAATAAATATTTGAGGAGAAGGCCCAGCCCCTTTTTGGCTCACAACGAACACTTTGAGGAGGCCCCAGGCAAACTGGGGAGGCTCCAAGCACCCTTTTAGGGCGCAATGAGCACTTGGGGAGGGGGCCCAGCCCGTTTTAGGAATACAATGAACATTTGTGTTGGGGTCCCAGCCCGTTTTAGGGTCACAGCAAACATTTGGTTTGGAGGTCCAGCCCCTTCTGTGCTCTCACCCCCTCCCCGTGTCCCCCCAGCCGATGACGGCATCGTGAGTGACGGCGAGGCTGAGGTGCTGCCGCATGAGATCATCCGCACGGTGATCCCACACAGCCCCCTGCGCCCCCCGCCGCCCCGCGGGACCCCCGGCCCGACCCCGGGGGGCTCCGAGGAGGGCGGGGGGCGGCGGGGCGGGGGCCGCCAGCGCCCCTTCATCTGCAACGAGTGTGGCAAGAGCTTCAGCCACTGGTCCAAGCTGCTGCGGCACCAGCGCACGCACACAGGCGAGCGGCCCAGTACCTGCGGCGAGTGCGGCAAAAGCTTCTCGCAGAACTCGCACCTGGTGCAGCACCGCCGCACCCACACCGGGGAGAAGCCGTACAGGTGCGGCCACTGCGGCAAGAGCTTCTCCTGGAGCTCCAACCTCATCCAGCACCAGCGCATTCACACCGGGGAGCGCCCGTTACGGCTGCGCCGAGTGCGGCAAGAGCTTCACGCAGAGCAAGAACCTCATCAAGCACCAGCGCACCCACGCTGGACCAGGAGCAGCGCGGCCACGGCGCTGCGCCCACCCAGCCGGTGCCCCGAGGGCTCTGAAGGGGCCTCGGGCGGGGGGCGAGGGCGAGGGGCCTGCAGGGGCTGAGGCCGGCTGCGGGCAGGAGCCGCTGATCTGCGTGGAGTGTGGGGAGAGCTTTGCCCGGAGCGCCGCGCTCAGGAGGCACCGCCGGGGGCACCGCCCGCTCTTCGTTCCCTGAGGGGACAATGTGGGGACAGTGCCCACTCTTCGTGCCCTGAGGGAACATGGGGACACTGCGGAGGGGACACAGGGACAGTGGGGCACTGTCCTTGCACTGCTGGGGGCACCGGCCACTCTTTGTGCCCTGAGGGGCAGGGGGACAGTGGCACCGGGACATGGGGACGCACGGATAGTTGGGGCATCACCCGCTTTTCATGCCCTGAGGGGACACCGGGGTGGGGACACAAGGACTGTTGGATAATGCTCTGGCAGTGCCTGCTGTTGGTGACCTGTGGGGACACACAGACAGTGGGCCACCCTGGTGGAGGACACAGGGACTGCTACAGACAGGAGACGTGGTGCCACCATGTGAGGAGACACAGGGAGTGTTTCATGGGCAGGAAGTGGTGACAGAGCTGGAGTCACACGAGTTATGCCATAGGTGAGGGAATGTGGTGACACCAAGCTGGGAGACTGTGGGGGGGCACCTGGATTGGGACAAGGACACAACACGGTGACTCCAAGGGGGAGGACACATGGACAGGACAGAGCTGATGTCCCCAAGTCCACCCTGTGCCCCATATCGGCCTTGGTGCACTTCACGGTACCACACCCCAGAGCTGTAAATAGGGGAAGGGGGGAGGGACACGGGGGTGGGACCCCTGGGGGCAGGGGGTGACACTGGAACACCCCTGTGGGGGTGGGGACCCTCAGGGGGGGTGGGGGGTAGGGCAGGTGACAAGACGACCCCCCTGTGGGATGCGGAGGGAGCATGGACGGGGCTGGGATGTGAATAAAGTTGTGTTTTGGGGAACCTGGGTGATGGTTTTAAGAGGGTGATAAAAATGGGGGGGCGCAGGGGGCCAAAAGTTTCCCAAGACGCACTGGGGAGAATGCTGGGAGAGAGTAAAAAATCCCTGGGAGAGGGAGGGCAAAACTTATCCCACAGGGGGGAGTTTGGGGGGTACGGAGGTTTGGAGAGTCTCGGGTCAGTCACTGAAGTCACTGAAAAGCCAAAAGGATGAGGGGAGTGACAGAGGGAATTTGGGAGTCAAAAAAGCTGTCTCAAAATATGGAAGGGATAGCAGGAAGATCCCAACTTGGAAGGGGGTTGGGGGTCCCCAAAACTGAGAAGGGTGTTGGATGGGGTGTTTCAGGAAGCAGCTGTGCACTCCCGGCCACAGGCCCCAGAACAGCAATCTTGGCCCTTTTTCCTGGGAAACAAAACTCACCAGCCACAGTTCCTGATGGCAGATTGCAGGAGTCACTTTGTACTGTCAAACCAGCCTGACATGCAAATTGTGGCTGCTTGGGTGGGGGAGGCATCCTGTGTATTGCAGAATTTCAGGAGCCAGCCGGCCACAGGCCCCTGAACACAAACCTCGGCCCTTTTCCCTGGCAAACAAAACTCACCTGCCCGGTTCTGTATGGCAGATTTCAGGAGCCACTTGGCTCTATCAAACCAGCCCGACTTGGCACTGGTCTGCGAACCATCCTGCATACCGCGGAATTTCGGGAGCCAGCTGGCCACTCCTGGCCACAGGCCCCCGAACACAAACCTCGGCCCTTTTCCCTGGCAAAAAAACCTCATCTGCCCGGTTCCCTGAGCTGGGGCAGCACCTGGAGTGGGGCAGCCCCAGCCCCTTCCAGCCTGTGAACAATCCCCTCCCCAAAAAAAATCCCACCCCTCAATCACCCCAAACAAGCCCCAAAAAGCCCCTCAAAAAAACCCCCCCAAAAACCCCACATGACCCCCAAAACTCCCCCCCAGGACCCCTGAGCCGGACCCTGAGCTGGGGCAGCCCTGGGTGCGGGGCAGCATTGCCCCCTGAGTCCCTGAGTGACCCCCGCGACCCATCGTCCCCTCCAAAAAAACCCAAAAACCCCAAAAGCACCCCCAAAAAACCCTCAAAAAAACCCCCCAAAAATCCCAAAAAACCCTCAACCCCCTCCCCAAAAAGTCTTCAAAAGACCCTAAAAAATCCCCCTCAAAAAAACCCCCGAGGGGCCCCTAAGCCGGACCCTGAGCCGGGGCCGCCCCTCTCCCTGCCAGCCCCTGAGCAACCTTCGGGACTTGTCCCCCAAAAAAACCCCCAATGCCCCCGAAAAAAGCCCTCCTCAAAAAACCGCCAAAATCTTAAACCCCCTCCAAAAATCCTAAACCCCCCCCCATAAAATCCTCAATAAACCCCCCAAAAAACCCCTTAAAATCCCTAAAAAACCCCAAAAAACCCTTTCAGCGACCCCAGGGACCCCACCCCCAAAAACACCCTGCTGGAAAAATGCCCCAATAAAACCTTCAAAAAACCCCTCAAAACCCTCAAAAATCCCCCCTCCAAAAATCCTTAAAAAAAACCCCAAAAAGCCCTTTAAAAAAAAAAACAAACTCAAAAAAAACCCTCAAAAAAACCCCACAATAACCCCAAAAATAACGCCCAAAAGACTCCCCAAAAAAACTTTGCTCAAAAAGCCCCCCAAAAACCCCACTGAAAAAAAAACCCAGGACGCCTCCCCAAAACAATAAATTATCCAAGCATTGACAGAAATGTGTCCAGTATATGCTGTACTGGCAGAACTAGGAGGGGCCTGGCAGGAGACTGGGAGGGGTTAAGGAGTTACTTGTTTGTACTGAGAGGAACTGTAAAGCGCGACTGTCATAAAAGGTGCATTAAGCATGACTGTCGTAAAAGCTGCCGTAAAGCGCGACTGTCGTAAAACTACCGTAAAGCGCGACTGTCGTAAAAGCGGCCGTAAAGTGCGACTGCCGTAAAAGCGGCCGTAAAGCGAAACTGTCGTAAAACTGCCGTAAAACGCGACTGTCGTAAAAGGTGCCGTAAAGCGCGACTGTCCTAAAACTGCCGTAAAGCGCGACTGTCGTAAAAGGTGCCGTAAAGCGCGACTGTCGTAAAAGCGCCCGTAAAGCAAAACTGTCGTAAAAAGGTGCTGTAAAGCGCGACTGTCGTAAAAGCGGACGTAAAGCGCGACTGTCGTAAAAGGTGCCGTAAAGCGCGACTGTCGCAAAAGGTGCCGTAAAGCGCGACTGTCGCAAAAGGTGCCATAAAGCAACACTATCGTAAAAGGTGCCGTAAAGCAACACTGTCGTAAAAGGTGCCGTAAAGCAACACTGTCGTAAAAGCGGCCGTAAAGCAAAACTGTCGTAAAAGCGGCCGTAAAGCGCGACTGTCGTAAAAGCGGCCGTAAAGCGCGACTGTCGTAAACTGCCGTAAAGCGCGACTGTCGTAAAAGCGGCCGTAAAGTAAAACTGTCGTAAACTGCCGTAAAGCGCGACTGTCGTAAAAGCGGCCGTAAAGCGCGACTGTCGTAAACTGCCGTAAAGCGCGACTGTCGTAATAGGTGCCGTAAAGCAAAACTGTCGTAAAAGGTGCCGTAAAGCAAAACTGTCGTAAAAGGTGCCGTAAAGCGCGACTGTCGTAAAAGGTGCCGTAAAGCGCGACTGTCGTAAAAGGTGCCGTAAAGCAAAACTGTCGTAAAAGCGGCCGTAAAGTAAAAACTGTCGTAAACTGCCGTAAAGCGCGACTGTCGTAAAAGCTGCCGTAAAGCGCGACTGTCGTAAAAGGTGCCGTAAAGCGCGACTGTCGTAAAAGGTGCCGTAAAGCAAGACTGTCGTAAAAGGTGCCGTAAAGCAAAACTGTCGTAAAAGCGGCCGTAAAGCGCGACTGTCGTAAAAGCGGCCGTAAAGCGCGACTGTCGTAAAAGCGGCCGTAAAGCGCGACTGTCGTAAACTGCCGTAAAGCGCGACTGTCGTAAAAGCGGCCGTAAAACGCGACTGTCGTAAAAGGTGCCGTAAAGCAAAACTGTCGTAAAAGGTGCCGTAAAGCGCGACTGTCGTAAAAGGTGCCGTAAAGCAAAACTGTCGTAAAAGGTGCCGTAAAGCAAAACTGTCGTAAAAGGTGCCGTAAAGTGCGACTGCCGTAAAAGGTGCCGTAAAGCGCGACTGTCGTAAAAGGCGCCGTAAAGCGCGACTGTCGCAAAAGGCGCCGTAAAGCGCGACTGTCGTAAAAGGCGCCGTAAAGCGTGACTGTCGCAAAAGGTGCCGTAAAGCGCGACTGTCGTAAAAGCGGCCGTAAAGCGCGACTGTCGTAAAAGCGGCCGTAAAGCGCGACTGTCGCAAAAGGTGCCGTAAAGTGCGACTGTCGTAAAAGGTGCCGTAAAGCAAAACTGTCGTAAAACTGCCGTAAAGCGCGACTGTCGTAAAAGGTGCAGTAAAGCGCGACTGTCGTAAAAGCGGCCGTAAAGCGCGACTGTCGTAAAAGGTGCCGTAAAGCGCGACTGTCGTAAACTGCCGTAAAGCGCGACTGTCGTAAAAGGTGCCGTAAAAACGCGACTGTCGTAAAAGGTGCCGTAAAGCAAAACTGTCGTAAAAGGTGCCGTAAAGCGCGACTGTCGTAAAAGCGGCCGTAAAGCGCGACTGTCGTAAAAGGTGCCGTAAAGCGCGACTGTCGTAAAAGGCGCCGTAAAGCGTGACTGTCGCAAAAGGTGCCGTAAAGCAAAACTGTCGTAAAACTGCCGTAAAGCGCGACTGTCGTAAAAGGTGCCGTAAAGCAAAACTGTCGTAAAAGGTGTCGTAAAGCGCGACTGTCGTAAAAGGGGCCGTACAGCGCGACTGTCGTAAAAGGGGTCGTAAAGCGCGACTGTCGTAAAAGGTGGCGTAAAGCGCGACTGTCGTAAAAGGTGCCGTAACGCGCGACTGTCGTAAAACGGCCGTAAAGCGCGACTGTTGTAATGGGTGCCGTAAAGGACCAACCCGCGGGGCCGGCCCCGCCCCTGTACGCCGGCCGCGGGGCCGCCCCCGCCCACGGACGCTAGCCGCGTTGGCGCCCCGCCCCCGGACGCCGGCCGCGTTGTAGCCGCGCCCAGCCGTGCCACCCACTCGTGGAGCTGCCCCGCCCCGCGTGGCCGCCCTGGCCGCCGCCCCCCCGCGGGTTTGCCCCCGCCCGCCCCCCCGCCGCGCGTTGGCGACCCGCCCGCCACGTGGGCGCTCTGCCCGCCCCCGGCCGCCGGCTGCGGGGCCGCCCAGGCCCGCCCCGCCCCGCGAGTGCCCTCCGCCCGCCCACCGCCGACTCCGGGGGCCGTAACGCCCGCCCCCGGGGCCACCCCCGGCCGCCCCGCCCCGCGTCGACGCCCCACCCCGGCCGCATGGTAACCTCCTCCCGGCGGCCACGGCACCGCCGGCCACGTGGCCGCTCCGTCCGGCTGCAGGGCCGGCCCGGCCCGGCCGCCGCCGCCCGACCCCCCCCCGCCGCCCGTGCGACCCACCCGCCCGCGGGTCGCCCCGCCCGCCGCCCCGCCCCGCGTTGGCGACCCGCCCGCCGCGTCGGCGCTCAGCCCGCCCCCGGCCGCGGGGGCCGCCCAGGCCCGCCCCGCCCCGCGAGGGCCCTCCGCCCGCCCACCGCCGGCTGCGGGGCCGCCCCCCGCCCGCCCTGCGGCCCGCCCCGCGTTGACGCCCCTCCCGGCCGCATGGCAGCCTCCTCTCGGCCGCCGCGGCGCCGCCGGCCACGTGGCCGCTCTGTCCGGCCGCCGCCGCCGCCGCGGGGCCGCTCCGTCCGACCGCCGCCGCGGGGCCGGCCCGGCCCGGCCGCCTTGCGTTGGCGACCCGCCCGCCGCGTGACCGCCCAGCCCGCCCCCGGCCGCGGAGCCGCCCAGGTCCGCCCCGCCCCGCGAGGGCCCCCGCCCGCCCACCGCCGGCTGCGGGGGCCGCAACGCTCGCCCCGCGGGGCCGCCCCCGGCCGCCCCGCGGCCCGCCCCGCCCCGCGTTGACGCCCCTCCCGGCCGCCTGGGCAGCCTCCTCCCGGCCCGCCGCGGCGCCGCCGGCCACGTGGCCGCTCCGTCCGGCCGCCGCCGCCGCGGGGCCGGCCCGGCCCGGCCCGGCCGCCCCGCCCCGCGTTGGCGACCCGCCCGCCGCGTGACCGCCCAGCCCGCCCCCGGCCGCCGGCTGCGGAGCCGCCCAGGTCCGCCCCCGCCCCGCGAGGGCCCCCCGCCCGCCCACCGCCGGCTGCGGGGGCCGTAACGCCCGCCCCCGGGGCCACCCCCGGCCGCCCCCGCCCCGCGTCGACGCCCCTCCCGGCCGCATGGCAACCTCCTCCCGGCGGCCACGGCGCCGCCGGCCACGTGGCCGCTCCGTCCGGCCGCGGGGCCGGCCCGGCCCGGCCGCCGCCGCCCCGCCCCCCCCCCGCCGCCCGTGCGACCCGCCCGCCCGCGGGTCGCCCCGCCCGCCGCCCCGCCCCGCGTTGGCGACCCGCCCGCCGCGTCGGCGCTCAGCCCGCCCCCGGCCGCGGGGCCGCCCAGGCCCGCCCCGCCCCGCGAGGGCCCTCCGCCCGCCCACCGCCGGCTGCGGGGCCGCTCCCGGCCGCCCCGCCCCGCCCCGCGTTGACGCCCCTCCTGGCCGCATGGCAGCCTCCTCCCGGCCGCCGCGGCGGGGCCGGCCCGGCCCGGCCGCCGCGGCGGGGCCGGCCCGGCCCGGCCGCCGCGGCGGGGGCCGGCCCGGCCCGGCCGCCGCGGCGGGGCCGGCCCGGCCCCGGCCGCCGCGGCGGGGCCGGCCCGGCCCGGCCGCCGCCGCCGCCGCCGCGGGGCCGGCCCGGCCCCGCCCGCCGCCGCCGCCGCCGCGGGGCCGGCCCCGGCCCGCCCGCCGCCGCCGCCGCCGCGGGGCCGGCCCGGCCCGCCCGCCGCCGCCGCCGCCGCGGGGCCGGCCCGGCCCCGCCCGCCGCCGCCGCCCGCCGCGGGGCCGGCCCGGCCCGCCCGCCGCCGCCGCGGGTCGGGGCCGGCCCGCCCCGCCTCCCCGCCCGCCTGCCCGCCGCCGGCCACCGCGCCCGCCGTCCTCCCGGTGCTTCGCCGCGATGCTCCTGCTGGTAGAAACTCACTCACTGGTAAGGAAAAATCCTTCCAAAGCATTTTTTTCTTTTTTTATCCTCTGGGTGTCCAACTTCTTTTGCTAAATTTCTACAGTTTGGAGCTCAAATGACTATTTCTGACCAGTGCAGAGACAAATGATGAAACATTCCTGAGTTATTCTTACTCTTCATCTTATGGAAGTACCAGCCAGCACTAAATTTGCATGGTCTGACCAAGTAGACATTTCACAGAAAAGCACTTTCTATAGCAATATCAAAAAACTATAGATTGAGGTAAAACCATGAAGTTTCTGCCCTCCCTGGTGCAAAGTCACATGTTGTTTGAAGAGCATCCCACTGAAATTTCTAAAGATGTGCAATGTGTCACAGGAGATGGACCAGGGTTAAAACAGTGAGCAAAACTGAAGTTAACAAACGCAAGGTTCATCAACCTTGCAATAGAAGCTTGCAGAAACCTTTCAAGGCTCAGCCAATAAAGCCCTGTGGCACTTTGTTCTTCCCCCTCCTCCCAAATCTCCATCTGTCTGAGCCATCATCAGCAGGAAATTTTGCATGGAAGCTTGCCAGATAAAATAGCTATATCATCTACCATTAGTTTTAGAGAGTTGTTCAAAAATAGGTGAAAAATTATTTTATCTATTATTTTTTAGCTGTGTCCTAAGTTAGGGATGGGCCAAGTCTCGTGTCTTTGTCTCACAGAAAGGTGGTTTGTGTGTCCTTTAATATCATATGTGCAAATATTTCCAGTCTGCATTCTACCTTATCAGAAAGCTAATTAATTACTTTATTATACTATATTACATTACATCTAAACTGAATCTGCCAAGTACTCAACCCTGCACACACCACACAAAACTCGTGACTGTCACCCAACAGTAGAGAAGACATGGGAAATAGAACAATAGAGCCGTGTAGTTTGGCTTTCTAAGTTGCAAAAAGTTTATGCAGCAGATTTTAAGAAGGTTATGCTTATGAATAGAGCTTTATTCGTTGTCTCTTATAAACGGGCATTGTATTCGAGAATAAGCAAGTATTGTTTTAACCAAAGCTACGTGTGTTTATGGCGATTGGATAGAATTACTGTCAATATGCTTTTGCTTTGTGCAATTGGCTAAGACAGCTATGTGGTATGCTGTAGCATTAAGTTTTCTAGCCTGCTGCCTGGACAGCGAGCTGTTCGCATTGCTCCATTTTCATAATCACGTAATGAGAGTGATGCTGAAAAATAAATAGCTCAAGACGCTTTTCACAGCAGCCCCGTCGCGTTCACATCTGCACAGAAATTGCTGGCGTCAGCAGCCCACTCGAGATCAAAGGTCCCGGGCAGGGTGCAGGCCCACGGACACAAATGCCATCCCTTTTCCACGGGAAACAAAACTCATCACCCCAGTTTCCTTACATCAGTTTGCTGAAGACATTTGGTGCTCCCAGGTCACTCAGAGTTCTTGTTGGCTGCAGGCTTGGTCTTGGAGTTACGGAGTTATGCTTCCTCCTGACACTTACCTCCTCACCTCAGCCCCCTACTGCCGCGTCCCCTTCTCCACCCCTAACCCTAGTCTATTTTCCAGCTTGCCCTTGCTCCATCCCTCACTCCACCCTCAACCCGTCCCACCACACTTCCCGCTCCATCCATCACTTCACCCACCGCCCACCTGCAAGTCCCCTCCAGCAGCGCGCAGGAGCCTGAACCCTTGGAGGACAGCGCAGCTCTCGCAGCAGGACAGCACCCAAGTAAGACGGGCAGGGACGACGTCTGTGGGCTGCAGGGTGTCACAAGGGGCTGCGGGCTGACGAGAGGGGGCTGGAGGGTGACACAGAGGATGGGGGGAGCCGAGAGGCAGGAGGGGGCTTTTGGAGCAACTGGGGGGCTCCAGGGTGGCACAGAGATGCTGAGAGTGGGGAACTTGAGGGTGACAGGAAGAGGGTGAAGGGAAGCAGATGCCTTGAGGGGCAAAGAGGGGGCTGCTGGAGGGTGACAGGTGAACAAGCCCTCACACCACCCCTAACCTTACCCTAGAAACCACCCATAACGAGGTTGAGAGTGCACGGTGAAGGCCAGGGGGCCAAGGGACAATGTGGGGTGGCACGCAGACATTGCGGGCTGAGGGGCAAGGAGGGGGAGGCTTGATGGAGAGCTCACACTGAGATTTAGGGGTACAAAGGACACAGGGTACAAGGTAGGGTTAGGGTACAGGTGCAGCAGCCCTCAACCCAACCCCAAGGTCACCCTAAACAGCACCCCCAGGACCCCAGTTTTCTGCAACAGCAGCACTAGGCAGCAACCCCAATGCTGGGACAGCCCCAGGTTTATTAGGGTTGCAGCCTAATAAAATTAGGGTAGCAGCCCTAATAAAAAGGTAGCAATGACGTTTGTGGTCTAGAGAGTGACAGGTAGGAGTTGGGGGCTGAGCAGTTTTTTTTTTTAGGGTTTTTCTCATGGCTTTAGAAGGATATTTTAGGGCTTTTTTTGGAGGAGTTTTCCAGGAATTCTCTGGGAACATTTAGAATACTTATAGGGCTTTTTCAGGGCTTTTAAAAGATTTCGTTAGGGTATTTTAAGGGCTTTCTTAGTACTTTTAAGAATTGTTTGGGGGGGGTGTTTGGGTGTTCTTGGGGTTTTTTTAGGACTGTTGAGGGTATGTGGAGGACTTTTTAAGGCTAGGGTATTTTTAGGGTTTTTGAGGGAATTTTTAGGTTTTTTTAGGGTCTTATCAGGGCATTTTAAGGATTTTTGGGGTATTTTTAGAGCCCTTTTTGGACTATTTAGGGTATATTTAGGGATTTATAAAGTTTCTTTGGGGCTTTTTAGGTTTTTTTTTTAAGTAGGGTATTTTCAGTGTATTCTAACAGCATTCTGAGGCTATTTTTAGGTTTTCATGGGCTTTTTAGGACATTTTGAAGATTAGGGGGTTTTCAGGGAATTTCTAGGTTTTTTTAGGGTCTTTTCATGGCACAACACACGGAGGCTGAGGGGCAGCTTGAGGGGCACTGTAGGGGCTTGAGGGTGACGGAGGCTGGGAGCTGAGGGAGGTACAGGGAGAGGGGACAGTGGGTGACACACAGAGATGCTGAGGGTGGCAGGGGCAGCTGTAGGATGACACAGAGAAGCTGGGGGCTGAGGGGCAAAGGAGACGGGTTAAGGGTGGCACACAGGAGCTGAGGGCTGGGGGACAGAGGGACCGGTTGTGGCGTAAAGGGAGAGGGCTTGAGGGCTGGACAGTCCAGTGGAGATCAGGGGCACAGGGTACAGCTGTACCACCCCTCACCCCAGCCTAACCAGCCCCCCTAAAAACAGCCTTTTCTCCCAACAGCAGCACAACACAGCAACCCTAACAGCGAGAGCAGGCAGCAACCCTCACACACCAGGACAATGACAGAACCCTCAGAGGACAACAGACCCACTGCAAAAAGGTAGGGATGACATCTGTGGGCTACACAGCAAGAGGTAGAGTTTGGAGACTGAGACCTCTTTTGGAGGTTTTTTCCCAAGACTTTTAAAGGTATTAAAGGGATTTTGGAAGGGACTTTTCTGGGACTTTTTAGGGTATTGTTGGGGCTTTTTCAGAGCCATTTTATGATTCTTTAGCATATTTTGAAGATTATGGTCAGGGTCAGAGGAAACACTCTCTGAAAACGCAGAGTTTCAGGACTGCAGTGGAATGCTTTAGGAAGGGGCCAGCGGTGGCACAGCAGGTTGGGTCCCACACTGCCAGTCCAAAGGTTTCAAGTTTTAGACCCAGCTAAGTTGTTGTGGCTAGGGTTAGATGCTCTCAGCTTCTCAGAAGGAGAACTTCTGCACAGAAAAACTCACCCCCCACGTTTCCCGATGCCAGTTTGCAGGAGGTGCTTGGCACCGCCAGGGCAGCCCGAGTTCTCGGCGGGGGCAGCTTTGCTCCCAGAGAAATCCTGCACTGGCCCTTTTCCCTGTAAAACCAAACTTACCCCCGCGGTGTGTCGACATCCCTTCGCAGGAGGCACGTGGCACTCCAAGGGCAGCAGGAGTTCTTGGCGTTGGCAGCTGCGGTCTGTGAGAAATTGTTCTCCGCAGTTTTGGAGGCAGAATCGCAGTTTCGGCCGTGGGCACACAGAGAGGAAAGACTGTTAATTTCCTTAGAAAGGAAAGTCTGGCACCCCATGGTTTAGGGGGCAGACAAAGGGCTGTGTAGGGGAAGGAACCCCTCACAGGACCTTTCTTCACCTCAACCCCCACTCCAAGGTCTAGCAGCCCCCCGTCTGACCAGCTGCTCTCAGAGGGTTACCCAGGCACACCTGCACAGGGAGCTGCTAGTCCAGAGGGGCTAACAGGGGTATCCCAAGTGTCCCTCCAGGAACTATGGTTGGAGCATCCAGCACGGACTAGGGAGCAGCAGGACCCACCTGGACACGGAGCATCACTTTGAGAAAATGCCAAGGGAAGAGCCCTTTTGCCAAGGGGCAGCATCTGAGCAGGGCAGGCAGCATGTGGGGTTCCAGGAAAGGGCTTTCAGCTTTCCCCTTTTACTGTGTCAGTCCCTCCCCAGAGCCCCCAGACCCTCCACAGCACTCCCAGAAAGGAAAGGGGTTATTAGGAGAAAAAGAGTTTAGAAAAAAGCTTCCTTTTCCATTATTTTTTGTGTTCAGACTGGGAGAGACTCTGCTACCCCTGCAATTTTAATGGTCTCAGTCGAAAGAATCCCTGCCTTTTCTATGCTGTTAGGGGTGTTAATTGACAGGGAGTCCCCATTTTCTATTGTTTTCCAGTTTAAATAGAAGGAGAAAACATTGACAGTGTTTCTTATGTGTTCGAATTAAGGGTAGCCGCCCCCTTTTTGTTGTCCTGAGGCCTAAATTGAGGGAGAAGCCCAGCTATCCCTCCATCTCAAGGGTTTGAATGAGGGAAAAACCCCTCTTTTTTCATCACTGGAGAGATTTAAAGTGAGGAAAACCCCTCTTTTCCCAATAGTCAAGGAGAGTAAATTAAAGGGCAGAAGCTATTTATTTGCCATTGTATCAGTTTCAGTAGAGGTAACTGCCCCATTTCCTCTTTTTAAGGGGTTCACTGGAAGCAAGCTCTGTCTTTTGCAGCATTTTAAGGGTTTAAAACTACATTTCAGGGCACTTCTTTCTGTACCATAGGACCAAGTATCTCAGAGAAGGGCGAGCCTGGCATGCACTTAACCCTTACGCTGCCTGGGAGGCTTTTATTTTTCTTATTTTTACTTATAATGTAGATAGCCCTAATTAAAGGTCCCAAAGAGACTTAGACTATTTATATCATTAGTATTCTTCTCCACCCAGCTTAGTCACACATAAAGTACTACTTAGTAGCCGCTAAGGAATAATTATGTAAATTAACAGCAAATTACCCAATTTATTTAGCTATCCTACCTAAACAGAAAATGTTATTTCTTACCAGTTTTCTGCTCTTTTGCTCAAAGTAGTTGTAGCAAAAAAGAAAGTGCTGTCATTTCCCTGAATATTTTTTTCCTGTATCAAGCCCTCTACTCCCCTTGAATTCAAGTCAGAGGAGCCAAACAGCTACAGCTGCTCTGAGGGCTTTTATACCCAGTGGGATTTGCCCCCTCCCCTTTCCCGGGTGCCAGGGGAACGAGAGGCGGGCACAATCAGGGGTATATTAACCCCAGGCTTTGCTAAGGGGCTTCATTCCCTCGCTGGAATGTGCTGGGATAAGAGCTCTCCTCTCATTTCAGTGAAGAGGCTCTTTCAGCTTATCTCAGCTTGTTTTCAGCAGGTGTTTCTGGGCATCTAAAGTAACAGAGGCTTTGAAGATACTGCAAAGAAACCAGCAAGGAATACAGGAAGTATTAAAGTTTGTGATTTTGGGTTGTATGTTTAGGAGTGGTAAGGTGCTTTTGTAATATCTGGTTTTGCTCTTGGTTTATTGTTTTGTTTGGTTTTTTTGGGTGCTTTTTTTGTTTTGGATTATTTTTGGGGTTTTTTGTTTGTTTTGCATTTTTTGGGTTCTTTTTGTTTTCTTGTTAGCGTTTTGGTTTTTTTTTGGTTTTTGTGGGTTCATGTGGCTTTTTTTGGTGGCTTTTATTTTGGTGGCTTTTTTTGGTTTGTTTTGTATTTTTTGGGCTCTTTTTGTTTTCTTGTTGATGTTTTGGTTTTTTTTTGTTTTTGTGGGTTCATGTGTTTTTTTTTGGTGGCTCTTTTGGTTTGTTTTGGTTTTTGTGGGTTCTTCTGTTTTTTTTTTTTTTTGGTGGGGTGTTTTTTAATGGTGGGTTTTTTGTAGGGCTTTTTTTTCTTGAGGAGTGCAACTCCCCAAAATTCTAGCTTGTGTCAAGTGTAACACTTCTTTCAGCAGATTTGTCATGTCACAAAGGAGATCTTCCCAGTGTCAAGGATGGTATTTGAGATTGAGGATTGTTAGCAGGAGAGGGAGGGTGAGCAGGTATCCAGTTAGGAGTTATTGGGGGGGGGGGGTTTGAAGGCAGTGGGGTGAGAAATTATGTCTATTTGAGGCCCGCCCCCCCCAGGCTTTTCAGAAGTGTAGCAGAGGCATTCCCATGTCTTACAGCACACAAGGTCATCCACTGCACTCACAGGAATGCCATTTAACTTTGCCTTTTTCTAACCCAGGTGCTGCTCATAATAATTGCCACAGCCTTGGAATCAGGATGAAGCTGGAGCCTGAAGGAGCCAGGCACACTCAGGAGAGGGCAAGTAGCTTGCTGGGATTTGGCCCACACGACACTGAACTCATACCTTGTTTTTTGTTTTCCTTATTGTAGCTGACCGAGAGGCTAACAGGTGATCACGGGGCCCTCAGAGGCAGACTCCTTTCAGGTGCAACGTGGATCCACATCACCAATCATCCAAAAGATAAGTTGGGGGCCACAGCCCGGAGATGGGACGATGGGAGAGTAGCAGGTTGGGAGTTCTTGGGACAGATTTAAAAATTAGCAGAGGGAAAAGCAATCTTCTCTAAGGGGCCTCTTAGGACAGCTAAAGGGAGAGGCTCTACTTTTGATGGCAGCTTTCAGGCAGGCAGCGCAGAACAGCTTCGGTCCATGTCATGTTGTCCAGTGTACTGTGTTACCTAGTGTGCCTTTGGGGTCCCTTTTGCCTTTTCCCCTCGAGGCCCTCACCACAAGCATAACGTGTCATGTTTAATGTCCCCCCTTTTGTCACGTTCTGTGTCACGGGTGTCTGCACACATTTGTGCCAGAGCTGCTCTGCCCTGCCGCATAGCCTGCTGCAGTAGGACAGGTCCCGGGGACTCGCAGTTTGTGGGGCATTGCCAGACTCTAGATGATATTCCTAGATAGACACAAGATATTTGTGGAGTTATCTTGCAGCCCTTTGACTCTTGTCCTCACTCTCTTTCAGATGCAGAGGATAAAATCCAGGGCAAAATCCCTCCACCCATCCGGGTGAGGAGGTTCCCCTGAGCAGGTCAGTCACTGTTTGTCTCTGCAGGGGGTGTGTAAAAGAGTGACTCTTTTACAGCACTGTTTTTTTTCTTTTTAGAAAGTGAAGCTGGATATCAGCAGTCAAGGTGAGGTGGGCAAGGTGAGCATTGAGTAGCATACAGAAGCAGTTGTTATTGCTCAGCCCTCACTTTCTGGCACAACTCTAAGCATCCATTTCTGCGCTGTAGGCAATCCACTCGGAGTACACCAAGCCCCAGTGCGGCCCCAGGAGCCGGGCATTCTAAAGAGAACGGTGAGTAGCAGAACTGCTGGGTTTTGGCCAGTGTGCTGCAGAGATCACGCATTGATACTTGGTTTTCTTTAATGTAGCAGATGAAGAAACAACAGGAAGTTGCTGAACAGCAGTGCCAGCAGGAACTTCCCAGATATCGAGGCCACCTTCTTTTGTACATGACACGGAGGTGCATCCCCAGATGTCCGAGAGATAAGTAGAGGGCTACAACCCACAGAGGTGGGATGAAAGCAGGGTGCAGGATAGGGAACCAGCGGGAGGGGTTTTTGTGTCCCCTTTGGAGGTGGGGGGGTGTCCATGAAGTGGCCCCTTAGGCCCTATAAAAGGAAAGCCTAACTTTTGATGACAGAACTGAGGTGAGCACGGCAGAGCAGTCCCGGTGTGTATCGTGTCATTTGTCTGTCGTGCGTTCTGTGTGTTTGGATTTGTCATGTCCTTTACCTTAGGCCTTTGAGGGCCCTGTCAGGAAACCCTGGCATCATTGTTAGCATCTGTGATCTCTGCATTCCTTGTCCTGGCACCAATGCCATGGAAGTTTTGACTCAGGAGCTCAGACAGGCATCAGACTCTCTTCTCTCTTTCAAGCATCCGGTCAGATGTCTTGTCAGGTCTTGTTCTGAGCTGTACGGACAGCTATACCCTGCCAGGATCCATTACGGCAGATTAGGACTTGTAAGAATGTGAGGAGAGGTAAAGGATTCTGACCATAGGATTCTCAGGCAATCATCTTTGCAGTTCTTGGAATAAATCATTCAGTTAGCATCTTCTTCCTCCAGGTGTCTCTGAGCTTCATCAGCTCACCATTAGTTTTACCTCGGTCATCTCCTTTTGCATTCTCTCAGTCCTCGCAGCCATTTTCCTCGCTAAGAGATTTCTCTCCGTGTCTCGTGCCCTTTGTTTGTCCCGTCCCGTCTGTCCTGTGTCACGGGTGTCTGCACACATTTGTGCCGGAGCTGCCCTGCCCTGCCGCATAGCCCGGTGCAATAGGAGAAGTCCCGGGGACTTGGAATTTGTAATGTGGGGTGTAGCTGGACTCTAGATGGGATTTGTAGACAGACACAAGATATCTGGAGCTCTTAAGTTATCTTGCAACAGTTTGACTCTTGTCCTAACTCTTTTTTCAGTTTCGGATGGATTAAATCCGTGCCAGAGGGTCCCATCCCAGGTGAGGGGTTTCCCCCGAGCAGGTGAGGCACCATTTCTCTCTGCAGCAGAAGTGTATATGCTGACTGTTACAGCTCTGTTCTTTGTCTTTCTTTTTAGGAAGTAAGTCTGGATACCAGCAGTCAAGGTGAGCAGTGGAGAGAAGTAGTTATTGCTCAGCTCTCAACTTCTGGTGCAGCTCTAAGCTTCCATTCTCGTTTGTGCACTTTAGGCAATCCACTCGGAGCATGCCAAGCCCCCGTCACCACCCGGCCGATGCGGCGGGTTTCCTGCACACGTGAGCCCTGTGGATGCATTACAGGAGCTGGTGATGAAGCCCTGAGCTTTTCTATTTAAAGGTGCCATCCAGGTGGCCTTCAGCAGCTGCCAAGGGGTTGCGGTGAGTCGGGGAAGTAGGGAGGAGGAGCGAGGGTCCACTCAGGTTTCAGCCATGCCAAATCTCCTCCTCTCCTCTTACCCCAGGCACCCCCTGTGACGACGGCCTCGGTCTCCAAGCGTTCCCGAAGCGTGCGGCCTGAGCAGCCGAGCATTCCTAGGAGCACGGTGAGCAGCACACTTGTGGGGTTTTGGCCGATGGGCTGCCAAGATCAGGCACTGATGTTTGGTTTTCTTTAATCTAGGAGTCTAAGAGACAACAGCCCGGTGACAGCAGGACCTTCCCAGGTGACGAGGCGGCCTTCCTTCGCACCTGAAAGAAGCATCCCCGGATGTCTGAGAGATAAGTATATGGCTACGACCCGCAGAGGGTATGAAAGCAGGGTGCTGGTTTGGGGAATTACTGGGAGGGGTTTTTGAGTCTGCTTTGGAGGTGGGGGTGTTCATGAAGTGGCTCCCTAGGCCCCATAAAAGCAAAGTCTCACTTTTGATCACAGGGCTGAGGTGCGCAGGGCAGAGCAGTCCCGGTGTGTATTGTGTCACTTGTCTTTTGTGTATTATGTGTTGTTTGCATAACTCATGTCTTTCATCTTAGCCCTTTGAGGGGCCTGTCAGAAACCTTGGCACCAGTCTTAGCATCCGTGATCTCCACGTTCTTTGCCCTGGCCCTCGTGCCGTGGAACTTTTGACTCAGGAGCTCAGACAGGTATCAGAATTGCATCTCTTTTTAGAAGCATCCAGTCAGATGTCTTTTCAGGTCTTGTTCTGAGCTGTATGGACAGCTGCATCCTGCAAGGTTCTATTATGGCAGATTAGGATTTGTAAGAATGTGAGGACAGGTAGAGGATTCTTGGGCATCCATCTTTGCAGTTCTTGGAATAAATCCTTCAGTTAGCATCTTCTTTCTCCAGGTTTCTCTGAGCCTCATCAGCTCATCATCAGTTTTACCTCGGTCATCTCCTTTTGCATTCTCTCAGTCCTTGCAGTCATCCTTCTTGCTTAGAGATTTCTGTCTGTGTCTTGTGCTCATTGTTTGTCATGTCCTGTCCATTCTGTGTCACAGGTGTCTGCACACATTTGTGCCGGAGCTGCTCTGCCCCGCCGCATAGCCCGGTGTAATAGGACAAGCCCTGGGGAGTTGAAAATTGTAATGTGGGCTGTACTTGGGCTCTAGATGCTATTCCTAGGTGTACATAAGGTGTTTGCAGCTTTTGAGTTATCCTGCAGGTATTTGACATACGTTCTAACTTTCCTTCAGGTGCAGATGCATTGCATCCATGGCAGAGCACCCCATCCCGGTTGAGGGGTTTCCCACAAGCAGGTCAGTCACCATTTGTTTGTGCAGGGGGAGTGTCAAGTGTGACCCTGTTACAGCGCTGTTCTTTGTCCTTTTTTTTTAGGAAGTATAGCTGGATCTCGGCAGTCAAGTTCAAGAAGGCCAGGTGAGCAGTGACCAGTAGCCTTTCTTTTTGCTGAGGTCTCAGTTTCTGGGGCAAGTCTAAGTCTCCATTCTCGTTTTTGTGCCTTAGGCAATCCACTCGGCCCACATCAAGCTCCCATCCCCAACCGGCCGATGGATTTTCCGCCCTTGTGAGCCCTGCCTTCTGGGCAGCTGTCAGGAAGCACCGAGGAGTTGCGGTGAGTCGGGGAAGCAGGGAGGAGGTGCGAGGGTCCGCTCAGGTTTCAGCAACGCCACATCACCTCCTTTCCTGTTAACCCAGGCGTACCCGGTGACGACGGCGTCGGCCTCCAAGGGCGGCCGCAGCGCGGGACCCGAGGAGTTGGGCCTTCTTAGGAGAAATGTGAGTGGCAGACTTGTGGGGTTTTGGCCGATGTGGTGCCAATATCAGGCATTGATGTTTGGTTTTCTTTAATCTAGCAGTCTAAGAGACACCAGCCTGGTGACAGCAGGAACTTCCCAGGTGACGAGGCGACCTTCCTTTGCACCTGACACAGACCAGCATCTCCAGATGTCTGAGAGATAAGTATATGGCTACTACCCGCAGAGGGGATGAAAGTTGGGTGCTGGGTTGGGACTCCTGGGGTGGGGAGTGGGGGTTTGAATTGGCTCTGTAGATGAGGGTAGCCAAGAAGTGGGCCCTTAGGCCCTATAAAAGCAAAGTCTCACTTTTGATCACAGGGCTGAGGTGTGCAGGGCAGAGCAGTCCCGGTGTGTATTGTGTCACTTGTCTTTTGTGTATTATGTGTTGATTGGATATCTCATGTCTTTCATCTTAGCCCTTTGAGGGGCCTGTCAGAAACCTTGGCACCAGTCTTAGCATCCGTGATCTCCACGTTCTTTGCCCTGGCCCTCGTGCCATGGAACTTTTGACTCAGGAGCTCAGACAGGTATCAGAATTGCATCTCTTTTTAGAAGCATCCAGTCAGATGTCTTTTCAGGTCTTGTTCTGAGCTGTATGGACAGCTGCATCCTGCAAGGTTCTATTATGGCAGATTAGGACTTGTAAGAATGTGAAGAGAGGCACAGGATTCAGACCATAGGGCCCCCTGCGCATTTGTCTTTGCAGTTCTTGGAATAAATCCTTCAGTTAGCATCTTCTTTCTCCAGGTTTCTCTGAGCCTCATCAGCTCATCATCAGTCTTACCTCGGTCATCTCCTTTTGCATTCTCTGTCCTCGCAGTCATCCTTCTTGCTTAGAGATTTCTGTCTGTGTCTTGTGCTCATTGTTTGTCATGTCCCGTCCGTTCTGTGTCACAGGTGTCTGCACACATTTGTGCCGGAGCTGCTCTGCCCCGCCGCATAGCCCGGTGTAATAGGACAAGCCCTGGGGAGTTGAAAATTGTAATGTGGGCTGTACTTGGGCTCTAGATGCTATTCCTAGGTGTACATAAGGTGTTTGCAGCTTTTGAGTTATCCTGCAGGTATTTGACATATGTTCTAACTCTCTTTCAGGTGCAGACGCATTACATCTGTGGCAGAGGGTTACGGTTAGGAGGTGCCGGGCCTTCTTAGGAGAACGGTGAGTAGCAAACTTGTGGGGTTTTGGCCGATGCGGTGCCAAGATCAGGCATTGATGTTTGGTTTTCTTTAATCTAGCTGTCTAAGAGACAACAGCCCGGTGACAGCAGGGCCTTCCCGGCTGGCGAGGCGACCTTCCTCCGCACCTGACACGGACCAGCATCCCCAGATGTCCGAGAGATAAGTATATGGCTACAACCCACAGAGGGGATGAAAGCGGGGGGCTGGGTCAGGACTCCCGGGCTGGGGAGGGGGGTTTGAATTGGCTCTGGAGATGAGGGTAGCCAAGAAGTAGGCCCTTAGGCCCCATAAAATCAAAGTCTCACTTTTGATCACAGTGCTGAGGTGAGCAGGGCAGAGCAGTCCCGGTGTGTATCGTGTCACTTGTCTTTTGTGTACTATGTGTTGTTTGGATGTCTCATGACTTTCATCTTAGCTCTTTGAGGGGCCTGTCAGAAACCCTGGCACCATTCTTAGAATCTGTGATCTCAGCGTTCCTCACCCTGGCATCCATGCCATGGAAGTTTTGTCTCAGGAGCTCAGACAGGTATCAGAATTGCATCTCTCTTTAGAAGCATCCAGTCAGATGTCTTGTCAGGTCTTGTTCTGAGCTGTACAGACAGCTGTGCTTCGCCACGATCCATTATGGCAGGTTAGGCCTTATAAGAATGTGAGGTTAGGGGGAGGATTCGGACTGTAGGACTCTCAGGCATCCATCTTTGCAGTTCTTGGAATAAATCATTCAGTTAGCATCTTCCTCCAGGGTTCTCTGAGCCTCATCAGTTTGCCATTGGTCTCACCTCAGTCATCTTCTTTTGCATTTTCTCAGTCCTTGCAGATATTTTCCTTGCCAAGAGATTTCTGTTCCTGTTGTGTCCCCATTGTCTGTCCTGTCCTGTCCTGTGTCACGGGTGTCAGCACACATTTGTGCCGGAGCTGCTCTGCCCTGCCGCATAGCCTGGTGCAATGAGAGAAGTCCCGGGGACTTGAAGTTTGTAATGTGGGGTGTTGTTGGACTCTAGATGGGATTTGTAGACAGACACAAGAGATCTGGAGCTCTTAAGTTATCCTGCAACAGTCTGACTCTTGTCCTAACTTTTTTTTTCAGATGCAGATGGATTAAATCTGTGCCAGAGGGCCCCATCCCGGGTGAGAGGTTTCCCCTGAGCAGGTGAGGCACCATTTGTCTCTGAAGCAGAAGTGTATGTTGTGACTCTGTTACAGCACTGTTCTTTGTCTTTCTTTTTAGGAAGTCAAGGCAGAGACCAGCAGTCAAGTGGGCAAGGTGAGCATTGAATAGGGTACAGAAGCAGTTGTTATTGCTGAAGTCTCAGTTTCTGGTGCAGCTCTAACCATGTATTCTTGTGGTTTTTTTTTTTTATTTTAGGTGGTCCACTTGCCATCTATCCTGGCTGAGCATGCCCTGCCAGGTGGGTGCAAGCTTAAGGTATTGGTGTGGCATACTTGTCAGGTTAGGGAGGTTGTGTTTTCACAGTATCTCAGCATGCTTTTCTGCTTTGTGTCCTTGCAGGTGCCGTCGCTGCCCTCGGCATGCCCAGGAACAGAGGGCAGGTGAGTCGATGTTTAGGCAGGCTGACTCATAGGCGAGCGTTATGCAGCAGCATGCTAAGCGTGTAACTTCTCTTTTTGCAGGTAACTTCTGAGCAGCGTCCGGAGTCAAATCAAGATTTGAGGTGAGCTGAGGCAGTGGTGCGGAGGAGTCCCGGGGATTACTGTTTTTGAGGGCAATAGTCACCTTTTCTGTTTTGTCTTACGGTACCCTGAGGAGCCTCGTAGCCAGTGCTTGGGAACGGCAGCACCGAAGCACATGAGGAGAACGTCTCACCGTCCGCATTCGACCGAGGATGGATTTTGTCCGCTCCTCTTCCAAAAGCTAAGTGTCCGGGCCAGCGGTTGGGAGAAGGGGAAAAACTTTTACTATCACGGGGGGAAAAACCTTTACTATCACTATTACTATTTGATGTCAGCTTAGCAGAGAGGTTTGTAGCGGGACAGGCTCTCTAGAAGTAAAGGGAGAGGGTTTCTCCTCAGCCTCACCAGAGCCTTTGCCGGGCAGGGCAGCTCTGACCCATCTCCACATTCTTGTCAACTTTGCGTCGTCAGCCTTCTTCGACTTGACATCGTCACAGACCCTTCCCCCGAGGATCTCGCCTTCAGGTCCGGAGCTATAGCCACAGTCACCCGGCACAGCAGTCTGCCTCCTTTTCTAGGCTTGCTGAGCCCCTCAACCATCTGCTTCACTGCTTTGGCAGTAACTTCTTTTAATGAGTCACATTTCATCATCACATGCCATTGTCATAGGGCTTTCTTTGGCATCATCAGACTCTGGCTCATCTTGTGCTGGGAATCTTGGATCCATAAGTTAAAAGTGCTAGGCAGTTTACACTTGTCTCTGTGTTATGCCGTCCGTGTCTGTGTTGTGTCATCCGTGTCCGTGTTATGTAGTCTGTGTCCATTGTCTTCTGTGTCATAGTCCTTTGTTTCATGTTGACACTTTACAGGCGCTATTTTGTGCCATATGGGGTGTATTTTACTCGCGTTCCTTCCGGATCCAGTTTATTCCGGCATTTTTACATTTTTACTCTTTGAGACAGGAAGGATTACACAAGATGTTCTCATCCATCTTCCTTCTCACTACCAGCTTTGGTAGTGCCTTTCTTCCATGCCATTCTCTTGGACCTCTAGAGGGAGCGTCTTACACCCTCCCTGCAGTTGTTCTGTAGGTTCCATCTTCTTAAAGGGTATAGGGCTCAACAATTAATCTTCCAAAGAGTTATCTCAAGTCCTGGCTTATATTGTGGGTACTTATGTTGGCTTATATTGTATGAACTTATATTGTGTGTACCTATGTTGGCTTATGCTGTATGTACTTTACACTGTATTTACCTATGTTGGCTTATGCTGTATGTACTTTACACTGTATTTACCTATGTTGGCTTATGCTGTATGTACTTTACACTGTATTTACCTATGTTGGCTTATGCTGTATGTACTTTACACTGTATTTACCTATGTTGGCTTATATTGTGTGTACCTATGTTGGCTTATGCTGTATGTACTTACACTGTATTTACTGATGTTGGCTTATGCTGTATGTACTTGCACTGCATTTACCTATGTTGGCTTATATTGTATGTACTTATACTGTATGTAAGTGCGTCGCCTTATATTGTGTGTACTTACACTCTATGTACACTTGCACTGTAT
>JBBFKN010000011.1:7060982-7195413 GCA_039654755.1 Calcarius lapponicus | reverse complement strand
CCCTTTCCTCCCACCAGGCTCAGGGACGGGATTCTGCTCCAAATCCAGCCCTTCCACCTCCTCCTCACACAGAGCTCATCTGACACCTCCATCTCCCGGCCACAGGCGCATCCAAGGCAGGATTCATTAGGAAAACTTGGCCTTCCCCTTCCCCTCCACCTTCTCTAGGCACAGCCCAAGCCTGTCCACCTTTCCCTTTCCTCCCACCAGGCTCAGGGACAGGATTCTGCTCCAAATCCAGCCCTTCCACCCCCTGTTCACACAGAGCTCATCTGACGCCTCCATCTCCCAGCCACAGGCACATCCAAGGCAGGATTCATTAGGAAAACTTGGCCTTCCCCTTCCCCTCCACCTTCTCTAGGCACAGCCCAAGCCTGTCCACCTTTCCCTTTCCTCCCACCAGGCTCAGGGACAGGATTCTGCTCCAAATCCAGCCCTTCCACCCCCTGTTCACACAGAGCTCATCTGACACCTCCATCTCCCGGCCACAGGCACATCCAAGGCAGGGTTCATTAAGAAAACCACAGCAAAGAGCTGAGACTCTCTTGGATTTCCTGCTCCTCCTCATCCTCCCAGGTCTGCAGCAGCCACAGCGTGACCTGTGGCTGTGGCAGCCACTGCAACCCACAGGTTTCACTTCCCAAAGTGGCAGGCAGAGCTACAGGAGGGCAAATCCCTGGGAACCTATTGCCAAGTGGCTGTTTGTGGGATGGGAAAAGAGGAGCTTGTTTTGTACTGGAGGCAGCAAGCACAGAATTCACAGAATCACAGAATGACCAGGTTGGAAGAGACCTTAAAGATCATCGAGTCCAACCCAGCCCAAACACCTCAACTAAACCCTGGCACCCAGTGCCACATCCAGGCTTTGTTAAACACGCCCAGGGATGGGGACTCCACCAGCTCCTCGGTCTCTGGGAATTCCCAAAATTCCCAGAATTCACAGAATGACCAGGTTGGAAGAGAATTTAAGGTCATTGAGCCCAACCCAGCCCCAACACCTCAACTAAAATATGGCACCCAGTTCCATATCCAGGCTTGTTTTAAACACATCCAGGGATGGTGACTCCACCACCTCCCTGGGCAGCCATTCCAGAACTTTATCACTCTTTCGGTAAATGTTTTCCTGCTATCCAACCTAAATTTCCCTTGGTGCAGTTTGAGGCTGATCCTGAGATCCCAAAGTGCAACAACCACACTGCAATCCCCCCCCAAAAAAACAGTTCCCAGCACTGAATCTGGGATGAAGAGAGCAGAACTTCTTGGGTGTTGGGCAAAACTGGATGATGGACATGTGTGAGGAGGAGGAAGGTCAATCCAACCTCCTGATTCCACAAAACCCAGCTCAGTGAGGGGCTCAAATTAATTTAAAAATGGGGTTATAATGTATCAGTGAACACAAGCAGAACACCAAATTGCATTAGCCACCGTCTCAACGTCCTTCTCAAACTGAGGGGCCAGACCTGGACGCAGCACTTGAGGTGACACCATCCTGAGCACACCTGCCCTTCCAGACAGGAGCTGATCCATGCACGATGACCCCAGAGAGCTCCTCACCACCACAGGGCGCCCAAACCCACCCAAATCCATCCCTTCCACCATTCCCACCACGGGAAGAGCCAGAGGCACCACAGCTCAGGGCAAGGAAAGGATGGAAGGCGATCACTCCTGAGACTCCTCAGCATTCCCTGCTCACTCCCTGTCCTGGCACAGCACATTCCCAGCGGGTTCAACACCCTCGGGGCCAGGTGGACAATCAGAGAAGGTGTCTGTGTTCATGCATCCCTCTCACAGAGCCAAAATTCCCTTCAGCAGCGGGAATGGGGAATAAAGGAGCCTTCATCACACACAATGGGCGGCTCAGAGCGGGGCTGGGGCAGCTGCAGGGACACGTCCCTGCCTTGGCAGCCAGAGGAGAGAGACCCCGGCTCAAAAGGGGACTCAAAAGGGGCAAAACTGCGCTAAAAACGTGGCAGAAGTTTGTCAAAACAGACGAGAGATGAAGGGGAAGGTGGGGAAATAAACGCACCCCAAAAGAGGATCCAGAAGGAGAAAAAATGGCATTAAAATGTGGTCCAAAAAAAAAAACCAAAAAGGGATAGGAAAAGCGGAGAAATAAAAGGGTCTCAAAAAAGGCACATAAGAAAAGGGCCCCCAAAAAGGCACAAAATAAAAGAGGTCCCCAAAAAAAAAGCCCTACACCCAAAAAAAGGGCCAAAAGATGAGGGGAAAATAAACACACCCAAAGGAGGGTCCAAAAGGAGAAAAAATGATAGTAAAATGTGGTCAAAGAAGGGAGAGGAAAAATGGAGAAATAAAAGGGTGTCAAAAAAGGGCCAACTCCAAAAAAAGGGCCAAAAGATAAGGGGGATGGTGGGGTCCAAAAGGAGAAAGAACAGCATTAAAATGTGGCCAAAAAATAAAAAGGGAGTGGAAAAGCGTAGAAATAAAAGGGTCTCAAAAAAGGCCCTACCCCAAAAAAAGGGCCTCCAAAAATGGGATTTTAAAAGGCCAAAAAAAAAGACCCTACAAAAAAAGGGCCCCCAGAAAGGCAGAAAAACAGAAAGGCCCAAACATAAAAAAGGTCCAAAACCAAAGTGGTCCAAAAAAATCCATTTGGGTGCCAGAAAGGGAATTGCTCTTCAGGACAGGGTGCCAACAAACATCCCAGCAGAATCTCCTCAGGTGGGAAAGGGACCAAAAGCCCGACACCAGAATTCCATGGACACCCAGAGGCTTTGTGGTGGGTTGGGAAAGGGGCTGGCAAACACAACCACCAAAAACCATCTGATTTTTTTTGCCTAAAATAAGAAATGGACACCAAAACGGGCTGTTGGAGAGGTGGAGAAGCAGATCCTGCAGCAAAGGCCATACAACCTTCAGAGCACATAAAAACCTAAAGAGACTGGAAGCAAAGCACAGAAACATGAAGGAGCTCCTGCCCTGCTTCCTCCTCAGCCCAGCTCCTCCTCCTCTCCTCGGGAGGAGGCGTCCGGCCAGGAAATGGTGCTGGCCATAAATACGGGCTGGGATTCACAAACCAGATGTTCTGAGGGAGAAGGGAGCACAAAAGGGAGGGAACAAACCCATTCCAGAGGGAAATATTCCCACTCCGTGCTCCTCCAGGTCTCCATGCCCACCTCAAGATGGAGCATCCCCAGAACAGGACAGGTTGCTGCGTTTGGGGCAATTTTGGCCTTTTTTCGGCAGAGCCTGTTCCATCAGGAAGATGAACACCAGGTCTGCATCCCAATGTTCCTCATCTTCCTCATTCCCTGCGGATCAAGGCTGGAATTCATGGCCACTCTTCCCAGGCAGAGCCGAGCCCCTCTGGGACCTTTTCCCAGCTTGGAATTTGTGACATGAAACCTTGGAGTCACCCAAGACACAAACTCAACCACAAAACCCACCAAAACCACATCAGCCACTTGAGGCTTCATTTCTCACCCCCACATCATCCCCAAACTACAGAAAAAAACCAGGATTTGTTCCGTTTTTTTGTGTTTTCAGAACTTCCAGGGTCCTGGAGTTCCTCTGCAGCCTCAGGGCAGGGGCTGGGAAGGCCAAAGCCTGGAGCCCACCCTGCTCCCTCCTCCCTGGGCTGCTGGAGCTCCAGGCTGATCCTCAAACCCCAAACCCAGCAAATTTTCCGCCTCCCAAAAGCTGAACCGGGTAATGGAGACATTTAAAATACCAAACCCTCAGGTTTGAGGCACATTTTTCCAGGGGGGGAAAGGGAAAAGGAAGGCTCAGCTGTTTGTTTTGCATTTAAGCGCACCATCCCAAAACAGTTCAAATGCATTTTTGCAATTCTTCCACGCGGCCCCCCTCGGAAAAGGGGGAAGATTCAAACCAGATCCCTGCTCCGGAGCTTCCAGGACCTCAGGGCTCCCGGCCATTCCCGCAGGTATGCGGCGGGGCTGGGGGATGGGGACGGCACGTTGCTGAGTAAATATTGACTTTAAAATACGGGTTTTCCCCCCTTTTTCCCCTTCAGGTCGGACTATGGAATCACGAGGCATTCACCTTCCTCAAACAAACAAAAAAAAAAATTTATTTGGAGAAGGAAAACCTGGCTGTGCTGTGCCAGAGGTGTTGGGATGACAGCTCTGGGACAGGCTCTGGGTGGATGTGGGTGCTCAGATGGGCCCTGGGCAGGGTTCACTCTGATTCTGCCCCTTCTTGGAACCCCCAAGGAGGCAACAACAAATCCAAGCAGAACCAAATCCCACCATCACCTCAGCCCCAGCATCCCAGTGCTTCTCTGGTTTTCCATCCCTGATTTCCACCCAGCCCTGACCAAGGGATGATGCTGGTGGGAAGCAGCTGGAAGATCCCACCTGCCCCCAGACCCATCCTGGGGTACAGGCAGGGCTGTCACACCCCAGAGGGACAGGCAGGATGGGCCCAGCACCCTCTGCTCATCCCCAGATCCCACCAGCACATCCCTGGCTCTTTCCCACTGGTTTTGTTCCAGATTCTCCCATTTTTGTCCACCTGGACATCCCCCATGGCAAGGGACACCCCTGGGACATGGATTGGGAGCCACTGGATCCTGCACTGGGTACCCCATGGAGATGCCATCCCAATGTCCCCCTTTGGGGTCAAGCAAGAGGTGACAGCTCCAGGGTCCCCAGAGGGACAGGCAGGATGGGCTCTGCACCCTCTGCTCATCCCCACATCCCACCAGCACATCCCTGGCTCTTTCCCACTCATCCTGTTCCACACATTCTCCCATTTTTGCCCACCTGGACACTCCCCCATGACAAGGGACACCCATGGAGATGCCATCCCAATGTCCCCCCTCGGGGTCAAGCAAGAGGTGACAGCTCCAGGGCGCCCAGCGCTCCCAGCACGGGCACTGGGATGGGATTCCCATCATCCAGGACCTGCCAACGCTGCCTCCAAACCCAGACAAAGGAGCAGAGCGAGGATGTGGGGGGGGACAGGGAGGAGGAGGAGGAGGAAGGACGGGCGAGCGCATCCCGAGGGAGGCAGGAGATGGAGGCAGGAGCTGCCCACAGCATCCCCGAGGAGGGGGAAGGGGGATAAAAATCGTATCAAAATGATATAAAAATCACATTGCGGCTCCCAGGTCCTGCGTCACCTGACTTCAAACGCATCCGGGGGGAGGCGATTTCCATCAGGAAATCTGCGAGGAATGCGCTGCCCCCCCCTCCCCATCCCGCCCAGCCCCTTCCCCTCCCGCTCCCCAGGCTCCAGCAGCTCCGCCGCCTTCAGATGAAATCCATTAAAAAAAAAAAAAAAAATGAATAAAGGAAAGATTTGCATTTTAAACCAAATTCAGGAGCCGGGAGAGCCGCGCTGGAGCGAGATCCCCTCCCCGCCTCCAGCCTCACCGAGAGTCCGCAGCAGAACGAGCTGAAAAATGGCAGGAGATGGAGCCAGATGAAAGGAAAGCTCCGGCACTGCCAGAACTGAGGATAATAATAATAAAAGAAAAAAAAGAAAATAAGAAAATAAGAAAAAAAGAAAAAAGAAAATAAGAAGAAAAAGGAAAAAAGAAAAAAAAGAAAAAAAAAGAAAATAAGAAGAAAAGAAAAAAAAGGAAAAAAAAAAAAGAAGAAAAAAAATATAATAAAAAGAAAAAAAGAAAAAAAAAAAAGAGCTGGATCATCCAGACCGTGGTGGGGAGGGGCAGCTCCAACCCCACAGCCAAGGGGGATTCAAGGGAGAATCCCCTTTTTTTGGGGTATTATTCTTTTTGCAGCTTATCTACAATTTAAATGGGGAAAACTATACGAGGGGGGGAGCAAAAAAGGGGAAGAAAAAAGCTTTGCAGGCAGAAAAAACGGGCTTAAATCCTCTGGGGTTCAATCCCTGCCAGGGTGCCCCGTGTCCCCTTTTTCCTTCCTCAGAGGATGGATGGGGAGGGGGCAGCAGAGCCCCCCCAGCTCCCCTACCTGCCCAGCCTTTATCCCAGCCAGAGGAGAGGGATGTTTATACCCTGGGCAGTTGGGAACCCAAACAGGATCCGCCGTGGTTATTTATGGCCTGTGGCTGGAGCTGATAAGGCTCCCTCCAGAGCCCTGGAATAAAGCAATTCCACAGGATAGATTAATAGGCATTTCATCCCGGCAGCTGGAAGGGAGGGAGGATGGGGAGAGGAGGCTGCCAGGGCCTTGGTGGGGCAGGAGGGTCTGTGCTTCCTCCCAGCAGGCCGGGCATCAGCTCGCCAAGGCTTTCAAAGGGCTGGAGCCCGGCCAGAACCATTGGCCTTAATTCATTAGTCAACTCAATTTCGCTGCCTCCGCAAATAAGGACTTTGTCTGGGATGGGGAAACGGAGCAGAGCAGCTATTGTGCCCTGGGAGCGGGCAGAAAGGGCCCTTTGAGAGGACACTCTGCTGGAATAAAAGTCACTTTTATCCCAGAATAATTAGCATGCTCTGAGTACACTAATTATTCCGGCATAAAGGGACTTTTATTCCCGAGCAGCGCGGGGAGTTGCTCTGGATTCGGCTCCACCTGCTCCGTGTGAACGTAGCCAGGGATGATCCAGCTGGGATTTGGGATCCTTGGGGTGGATTTGGGATCCTTGGGGCGGCCACACCTGTGGGTCCTCACTGTGGCTCCCAATCCATGGGTGTCCCTTGCCATGGGGAGTGTCCAGGTGGGCAATAATGGGAGAAGGTGTGGAACAGGACCAGGGGGGAAGAGCCACCCCAGCCAGGGCAGGGTCACCCCCCAGGAGATGATGGATGCTCTGAGAGGTTGGAGAACATCAAGACATGAGTACATGGAGATCCAGACCTGTTCCAAACCTCCAGGTCACCTCCTGAGGTCCCCTGGGGATGTGGGTCCACTGGGGGACCTCAGAGCATCTCCCAGCTCTGGGGAGCACAAGGACACAGAGCCACCATGGCACAGCAAAATCTCCCGTGACTCCAAGGTCTCTCCAGTGCTAACAACCCCAGACAACACCATGGCCCTGCCCTGCTCCTGCCACAGCTTTTGGCTGTCACCAATTCCCATCCCAGTCCCCAAAACCAAGCCCATGGGCACACAGCTCCAGTGTCACCCAGCACAGCAAGCACTGCTGAGGGCAAAGCTTTGGGGATTCCTTGACAGCACATCCTGGAAAAGCAGGTCCTGCACAGCTTCCAGGTGGCAGCTGCTCCGCTGGAAAAACACCCCTGGCACGGTGAAATGTCCCATCTGCCTGTAACTGGTACAAATGGTGAGAGAGGAATTGGCACAGCCAGCCCTGAGCTGGTGCTGCGTCCCAAATTCTGCCTGACCCCTTGGCATCTCCACCAGATGATCCCAGGGGGTTCCTGCAGGTCAAGGACCCTGCTTTTTGCTGGTTTTAACCTCTGAAAGTTGCAGGGGAAAAAAAAAATCAGGATTTTATACAGCTGGAAGAGTGCAGGGATGGGCATCAGAGCAGCCGAGGAGGAGAGCACAGCACTGGTGACTAAACCAGCCTCCAAATTCACTTTTCCCGGGGGAAAACACGCTGCAGACCAGCAGAGGAGAGGATTCACTGGTTTTAACCTCTGAAAGTTGCAGGGAAAGAAAATTCAGGATTTTATACAGCTGGAAGAGTGCAGGGATGGGGAGGAGAGCACATCACCGGTGACTAAACCAGGCTCCAAATTCACTTTTCCCGGGGGAAAACGCGCTGCAGACCAGCAGAGGAGAGGCTTCACCGGTGTTAACCTCTGAAAGTTGCAGGGAAAGAAAATGCAGGATTTTATACAGCTGGAAGAGTGCAGAGATGGGGAGGAGAGCACATCACCGGTGACTAAACCAGGCTCCAAATTCACTTTTCCCGGGGGAAAAGGCGCTGCAGGCCGGCCCAGGAGAGGCTGAGCGAACCCATCTGGAAGGGCCGGGGGCTGCGGCAGGAAGCGGAGCCTGGGCCGCGGGCACCGACCCAAGGATGCGGGGCCGGAGCGGGGCGGAGGCGGCGGCGGCGGCACCGCCCCCGCTCCACGCCCGGTGCCCCGGAGCATCCGCCCCGGGCCGGCCGCTGGGAAGGCGGCTGGAGCGGGAAGTATTAAAGCCAAGTGCTTCCTTTTGCAAACAATAAAAAAGCACCACGGTACCCGCCGGGAGGAAACGTTTCACAGCTTTTTTCCCTGCGCTGGGTGGGAGCAGCTCCCGGTGCCTGGAGAGGATGGGACCACTGAAAGAAGCAGCGTGGATTGGGGTGTCTGTGCCGCCTTCAAGTGGCATAAATCATCTGGAGCTGCTCTCCTGGCAGGGACAGAGCCAGGGACAGTGCTCCCTTTTCCAAACAATAAAAAAAACACCACGATCACAGCTTTTTCCCTGCGTTGGGAGCAGCTCCCGGTGCCTGGAGAGGATGGGATCACCGATGGGACCATTCGCATTTATTGATACCAATGACAGAAGTTTGGGTTGGATAATTAAAGAGAAAGCAAGTCATGAAGTGAGCATGATAAAAAATCAGGGGCTGGGGTTTAGTTGAGGCATACCCCACGTCCTCGCTCTGCTCTTTCTTTAGCTTAAAAGGCTGATGCTGGTTCATAGCTCCTTAATGATTAGGATGATATTAGAGAGGATCAGCTGCATCACGGTTTGGGGTGTCTGTGCCCCCCTCAAGTGGCAATAAATCATCTGGAGCTGCTCTCCTGGCAGGGACAGAGCCAGGGACAGCCCAGGGGTGGTGACACTGGCAGCAGGGGACAGGAAAGATGCATGGCCCCAGTGAGGGCAAAGCTTTGGGGATTCCCTGACAGCACATCCTGGAAAAGCAGGAGGCTGGAGTGGGTGGGCACACGCTGGCACAGGCAGGGTGGGCAAAGGGGCATCCTGCTGCTCCCCAGGGCTGGGGGTTTGTGTCCCTGTGCCACCCTTTAGGCCACGACATTCCAGTTCTGAGAAAATCACCGGCATGTAGGGCACAGGGAAGCAGAGGGAGGGGACACCAGGAGGGACAACTCGGTCCTGAGGAGCCCCAGAGCAGGGCCAGGGGGTGCAGACACTCCTGCACAAGCTGTGGCCGTGTGTGACCCTGAAATACGAGCCCACAAACAAAGAGCTGCAGGTAAATGGGTGAGATCGGTGCCATTCAAAGCTCTCAGCACATTTCAGTTTTTGCCTGGCAGCCCCCAGCAAACATCCCCAGGGATGCTGGGGCATGGGGGCAGCAGCAGGATGGCTCCCAAAGCCTCCCCCAGCTGGAATCCTCCTGCCTCAGTCACCAAGGGATGGATGGCAGAGCCCTGAGTGCAAGAGCAGGGATTGCTCTCCACCTGCTGACGCTGCAGCCCCTCAATTCAGCAGCAACCCCCACACTCATCCCCCACCTGGCCAGCTCTGGCACACCCAGGACCCCCAACACCTGTCCATCCTCAGAATGAGACCCCCTCAACACCTGCCCATCCTCAGGATAAACCCCCCAACACCTGCCCATCCTCAGGATGAGACCCCCAATACCTGCCCATCCTCAGGATGAGACCCCCAATACCCGCCCATCCTCAGGATGAGACCCCCCCAATATCTGCCTATCCTCCCCCCCAATATCTGCCCATCCTCCCCCCCAATATCTGCCCATCCTCCCCCCCAACACCTGCCCATCCTCAGGATGTGCCCCCCAACACCTGCCCATCCTCAGGATGAGAACCCCCTCCCCAGTCCCTGCCTGCCCCCCAGGATGTGACCCCCAACACCTGCCCATCCTCACCGTGGTCTCATTTGGAGCTACACCATCTGGCAAAAGGCTAATTAGTCCACTCAATTAAAGATGCAACTTCCAACTCAATTAGTCTCCCTCCCAGACATCCACAATTCCCACTGCTGCCCCAATCCACACATTTCGGACAGCACAGAGCTGCTCTCACCTTCCTGACACTCCCCGGAGCCCGGGATGCTCTTCCCATCCCTCCCCTCGGTGGCACTGCAAGCACAGTCCCACTGGAGAAGCTCAGAGCTGCCAGCAAGGTCATTATCCAAGAATTCTGCTGCCAACCCCAGGAGAGGTGCTGGGACCGTCTGTGATCCTGCACAGCATCTGCATGACTGCAGCTCTCCAGCCTGCTCTGTTCCCTGCCTCAGGAAGGACACTGGAGTCTAAATTTAGCCCTAAAAACGGCCAAACCACGTTGGGGAACTCAACCTCTCAGGATGGAACAACATCCAGGCCAACCCTCACGGCCCAGCCTGTGTTTTTCCTTCAAAAATAAAAAAGTTGCACGGCAAAGAAAACAACGAGTTAGAAAATGCTGAAAATATTCGGTGCGGCCGCAGCCGGCAGGTCGGGTCTGCCCAGGAAAGGGCTGGAAAGTTCAGTCAGCAGCAAAACCTGGGCTGTAAATAGCTCGAGGTGGATTGCAAAATCCCAAGGAGAGGGGGGGAAAGCATCCCCTGGAAAACAAACTGCAGCTGGGGGGGAGATGGGAGAGCCTGAGGATGGCAGCGATGGATGAAAAACGTCCCCGGGCACTCTGGGAGGCACCACCGGCCACCAAGCCCAAGTTCCTGGAGAGGGAACGCAGCTGGACACGCTCTCGGGGAGGTGATGGAGATCAAAGTCATCCCAAGCACAAGGAGGGTCCTGGCAGAGGCAGGACTGTGGGAAGGCAAGAGGCTGATGCATCTGCTGCTCTCAGGTGCCACTCCTGGGGTCAGCACCCACTCCAAAGAGCCCCTTCCCAACCCTGGGACCACTGGATTCACCCCAGGGGAGCCCCATGGGTGAGCTGGGACAGGACTCTGCGCTTGGCAGGCAGCTCTCACAGAGAGAGGTTCAGGGCTGTGAGGTCTGGGGAGCACAAAAAAAAGGATTTATCTGCTCTAGGAAAGTGCTTGGAGCGGATCTGGGAACTGAAATCATCCCCAGGCCTGGAAGAGGAACCTCCTGCCCCATGACAAAGCCGCGGGCTGATGGCCCTGCTGAGTCAGCAGGATGTGGCACATCCTGTGTGTCCTCCCCTCTCCCCGGGCACTCCGAGGCCCCCAGGGCCCGGCCCTGGCTGTGATTTCGGGAAGCACCTCCCATGCAAACCCCTGCTGGTCAAAGGACACTGGCAGAACCGCGTGCTGCCTGCACAGCACCATCCAAGGGCTTGGGACAGCTCCCCAAAGGCACAGCCAAAAGCCCTGGGGTGTTCTGGGGGTGTCACAGACACAGGCACAGCTCCCAGGGCAGCCAAACCCCATCCCCACGAGCTGTCCCATTCCTTGTGGAGCATCCCAGTGCTCCTGAGATGGTGGGAAGTCCTCAGCAGCAGCATCCACCTGACAGCCAGAGCAGATCCCTCCTCATGGGTGCTGCTGCACCAGGATGAGCCTCACGGGACACACTGGGCAGCCACGGGGCAGGACAGTGCTGGCACAGACCCCAGTGCCCAATATCCTCACCCCGCCACTCTACAGATGCCACCAGTGCTCCCAGTTTCTCCCCAGAGGGCTCCTGGCCACCCTCCACCCCCCTCAGCCCACCTCGGTGAGCACTGCGAGGGGACCTGGATGTTGTCACAGCCTTGGGGCACAGCCAGGTCCCCCCGTGCCCTCCTGGAGGGGGAAGGAGTCGTGGTCCCTGCCCAAACACCCTCATCCCAAGCAGTGGGAGGGTGGATTTTGGGAGCCAAGCCTCTCTCCTCAAAGCTTCTCGTGCCACAACCCCGTCCCCTCGGCTGACTCCAGGGCTGGTTTTGGGACCCCACCCAGCAGCTGGTTTTACACAGCTTTTCCCTTCATTTGGCTCTGATTTTCCACTCCAGTCCTGCTGTTCCCTGTGAGGAGAGGAGAGGGGAATGCAGCAGAGCAGAGCCTGGACAGCCCCACTGGGCAACCACAGGACAAGAATGGGCTGGGGGCAAAGAGAAACCACAGAACATCAGAGGAGGATGCTCCAGAAACCAGGGCCTTGAAGGCACAGGGAGGACCTGGATGGTTTTTGCTCCCCATCATCCCAAACCAGTTTTTAACACTGGTTAAAACACAGTTTTTAACCAGTTTTTAACACTGGAGGAAAAGCTTGACCACAGGTCAAGCATGGGCTGGGGGCAAAGAGAAACCACAGAACACCTTCAGGAGCCAGCTCCTCCAGAAACCAGGGCCTTGAAGGCACAAGGAGGACCTGGATGGTTTTTTCTCCCCATCATCCCAAACCAGTTTTTACCACTGGTTAAAACACAGTTTTTAAACCAGTTTTTAACACTGGAGGAAAAGCATCACCAGCTGGAGCAGCCCCCGCTCCTTGCCGGTTCTCATCAGGCTCCCCCGGAGCACATGGAACCAGCAGGGAGAGAACACGAGGAGCGAGTGGTGGGGCTGAGACACCGAAGGAGAGGGGGCTGCCACAGCTGCTCCCACCCCCACAGCGCCCACTGAGCCTCAGCAGCTTCAGAAATCCCTGGGTTTCACCCCAAAGCTGCCAGGGATGCTCCAGAGCTGCCCCATCATGGACAGGGAGCACTTGGAGCCAGAGGTCAGTGGTCAGATCTCTCACTGGTCTCCCAAAATGTGACCCCCCAACACCTCTCACACGAGGACAGAGCCCCACAGGGCTGCTGGAAGCACAAAAATCCTGCTGGGATGCTCTAAAAAAATAAAAATGGGATGCTACAATGCTCCACACAGGAATGATGGATATCCCCACAGCGCCCACTGAGCCTCAGCAGCCTCAGAAATCCCTGGGTTTCACCCCAAAGCTGGCACCGCTGCCAGGGATGCTCCAGAGCTGCCCCATCATGGACAGGGAGCACTTGGAGCCAGAGGTCAGTGGTCAGATCTCTCACTGGACACCTTGCACACCAGGAGAGAGCCCCACAGGGCTGCTGGAAGCACAAAAATCCTGCTGGGATGCTCTAAGAAAATGAAAATGGGATGTTGCAATGCTCCACACAGGAATGATGGACACTCCTCTGGACACTGCACAGAGGAACCCCCCCAGGAACTGCCCCTCCAGCAGCTCCTTCTCCTCCCAGCACCTCAAACCTCCACTCTTCACCTCCACTGAACCCAGAGCAGCTCCGGGCGTGCCCGTGCACGCTGAGGGAAGCAGCGTGTGCACACCCACATGTGTGCACACACACACACACACACACACACGGAAAAACACACAGGAAAACACCTGGGACACACAGGTGGGGACACCTGGGAGCACACATGGGCACACAGGGACGCACAGGGGGACGTGCCAGACCACCAAGGTGGCAAGAGGGAAGTGCTGCACCAAAACATCCTGGCCACCCTCAACCACAGGTATTTCCAAAACAGGAACAGGGTGATCCCTGCCTGCCCTCACTCCACTCCTGGGGCTCTGGGGTGCCCCACACCACCCCAGCAAGTGGCAGAGGACTGGGCAGGCAGGAGCTGCACACCAGCGCCCTTTGTTCCCCGTGGAAGAGCTTCCTCCCGCCCCACGGCTGGACTTTGTCCTCCTCTCCTCCAGGAAAAAGCAAAGAGCTGCAAACAGAAGCTGTGAGTGTGAGGAATTGGCTCTCCAGACAAGGATGGGGACCTGCACCCTGCTCCCAGTGACCTCCTGGCCCCTCCCAGAGCCCCACTGGGGGAAGCCAGAGCCCAGCCGGGACCACCAGGGTTGAGGCACCAGCTCAGGTGGCACCTTGGTGGCACATTCTGCCCCCAAACCGACCCAACCGCGTGCTTGTGGTGCCTCCACATCCGCCACATGCCCGCACATCCTCCCCACCCACAGCCTCACACAGCTCCCGGCACCCCGAGGTGGTGGGACAGCACCTTGACCCCCCAAAAAGGAGCCCCTGGGGAGGTGGACATGGCACCAGGAGGAAGGAGCGTCCTCTGCCCCACTCCAGCTCCTGGGGTGTGGAGAAGAGGATGGAAGAACTTCCCTTCCAGCTCATCATCTTCCCGCAGCCTCGTTTCCAAAGGCAACGCAGCTTATGCAATGAGCGCTGCCTCCCTTCCGCCCCCACCAACTTCTGGATCCGCCGGCTGCTCCGAGCCACCTCCGAGCGCCACTGACACCTCGTGTCCCCGGAGAGGTGACCCCAGAGGGCTCAGCCCTCGGCCACCTGCGCTGCCCAGCTCATCGGGCTCAATCAGCCCCGCAGGTGCCACCGAGGGGGGGTTCCAGGGTGCCCTGAGCTGCCCCGCTGCTGTCACCTCCCTTCAAGGGACACGGATCAAGTGTCCGCACACCCCCAGTAGGGTGAGGAGGGGCTGGAGGATGGAAACCACAGGCTCCGGCCTCCTGCAGCCCCAGACATGAATCTGGGGCAGAGATTTGGCGTTTGCCCAAACCTCCTCCTCCTCCTTCTCCTCCATCCCTCGGAGCCGGTGATGGGTCAGATGCTGCCACTGCCACGACACCAAATCCCTTCTCCCTCTTTGCTCCGAGGTGGGCAAAGAAACGGGACAGAAAAACCTCCCCCTAAACCAAAAAACAACCCCCTCTCGTTCATCCATCATTCTGGCCTCTCATTTCACCAGGCCATCCCCGTGAGGAAGAGGGGAATCCGTCACAGGAAAAGCCAAAACTGCCCCATTTCGCTGCTTTTGAAGGGAAAAACAGCCCGGAGCGTCCAAGCGTTGCGAGAACTTCGCCACGGCCGCCGGTTCCCGGCTGGAGCCGCTGCCAGCGCGGAGCACGGGCGCTGCCAAGAGCGGCCCCTCGCACATTCCCAGCCCGGCCATGGAGCTGACGAGCTCAAGTATTTACTGAATAGATCAATAAGGGCCGGGAACGCGACGTGCGCGGCTTGGGAACGAGCGGTTTGGCAAGGAGCTGGATGGTCGGATGGGGGGGGGAAGGCTGGACAAACGGACGCACGGATGGGGGGAACGGACAACCCCGGCTGGCTGGATAAACACATTCCCAGTGCCACCAGGCCCGGTCACAGCCAAACTCCGCAGCCGGGCGTCGCGGCTCCGGGAGAAGCAGCCCCGGTTACGCAAGAGGGGGAGCGTGGGGCGAGGCCGGGCTGTCACGGGCGCCCCTGGGACCGGTGGGACCCCGCACCCGGTCACCCCCCGGGACACCGGGACCCCGAGTCCCGGCTCCCGCAGCGGCGCTGAGCTCCAACTTTCCTGCTTGGCTGCGGGGAAAACTTTGGATTCCAGAGGAAAATGGGATGGAGGGCGGGTGGGAGCCACGGGAACGGGCAAAGAGGAGAAAACGGGGAGCGCCAGCGAGCGGCCCCCGCGGCTGCGGGGGCACGGGGCGGGGGCGCACCGTGCGCTGCGGAGGACGCGCCTCCCCGGTCCGGCCCGCAGCTCCCCGCTGCCCCCCGGTCCTCCCGGTGTCCCCACGGCGCGGTGGGGCCGGGCTGCGTCCGCTCTGCTTTGTCACGGCGGCGCCCCCCGCCCCCTCCCCGGCCCGACCGAGCCCCGCGCCCCCCGACAGCGGCTGCGGCGCCTCCCCCTCCCCGCCGGTATCGCCCCGCGGGGGTCCGGCCCCGCCGCCCCCCGACTCACCTTCGAGGGCGCGGGCGGCGGGCGCGGCCAGCAGGGCCAGGAGGCTCCCGGCGAGGGCCAGCAGCGGCCCCATGCCGGCGGCTCGGCGGCGGCGGCGGCGGCGGCGGCGGCGGCTCCTCACGCCGTGCTGCCCGTGGGGCGGCGCGTCCCGGGCCCGCGCACCGACATCCGCGGGGGGCGGGCGGGGGCGGGCCGGCGGCCGGGCCGGGCCGGGCCGGGGGGCGGGCGGACCCTCCGGGCTGGGCGGCGGCGGCGGCGGTGGCGGCGGGGCCGGGGGGGTGGCGGCGGGGGATGGGGATGGGGGGGGCGGGGGGGTGCGCGCGCCGCCGCCGCGGCGGAGGGAGGGACGGACGGTGATTTTGGGGAGGGGGGGAGATGGAGAGCGCGCCGCCGCCCGCCTGACGTCACCGGGCTCGAGCCGCCGCCGCCGCGGACGGGAACGGGGAGGGGGGGGGAACACGCGCGTGGCGTTGGGGGGGGGGGGGTCCTACGCGCATGCGCGTGAGGTGCCGGGGTGCGCCCCCCGGTGGGTGTGGGCAGGGACAGGGTCCAGTGTCGGTACCGGTATCGGTCTCGGTACCTGGATGTTGTCACAGCCTTGAGGGACAAGGGTCAGGGCAGGGGTCCGGTGTCGGTACCGGTATCGGTATGGTCCGGGCAGGGGTCCGGTGTCGGTGTCAATAATGTACTGGCAGAGGTGCGGTGCCGGTGTCGGTATCGGTGTCAGTACGGTACCGGCAGGGGTCCGGTGGGAGTGCCAGTGTCGGTATGGTCCGGGAGGGGTACGGTGCCGGTATCAGTGTCAGTATGGTACAGGCAGAAATCCAGTGGGAGGGTCGGTGTCAGTATAGTCCGGGAAGGGGCCGGTGCGGTGCCGGTATCGGTGTCAGTATGGTACCGGCAGGGGTCCGGTGTCATTGTCGGTATCGGTATCGGTATCAGTATGGTCCGGTGCCGGTATCGGTGTCAGTATGGTACAAGCAGGGCACCGGGACCGGGACCGGTGTGGTACAGGTACAGGTTTAGCGCTGCGGGTCCCGCTCACACGCGGTACCGGCCCGCGATGCCGCTCCAGAACCCGGCCCGTCCCTGCCGTGGTGGCTCCCAGGTGAGTGGGAGGCCCAGCTCCCCTCTACCGGCACACGGTACCGGCTGCGGGTCAGAAACGGACGAGGCAGCAGAACCCTCATCATCCTCAGGGGCAGCGGGACCCTCTCGGGGCTGCAGGACCTTCGCTGTCCTGGGCCCTTCACCGTCCCCAAAGGCAGCAGGAGCCTCGCCATTCTCCCAGCACAGCAACACCACCGGCACCCCCGAGGGCTTTGGGACCCTCACTGTCCCCCCAGGGCACAGGACCCTCGCCATGTCCAAGGGTAGTGGGACCCTCACTGTCCCCCCAGGGCACAGGACCCTCGCCATGTCCGAGGGCTTTGGGATCCTCACTCTCCCCCCAAGGCGGGGGTCCCCTGTCACCCCCCCAGGGCACAGGACCCTTGCTGTGTGCGAGGGTAGTGAGACCCTCACTCTCCCCCCAAAGCAGGGGGTCCCTCATCATCCCCCAGGGCACAGGACCCCCGCCATGACCGAGGGCTTTGGGACCCTGACTGCCCCCCCAGGGCACAGGACCCTCGCCATGTCCGAGGGTAGTGGGACCCTCACTGTCTCCCCAAGGCAGAGGGTCCCTCATCATCCCCCAGGGCACAGGACCTTCGCCATGCCCGAGGGTAGTGGGACCCTCACTGTCCCCCCAAGGTAGGGGTGACCTCCCAGGGCACAGGACCCTCGCTGTCCCCCCAAAGCAGGGGCTCCCCTGTCACCCCCCAGAGCTGTCACCCCCCAGGACCCTCGCTGTGCCCCCAGCCGTCCCTGCGGGGGCTACAGGAGGAGAGTTCGGGATCGGGGGTCCAGAGCCCCATCATGGGGGTCCCGCCATCACTCACCCAGCTCCGGCTTTGACTGAGAGCCGTGACGTCAGAGCCAGAGCCGTGACGTCATCCACTGGATACCCCGCTGCCTGCCAGGGCCCGGGGCCGAGGTGGGAATGGGCAGCGGCGCCGGCGCCGTCATCAGGCACCATGCGACCCCTCGGCGTGATGTCATATGTTTTTTAATGATGTCACACGCCTGCTCCGCCCCACCCCGCTCAGGCAGCTGCGGGGGGAGAGAGCGATTCAGGCTGCTGCGGCGCCAGATGTTCGGGAGAAGGTCCAGATGTTCCCGGGACGCCGCCCCTGCAGAAATGCCGGGGTGGCAAAAAGCGCAGCGGAAGCCGGTGGGCTGGAGAGGTTTTGGGGACCGGTTCTGTACCCCGCATCCCCCCAGAGCCCTCAAACGTGGCGCAGGACCCGGGGAGCGGGTGCGATTCTGATTCCTCCCACGCCTGGGTCCCGGCCAGCGCTCCACAGCCCCCTCCCCACTCGAGACCGTCCCCTACGGGGCCGTGGGGAAGCCGGGAAGCCCCTTCGCAGTCCCGAACAGTCGCGGCGGGTGTCCGCTCCCCCGGGATGTCCCGGTACGCCGTGGACAAGCCGCGCTCACGGGGCCCCGGGCGCACCGAGAGTCCACTGGCGCCACGGCGGGAGGAGCCGGGGGAACGTGGGGACCCCGCGGCCCTGCCCCAGCCCCGGTACCGCATCCCCAGCCCCGGCAGCACCGGTCCCGCCGCGCTTCACGGGACCCCCGGGCGCCGTTGATGTTGGAAATGGCAGCACGGAAAGTTCACCGGCGCCACGGTGGAAGGAGCCGGGGGCAATGCGGGGACCCCGCGGCCCTGCTCCAGCCCCGGTACCACATCCCGAGTCCCGGTACCGAATCCAGAGTCCCGATACCCCATCCCCAGCCCCGGTACCGCATCCCCAGCCCCGGTACCGCATCCCCAGCCCCGGTACCGCATCCAGAGTCCCGATACCACATCCCCAGACCCGGTACCGCATCCCCAGCCCCGGTACCGCATCCCCACGCCCGGTACCGCATCCCCAGCCCCGGTACCCCATCCCAAGCCCCGGTACCGCATCCCCACCCCCGGTCCCGCATCCCCAGCCCCGGCAGCACCGGTCCCGCCGCCCTCGGTTGGCCCCGGTGGCACCGCGGTGCGGCAGCGCCCCCCAGCGGCCCCGGTGTGGCCGTGCCCCGTGCTGCCCCCGCCGCTCCGGTGGGCGCGGGGGTCGGAGCGGCCGAAGGAGCGCCCCGGGGCGGGCCGGGTGCCCCCGTGAAGCACCAAGTCCCCCCAAGCAACGAGCACCCCTTTTCAGTGCCCCCGCTCCCGTTCGGTTCGGTACCGGAGGGCTCAGCAGTGGCGGGCACAGCCCGGGACCAGCCACGGGCTCGGACCCCAGGACGGGGACCGGGGTTCAAACCGTGCAGGGAAGGTGCAGCCCGGGACCAACGGGAACAGCGGTGCCACGGAACCGGGGCTGCCCCGGTGCGAGAGCAGCCGCGGGAATGGGCGGGGGGCACCCACGGGGGTGGGTGGGGGGCTTGGAAGGGCGGCAAAAAGGGACCTGATTAGAGCAGGAGTAGGGTCAGGAGTGGGTGCCACAGATGGGGCGGGGGGACACGCGTGGGTGCCAGCAGTGGGTGTGTGGGGGCGGAATGGGGGTCACGAGTGGGACATGGGGTAAGAGCGTGGTCATGATAGAAGGGACAGGAATGGGGAGAAACGGGGCACGAGTGGGGGCACGAGCCGGTGGGGGCTGATATGGGACGGACGCGGAGCCGGTGGGTGCCGCAGCCCCTCGGTGGCGACGTCCGGGGATCCCAGGTCCTGCCGAGACTGGTCCCGCTCCCGGTGCCCTCCCATCCCTCCGCTCACGCGTCTCCTCCCTCTTCCTGCGCTCGGCGCTTCCCGGCGGAGCGGGGACCGGCCGCGCCCGCCGCCGCTATGGAGTGAACGAGAGGCCGCGGGGACCGGCCGGACCGGCCGCCCCCCGCCCGCGGCTGCTCTCGCCAGGTAACGGCGGACGGGACCGGGGACTCTGCCGCTGCTCGGCACCTCCCGGCCCCGAACTCGTGCAGGGGCACCGAGCTGGGAGCCGGGGTGGGGACGGGGTATCGCAGGGGCGGGGGCTGCCCGAGGCTGGGGGCGCTGTCCAGGGACACCTCCCGGCTCTGGGGGTGGGCAGTGCGACGTGTGACAGCTGAGGGGGAGGTCCCCCTTGTCAGCCCCTCACTGCTGTGTTTGGGGATGGCATGGGGATGGGGAAGGGGCTCTGGGACCGGTGGCACCGAGGCTGTATCGGCCACCGAGGTGGAAACGCAGCCCAGCTGGACCCGAAGTCCGGAGCACCCGCTGCTGGGTGCGTGCAGGATGGCGCCCGGCTCTGTTGGCACCCAGCTCTGCTGGCACCCCACTCTGCTGGCGCCCTGCTCTCCTGGCTGGGCACTGTTTGGGGACAGGGCGTGCATGGGGCAAAGGAAGACCCCTTCCTTCCCCTGTCCTACCGGGGGACCTCGGCAGCGAGTTCCTGGGACGGGAGCGGCACCAAATCCAGGCCGGGCTCCCCGAGACGTGAGTCATGCTGGGCTGGGTCGGCTGGGAAGGCCCCGCTCCTTTTCCTATGAACCAGAGGAAATTTCATGCCCCGAGCGGTCAGCCCCTCCAACACGTGGGTGTCCTCCTCGTGGCACTGTCACCAGTGTCCCACCGTGTCCTGTGCTCTGGCCTCGGCTGGCAGCAGTGGCATCCTCAGCACCCCGGGGAAACTGAGGCACGCTGAGGGGCAGAAATGTTCCTCGGGTTCTTCCCGGCGAGGGGCAGAGTCAGAGAGATGTCCGGGTGTTCACAGCATTTGGAAAAGCTCGGAATATCCATCGGTGCGAAAGCCCCGAGGAATCTGCGGGCAGGATTGGGAGCGTGCTCTGAGGTGCCCCCGCAGGGTGAGGAGGCTGCAGAGGGCTGGGAGATCACAGAGCCAGGCTGGGACATCGCAGAGGGGACATGGCCAGAGGTGGGATCCATCCCCGTGCCCCCAACACAGCCCGGCCGAGGGTGGGGGGCTCCCGTTGGCCGCCAGCAAGGGCTGGTGGTTAATGAGTAACATCCGTGGGATGTACGGCAGCACCTCGGCACCGGGAAGGGGACGGGGAGGGCACGGCAGTTCCAGCTTGGGAACAAGGTTTCCTGTTGCAGTGAGAGCACAAAGCCCGTACTGAGACTGTGGGGGTCCCTGAGCCCCCTCTCCGTGCCCGGGCTCCTCCTGAGCCACCTTCTCGCCCAGCCTCACGGGTAGGCAAAGCCCTTCGGGCGGAGGAGGAAGCGAAAGTGGCTGCGTGGAGGGGGTTTGGGGAGGGGGAGAGGGTGGGGGGCGGCTTCTCCCCCTCCCCAGGTGCTTCCCGGGGTGACCTGTAGGAGGGTCCCCGTGGGATGTTGCCCCCAGGAGGGAATTGGGAAAAGCAGAAGAGGGAAACGTGGAAATTGGGATTGGAAGGATTCAGGGCACGGCTGGGCTGAAGGAGCTGCTGTGGCTGATGCCAGGAGGGGACAAGGCAGATCCCCCGCCTCGAGCTCCTCCTGGGCTGTGGGAGGAGGGAGCAGAGCAGCTTCTCCTGCAGGCTCTCAGCAGATCCAGGCATGCCTGGCTTAAGGCTTACGCTCCAGGTTGGCGCTTCCAGCCAGCAGCTGCCTCCCAGAAATACAGGTTTAATGGGGAAGGAGCACGGGGATTAACCTCGAGGGTGGCAAAAGCAGAGGCTGTTTTTCCTCATCCTGCCAAGAATCCCACTGGGACTGTGGGGAAAAGCCCAGCAGCATTCCCAGAATTGCTGTGTGCGTTTCCCACCGGGCATTGACCCCTGGGAGTCACCTCATGCCCTGCACTGAATCCTCGGGATCTGTTTACTCCGGGCAGCGTGAAGTCGAAAGCAAAAGCATTTCTGGAAGGCGTCAACCTCCAGCCACCATGACCGATCCCTTCCTGGGGTGGCACAGGGTGCTCCGTGAGGGCTGGCGACCCCCGGGCCGCTCCCGCCGCGGGGCTCGGGGCAGGCCGCAGGCGTTTGTTTGCTCCGGCCGCGACGTTGCCCAGTGACGCCGGCTTCCTTCCCCTCGCAGGCTTCTCGGAGTCTCTCAGCTCCACCTCCGCCCTGCGCCTTCGGCGGCTCCGCGCGGCCCAGGCCCGTGGGGAACAACGCGCTGCCCGCGGGGGACTCGAGCCGTGGCCGCGGCTCCGCGCTCGCCCCTTCGCCTGAGGGCACGGCGGGCCCGGCCCGCGCCGCCCAGGGGTCCCGCCGCTGCCCGGCCCCTCGGCTGGGCTGGGAGACGCCGCCGGCGCTGCGGGATCCGCCGCGGGATCGGGCCTTGGCCCCGGGCGGGGCCGGCGGAACCGGCAGCGAGGTGTGTGTGGGGGTGTGTGTGTGTGCCTGGAGACCCCCCTGGCCGGGCGGGCCCGCGGGGCTGCGGCGGGGCCTGAGGGGGCGAGCGGGGCGGGAGGAAGGGCGGGAGCTGCCGGGAAGAGGCGCGGGCAGTGCTGAGGGGACGGGCCGGGAGTGTTGGGGTTCCAAGGCCCGCCGTGGGGTGCGGTGGGGCCGTGAGCCTCCAGCCCGGGCATTCCAGGTGGAATTCCCAATCTAGCGCCTCATTCCGGGTGGAATTCCCAATGTAGCGCCTCATTCCAGTTCTGCTCTTGCTTTTCCTGATCTCTGCAGCTCACCGAGTGTGAGGGCCTCCAGCCCGGGCATCCCAGGTGGAATTCCCAATCTAGCGCCTCATTCCAGTTCTGCTCTTGCTTTTCCTGATCTCTGCAGCCCACTGAGTGTGAGGAGAGGCTGGGGAAGGGACCTTCCTTGCGGGGGACACCTGAGGAAGTTCTGGGGGACAGCCAGGCCACCTCAGTGGGGTCACCCCAGTGGAATGGCCTCACCAAGTCTGGGGGAGTTCACACTTCTCCAACTCCCCAGGAGTTCCACACTCTTCCATCTCTCCCATGCCAAGTCCAGCGGCACTTGCCCATCCCTTTGAAAATCCTTGTGGGAAAAGGAGCAGGGAATCCCCAGAGATTCGGGAAACTGAGGCACAAGTGGGTTGCCAGCCTGCCCAGGATTGCCCAAGAAGCTGATCCTGGATCAACCTTCCTCCTCCTCCTTCTCCTCCTCCCCAGCAGCCCCAGCCCAGTGGAGCAGCAGGTTCAGACGTGGAGGGACAAGCAGCAGCTCTTGCACCCTCCCTGAGGGGCTCTTGGCCCTCAAGGGCTGGCTGGGGGCTGCTCAAGTGGTCGCCATCCCCTCTCCTGTCTGCAGGTGACTGTTCCAAGATGTCCCTGTGGAACCTCGTGTCCCACATGCCACCAGAGGAGTTCAGCAGCCTCTCCACGGAGTTTCCCCGGAGCCTGCGCTGCCTCCTGGCCGAGTGGCTGGAGAACCAACCCTGGTGAGTCCCCCTGGACCCTTCCTCCCCGGAACAGCACAAGTTTGGGGGTCACACAGGGGCAGGTGGGGGATCCATGCCCATTCTCCCAACTTTTCCCCTCTCCAGGGAGTTCATCAATGGCTCGGATGCCTTCTGCACCAGCATGGCCAGCAGGATGCTCTCGGACATGCTGGAGAAACTCCGCAGCGCTGCCGGCAGCGATGGGCAGCAGTGCCAGATCCTGCAGCAAGTCAGCAACATCGAGGTGTGCAGGGACCCTGGGGCTGGGTCACGCTGGGATTGCAGCCAGCTCCCAGGAAAACTTGATTATTTTATGCTGGAAGGGCTCAATGCCTAAGGATGGTCCTGTGTGACACCGTTTTCCAGGCTTGTGAGCAGTGAACAGACTCAGCAATTGGGTTTTTGGGTTGGTTTTTTTTTTTTGCTGTCCCAGGTTCTGCAGCCCAGTGGCCCACAGGGAGCTGCCACATTTTCCCTGAAATGGTTCTGTGGGGAACCCCCTGAGCCCCCAGTTGTTGGCACCTGGGGGCCGTCTCTGCAGATGTTCCCCATTTTCTGCTCGAGTGTTTGATTTCTCCTTCCTCCAGGCTGTGTGGGTCTGCATTTCCTCCTCCTGTGAGCTCTGGGTTTCATTTTTGGGGCTCTTTCTCTTATCAAGGCTGTTGAAATTGCTGTGTCCCTTTCACAACCCTCTGATTTATCTCCTCTGGCCAGTGGAGCTCAGAGCACCACGGCTGAGCAGTGCTCACTCCCAGAGCCTCATTCTGGTTGAAAACTCTGCTTTTTTGGTAACAGACCTTTTTAATATTCAACATTTGGGAAGGGATCAGCTTTAGTCACAACTTCTGGGGAACAGGGTGACTTTTCAAAACGAGACTTTGTTGCTTTGTTGCTTTGTTGCTTTGTTGCTTTGTTGCTTTGTTGCTTTGTTGCTTTTTGCTGTAGGAAACAAGCAGATGTTTCAGCTTAGGGATTTTTTATTATTTAAAATGCTGATGCAGAGCAGCCTTCCTGTGTTCCCTCCTCCCTCCATCCCTCATCCCATAACACCAAATCCTCTCTCCTCCATGCCCAGCCAGGCTGTTCCCTGCTTTTGGTGCTGCTGTGGCCAGGTGACCCCCAGGATGGGCAACCACAGGGCTGGGGGTGCAGGTGGGAGCCAAACTTGGGCTTCTCATCCCCTGAATTCCAAATTTTCCCTGGAAGAGCCCACGGGGCTACCAGTGCTGCATCCAGACCCCCACACTGGAGCTCCCACCGGCACAGGAACCCACCAAGCACGTCATCAGCCATTCCCCCATCGCGTTTCTGCTGCTGTTTTGGGAAGTTGCTAATTTGGGAAATGCGTGAAGGCCGGAGGAGCTGGCACGGGGACACGGGAGGCAGAGCCAGCAGGGGAATTCCTCTCCCTGGTTTTTTCTCAGTGGAAAGCATTGATCCACCCAGGGCAGCTGGGAGACTCTCCCCCAGGTGTCAGGCTGGAGGTTGGAGGAAATGCTCACAGGAATGGAGAATTCCTCTCAATTTGGATTTTTTGTTTTTCTATTTGAAGTTGATTCTTCTACTTTTTATACAAAAAAAAAAAGGAGTTGGAGCCGATGATCCTGATGTTCCCTCCAACTCCAGATATTCCATTATTCTATCCACCATTTAAAGTGGTTTTAAAGCTGGAAATCAGCTTTGTGGTTGTTACAGAACCCCTGAATTGCCTTGTCCAGGTGTTGTGGGAAGGGGCTGGGGTGGGAGGGGGCAAGGAGCAGCGTGTCCCCTCTGACACCCCCAATTTGTGTCCCCCTCCCCAGAGCACCTTCCGCCGGGACCCTCTGCGGCTGGTGGCCGTCGTGAGAGCCGTCCTGGAGGGCGAGAAGGCAGCCGTGCTCAAACGGGTGGGTGCCCCCTGCCCCCCTCCCGGGCACCCCGAGCTGCAGGACCGGCCACAGCCCCCCCTGACCCCTCTCTGCTCTGCCCCAGGACCATCATCTGCCCCTCAGCTTCCACCGGCGGCAGGAGGAGCTGAAGTTCAGCCTGGGGCTGCAGCGGCTGCAGCACCGAGTCCGGGAGATCCAGGCGCTCCAGGAGGAGGGGCCGGGGCGGGACGGGGCAGTGCAGAGCCCCATGGCTCCCAGGGAGCTGCCCACCCTCATCCTGGAGGCTGTGAAGGAGCTGGAGGCTGCCAAACAGCAGGTCCTGAAGAGGATCCAGATTTGGAAGAGACAACAGCAGCTGGCAGGGAATGGGGCCATCTTTGAGGAGAATCTGGCACCGCTGCAGAAGAGGTGAGGGGGCACAGGGCAGGGCTGGGAGACCCTGAGCAACCTTCTGCTCCCTCCACCAGGTGAGTGAGGGTGGGGTGCTGAGGATCCCCCTTTCCCCAGGTGTGAGAACCTGGTCGAGGTTTACTTCCAGCTGCAGCAGCAGGTGATGGCAGCGAGCACAGAGCTGGGGCCTGAGCTGCTGTCCCGGCTCCTGGAGCGCTTCAACGAGGTGCTGTCCAGCCTGGTCAAGAGGTAACATCTGGTGGTGGCCAGGGGTTGAGGTGGGTCTGCAGGAGCTGGCTGGGCATTGTGCCAAGTGCCACGGTGTCCCTTTGTCCCTCAGCTCCTTCCTGGTGGAGAAGCAGCCCCCACAGGTGCTGAAGACCCAGACCAAGTTCCAGGCGAGCGTCCGGTTCCTGCTGGGCCCGCAGCTGCTGAAGGCAGCGCCCAAGCCCTACATGGTGAGGGCTGACATGGTGACAGAGAAGCAGGCACGGGAGCTGGAGCTCAGCAACTACAGCAACACCCTCAGGTGAGCAGTGGGTGTGGGGGAAGGGGGGTTCCCCACCACCATTCTCCCCCTGACCCCCTCCTCTGCCCAGTGAGAGCACGGGGGAGATCGTGCACAACACGGTGGCGCTGGAGACCAATCCCACCAGCGGGAACTGCTGTGCCAACTTCAAAAATGTGGTAAGTGCCACCAGCTAGGGGCTGGGCTGGGGGCTCCATTGGGGTTTTGGAGGTCCCAAGGTTGGGGATGCTCAGCTCTCTCTCCCCAGCTGCTGAAGAAGATCAAGCGCTGTGAGAGGAAGGGCTCCGAGTCGGTGACGGAGGAGAAATGCGCCGTCCTCTTCAGCACCAACGTCACCTTGACCCCCAGCAACGTCTCCATCCACCTCCAGGTACCATGGGATGGGGCTGGATGTGCTGAGCCTTCCCCTGTAGGACACTGGGACAGCCCCAGGGCAGCCACCACGCCTGGCTCAGGGCCACTGTGTGCCCCCAGGTCCTGTCTCTGCCCATTGTGGTCATCGTCCATGGGAACCAGGACAACAACGCCAAAGCCACCGTGCTGTGGGACAACGCCTTCTCTGACATTGTGAGTGCCACGAGCTGGAGGGAGGGAGCTGGAACCTGGGGCTGACTGGGCTTTGCACTCCCACCAGTGCAGGTAAGAGCAGGAACCCAGGGGTGGGACATGGTGGGCATCCTGTCCTGATGTCCCCCTACCTGGCCACAGGACCGGGTGCCCTTCGTGGTGGCCGAGCGGGTGCCCTGGGACAAGATGTGTGACACCCTGAACCTGAAGTTCATGGCAGAGGTGCAGACCACCAAGGGGCTCCTCAAGGAGCACTACTTCTTCCTGGCCCAGAAGATCTTCAATGACCACAGCGCCAGCCCTGAGGACTTCCAGAGCCGCCACGTCTCCTGGGCCCAGTTCAACAAGGTGACTGGGAGGGATGGCCAAGGTGGGCAGGGGTCAGCATGACCATAGGGAGCCTCATGGGTTCTCTCTGCCTCAGGAGATCCTCCCTGGCCGGGGATTCACCTTCTGGCAGTGGTTTGATGGAGTCCTGGACCTCACCAAGAGATGCCTCAAAAGTTACTGGTCAGACAGGTGGGTGCCCCAGGGCTGGGCTTTGGGGGGGTCCTGATCCCACCCCACTGCCATAGATGGTCCTGATCCCTGTTCCCCACCTGTCCACCTGTCCAGGCTCATCATGGGCTTCATCAGCAAGCAGTATGTGTGCAAGCTGCTGAGCATGCAGCCAGATGGGACCTTCCTGCTGCGCTTCAGCGACTCCGAGATCGGGGGCGTCACCATCGCTTACGTCATGCGGGGCAAGGACGGTGAGACGGGGCCAGGTGCAGTGCAGGGGAGGGGTCCTCGCTGCCAGGGGGTGTGGGCAGTTCCAGGAACCAGCACTGGAAAGCAGTGACGTGTCTCCCCTCGCTCAGGCTCCAGCCAGGTGGAAAACATCCAGCCCTTCTCTGCCAAGGATCTGTCCATCCGCTCCCTGGGCGACCGCATCCGGGACCTGGGGCAGCTCCGTAACCTGTACCCCAACATCCCCAAGGACCAGGCCTTTGGGAGTCACTACAACAGTGAGTGGGGAGGGCCTGGATGGGCACTGGGCTGCAGGGGCCCATCTTCTCACCTCCTTCTGAGAGTGAAAATTCATTATAAACTTCAAAATCTCCCTAAAAATCAGCCTAAAAATAGACTTCTACTCCCTTACCTTCTTCCCCGTTGCACTGTTTGTATCATGATCCTCCATGATCGGATCTATCCTACAATTTGCAACATGATATATGGCCTCAGACCCCTGCATTTACAAAATTTTTCACCTACCTGCTATTCTTCATTGAAGATCTTCTGGGCCAGGAAGAAGTAGTGCTCCTTGAGGAGCCCCTTGGTGGTCTGCACCTCTGCCATGAACTTCAGGTTCAGGGTGTCACACGCACTCTGCAGCCCAGCAATGCTGTGAGGGGGGGTTATGGGTCTCACCCAGGTGGCCCCAGGGCTTGCAGGGGCAACTGGGGCTGGCAGAGATGGTTGGCAGAACATGGTAGGGTGGTGGTTCATGGGTGTTTCTCCTCTCTGAGCAGAAGAGCAGACGGGCAAGGACGGCCGGGGCTACGTCTCCACGGCCATCAAGATGACTGTGGAAAGCGAAAGGTGGGTGCGAGGCCATATCTGTGCTGGAGGTGTGTGCACATGGGCCAGGCCAGCCTGAGCATCCCCCTGGGCAGGGAAATCCCTGACTGGGAAAAACAGAGCTGTGCTGGTGAGCAAAGAGCCCCTTGTGGGCCCTCAGGTTGTGCTGGGGCACGTCTGTGCATCTCCCACCCTCCCCTCGAGCACCCACTGGCACATGTTCCCCTTCAGAGCCCCCCTGAGCACCCACTGGCACAGGTGGAGCCTGAACCTGGCGGTGCTGATAGGGTCCATGTGTTTTTGCAGGGACCAGCAGCCTCCAAGTACCATGGGGGCCCCCCCCGAGGCCCCCCAGGCACCGATGTTCAACCTGCCCATGCTGCAGCATGAGCTGCACCCTGAGAATCTGCAGCCACTGCTGGCCCCCATGTGGTGAGTGCCCTGCTGTGGGGCGTGGGGTGGGGGCTGTGGCAGTGCCCCCCCCTCAATCTGAACCTCTGTGTGTGTGCACTGCAGCCCCCCCACCCCATTCTGCCCCCAGCCCATGCCCGGGGGCTACCCCACGGTTGAGAGCAGCATCATGATGGTGCCCGACAGGCTCACCCCCCCCTTCCACAGGTAGGAGCAGGGCAGGGCAGGGTGGGGGGCATGGGGGACACCCCTCCACCCCCAGCACGGTTCAGGGGTGTTCCCCCCTCTCTGAGTTCTCCTGCTCTCCACAGCCCATCACAGATGCTCTCGCCTCCCTCGCTGTCCCGCTGCCAGGACCCTGCCTTCAGGACCCCTGGGTAAGAACTGGCACGCAGGTGGAAGGGGGGCACCATGCCCTGCACCCCTTTCGCCCCTCCCCACCTAATCCCAGGCTGGCAGAGCTGGAGTAGCCACCCCAGGAGGAGCCCCACACCAGCCCCCCACAAACCAAGCGGTGCCCCTCAATACCTCGGGGCTGGTGAGTGCCCTGGGGGGCAGTTTCTACCCCATTCTTTGCCACCCCAGACCCTTCATGCCCAGCCAGTTCCTGCCCGGGGAGGTCTCGCAGCTGCTGCCCGCGGGTCCCTCAGCGGAGCCGCAGGACGAGGAGATGCCCGAGCTGGCCCCGTTCGTGGAGGAACCGTCGCTGCAGAGCCCTCCGCGGTGGTAGGCGTGGGGAGGGGGCAGCAGGGGGAAGCCCCTCCCAGTCCCCAGCCGGTCACCCTTTTGCTTCTGTCCCCAGGATGTCGCCCAGCATGGATCAGCCATCAGCCTTAGAGCTGGATCAGCTCCTGGAGGTCGCCCCGTTGCCCCCCTTTGCCCCCCCCCTCCAGCACAGCGGGTACCCCAATTCCAGCCTGTCCTCCTGGGGGCTGGGGGATGCACGGTGGGATGACAGCATCCGGCCGGGACACGCCTGAGGGGGCTCCTGGTGGTGGGGAGGGGGACATCGGACTGCGACCCCCCCCCACCCTCCACTCCCTCCCAGCCTTGCCTGGGTTCATGGACTTGCTACGAGACCCGCAGGAGCGGAAACTCCAGCGGGGAAAGGCGGGGTTTGGGGGATATGGGGTAACCCCCGTGGTCCCCCCCACCTCCGTGCATTGCTGCCCGCCCCTCCGCGCCGCTGCCGGGGGTCCGCGGGTGAGGGGGTGCGGGCACAGGGGGCCCCGTCCTGCGTGGGGGGCGCCGGCAGCCGCACGCGGTGCCCCCGGCCCACGCCCGCCGGGATGAGTCACCGCGGGGGCGGGAGGCGGCAGCGCGAACGGCGCCGGGGCGGAGGTGCCAGCCCCGTGCCCCCGGCGGAGGGGGGGGGACACACCGGGACCCCCATGGAAGGGGGGGGACACGACCCCCCCCCCCCGCACTCCCACAATCAGCGCTTGCTTTGGGGTTTTGAGCTGTTCCTCACCCCCCTGTCTCCCCCTCCCCACCTCCAGGCTGGAGCAAGGGGGTAGGAAGATAAGCCATAAAATAAAGTTTTATTCCAAAATAACAAAATAAATAATCTACTGTACACGGTACAAAGGAAGAGTCGCTAATGCTCTAAAAAGACACCACACAGTCCTAACGGGGGGGGTGGGGGTGTGAATGGGAACCCCGGGGCTGCGTTTTTAGGGATGGGGGGGGGGATAAAGAGGAGGAACCCCGAGGGGTTTTGGGGTGGGGTCGGGGGGGGACAGCACCTCCCCAGTGCCCATCAAACACCGCCTGCATCGTGCTGGGAGGGGGTGACACCCCCGGCACGTGTGACACCCCCCGGCACAGGGACCATGCTGGAAGCACACGCAGGTATCGGGGTGCGGGGATGCGTGCGGGGGTGTCAGGGGGGGTATTTACAGCCGATGCGGTGCTGGGGGGGGGGTCGCAGGGTTGGGGGGGTGCACAGTGAGCTGGCACGTGCTGCGGGGAGGGGGCTGGCGGCTGGTGCGTGGGCGCTGCGGGTGCGGGGGGGGTGGGGGGGGGGGACCGTGTGCCCGGCGTGGGCGGCAGCGCTGACGTGGGAGCGCACAGTGCGACGCGTCTGTCCCCGCGTGCTGACAGAGCCCGAGGTGGCGAGGGGGGGAACGGTCAGCGCGGGGCTCTACAGGGTGGGCTCCAGTCCATCGGGGGCTCCCCAGCCCTGGGGGGGCGGCGGGGGAGCGGAGCCGGGCGGGATGAGGGTATTGCTGCTGCGGGGAGTTGGCATCCCGCCGCGGCTGAGGTAACCAGAGCGTCGGTGTGGGACGGGAGGGGGGCCGGGGGGGGGGTTTGTGGATGAGATCCCCCCCTCCCTCCCCAAGCTCCCCGGGGCCCGGAGCGCCGCCGCACCCGTCCCCCAGCACGTTATTGCTTCGTTAATGGTGGCGGGGGGGCTACAGGGGCCTCACTGCCTGCTGGTCTCCTGCTCCACCTTGATGGTGCCCCGAGGGGGGTCTGGGGGGGCCGGAGGACCCCGTTCCGCCAGCCCGTCCTCGAACTCTGCGGGGAGAACACGGAGATGGCCGTCAGGACACGGTTCTGCAGCAGAAGGCAGCGGTGCCCTCCTGACCCCTGCCCGCGGCAAAGCCCCCCCGGCCCCGCTGGGGCTCACCTGGTCCCGGGGGCTTCCCCGGCAGGCAGGGGCTGAGCCGCCCCACGCGGTCGTGAGAGACCAAGCGGGCCAGGCGCAGCCCCTCGTCCATCAGCGTCTGCTGGAGGATGTGGCGGCTCCAGAGCCCGTGGGGAGCGAGGCCGAGGGGCACGTCCGGGGCCGCGCCGGGCGGAGGGGTCAGCCGGGGACAAGTGCCCGCCGCTGCCGAGAGAGGGGCGACAATCAGCGCGAGGAGAGGGGGCCGAGCACCACCAGAGAAGGGGAGAGAACCCCCCACTCACCCTGCAAGTGGCCGTCGAGGCTCTCCCCGGAGAGGCTGCCCGTGTCCTCCTCCAAGCTGGCTCGGTACCCGGCCCCGGGCGGCTCCAGCCCCACCGGCAGCGCCAGGAGCTCAGGGCGGCTCTGCTCTCCCGCCTGCCAGGAGCACACAGGTGAGCAGATCCCCTGCACCACCCACCCCACAACACCCACGGCCGTCACCCCGAGCTGGCATGGGCAGCCCCGGGCACGTTGCAGCGTCACACCCACGCTCGCAGGTGTGCACACCTGCACACGCTGCTCCCCCTGCACCTGCACCCACCTCCTGCTTGAGCCGCTTGGCCACGACGGCGCCGCTGTCCTCGGGATGGGCCCTGGGGGTGGAAAGGGGCTGTGTCAGGCGTGGGGGTGGCCACAGCAAGGCCCCCACGCTGTGAGCGGAGCCACCAGGCAGGTGGGGTTCTGGCACGGATGGAATTGGGGGTGGGAAAAAGAGGGAAGCAGCTGGAGAGCAAAGGGAGAAGGCAGCCCTGGCACGGCGGGCAGGGGACTTTGGGGATGGAGGCAAGAGATAGGGCATCCCCAGCGGCATCCCTTTGCTGCCTGGCATCCCTTCCCACGCCTGGCATCCCCGTCATTCCCATCCTCCCCACGTCCCACGCTCCGAGGTCAGGCAGAATCCACCCACGCTGGCAAAGGGGAACTGGGGGCCGCAGGGTCCTGGCCCCATCCAGAAGTACTGGGGGCAATGGGGTGACAGCCAAACCCCCCCAGGCCTACAAGGGTGGGGTTTTGGGCTCACCTGGCGACCTTGAGTGAGGACAGGTAGGTGCTCTCCCGTGCCACCTGTCGTGACAGCGAGAAGAGCTCGACGCGCCGCAGCAGCAGCGAGTTGTCCCGCAGGCAGAACTGGGCGGCCGCCTCATTGATGATGAGCTGGGGGCAGAAACGATGCGTGAGTGGGCACCGGGACACGGCAGCACCCACGGGACAGCAGCGCCCACGCAGCCCTCGGCTGAGGCAGCACCAGCTCCAGCCTGGCGTGGGAGGAGACCTCAAATCCCACCCACTCACCGCACCCCCAGAGCCACCCCAGCGCCTGTCCCAAGCCGGTCCATTGCAGAGCTCCGAGCAGGGAGCTCACTCACCTCGTGCAGGGTGAGCTGCTTGCCCTCGCGGCGCCGCGCCTCGCCGCGGCCGTAGATCGCGCTGTGCCGCCGGATCTCCTCCTCCTTCTGCCGGTCACCGTCCTCCAGCTGGAAGATGTGCCCCACGGATTTGGCCAGCTTCTTGTTGAGCTTCATCAGCGCCCTCAGCTCGGCCTCGCCACCTCGAGGGCAGCTCTGCAGCAGCCTCTCCACGCTCTCCACCACCGTCCGTGCCAACTCCGGCTCCAGCTCCGTGCCCGCCGCCTGCTCCCCGCTGCTCCCGCCCGGGGAGAAGGGGGGACCCCCGGGCTCCTCATCCCCTCCACCCTCCGACTCGGGGGTGCTCCTTCCCGGCCACGGTGGAGCCGCTGACGGTGACAGCTTCTCCCCTGGCTCCGTGGGGCTGCGGGCTGGGGGCGTCCCGGCGCTGCCACCCCCTTTGCCCGCCGCCTCGCCGGGGCTGGCGTGCCCGTTGCTGAGCGCCTTGCGCCCGCCGGCCTCCGAGAGCTTGAAGAGCGGGATGCTGCTGACCGGGACGGCCGAGACGGGCTGGCTGAAGAGCCCTGGGTTGGAGGCCCATTCCCGCAGGGCCTTCTGGAGGCGGCGGACGTGGAGGGGCTTGGTGGCCATGCCCACCAACGCCATGATCTCCAGGAACTCCTCCTCGCCCGCCTCGCAGAGCTGCTGCACGTCGTCCCCCCCTTGCTGGATGAAGGTCTCGTAGTAGCCCAGCAGGTTGGCTCGTTGCAGCACCCGGTAGAGCTGCAGCTCCCCCAGCGTGCGGGGCAGGGCCATGACGAGCCTGTGGTGGACAGAGGACAGACGGACTCACCACCGGGACGGACGGACATGCGGGAGAAAGCCCTCCCCACCCTTAGGCCTGGTACAGGGCAGAGGGAGCGTTCCCGTGCATGGGTGTTCCAGTGTCCCCAAACCCCACGGGGCGCCCAGTCCCACCCATGTGCTCCAAACTGGGACGGTCCCTGCAGCCACAGCCCCTGGACGTGGCACAGACACGAGTGGGGTCACCCTCACCCCAACCCCAACCCCGGGCTGTGCCCAGCCTGTGCCCACCCAGCCAGCAGCCCCTCCATGCCAGCTCCTCACACGGGGCAGGACACACATCTGGGGGCTTCCCCCAGCGCCCCCATTCCCGGGGGTGATGTGCCAGTGCCGACCCCACCATGGCCAACACCCCCCAGGCCCCCTGCCCTGCTGTGCCCTGCTCCCCTGTGGTCCCCTGGATGCCACCGGGACCACCCTTCCCTGGTGACCCCGCCCCGCTCGGTGCCCCCATCCCCACCCCGGTCCCACCAGGGCCATCCTCCCGCAGCGTCCCCGCACCTGCCCGGTGCCCTGCGGTGCCCCGAGCCCACCGCGGCCATCGCCCCACGACCCCCCCGACCCCTCCCGGTACCCTCCGGTGCCGCGGTGCCCCCGGTGCCATCCTCTCCCCGTGCATCCCGGACCCGCCCGGAGCCCCGTGGCCAACACCCCCGGTGCCCCCCGCCCTGCCCGGTGTCCCTCGCCCGCTCCGTCCCCCTCCGCTCCCCCCGGTCCCACCACGGCCACCGGGACTCCCGCCCCGCCCGGTGCCCCCCGGTGCCCCATCCCCTCCCGCCGTGCCCCCCGTTCGCTCACCGCCGCCTGGAACCGCCTCCGTCCGCTCCGCCCGCCCCGCCGGGCGGCCGGGGAGGGGCGGGGGGGCTCCGGGGCCGGCTCTAACCGGGGGTCCGGGGGGTGCCGGGGCTCGGGGGGTCCCGCGGCCGGGCCGGGCGCGCTCCCTCCGCCGCGCCGCGCCGCTCTGCGCGCCGCCCACACGGGCGGGACCGTGAAATAGCAGCGGCCCCGGCTGCGCCGCGCGTGGGAGGCCCCGGGGGCGGATCCCGCGGCTGCCGCCCCCGCCGAGCGCGGGGAAGGGGGGGCAGCGGCGGGGGCGGCAGCACCGGGCCCCCTTCTTCCCCCCCCAACCGGTACCGGAGCAGCGGGAGGGGAGCGGGAGCGGCGCCCCGCACGGCGGCACCGGGGGTCCCGCAGCCCCGGCAGGGAGCGGGCAGGACACGCGTGGCACGGGGGGTCCGTGGGAGAGGCAGAAGCTCCCGAAGGGGACGCGGCGCTCTCGGTGTTGGCGTGGACACCTTGAATCCCCGCCCGCAGCATCGCCGGTGTCGGTGACAACGGGAGCGGGCGCGGGGATGCTCCGGGACCGGCACCGCTGTCCCGGCAGTGCCCCCCGGTGCCGGAGCCCTTACGGAGGGTAGCACTCGGTGTCACCGGCACGCACACGCTGCCACCGATGGGCTCCGGGGGGAGCAGCGACAACGGGAGCGGACGGAGGATGCCCGGGTGGGCTGGGGGGATGCTGGAGCCGCTCGCCCGCAGCACCGGGGTCTCTCCCGCGGGAGGGAGGCCGGGGGAGGTGTCACGGCCCGCACCCCGCTCCGGCCCTGCGTGCCTCGCTGCTATTTATACCGCGGCCGGCGCCTGGCGTGGGGCCAGAGCCGCCCCCGCGCGATCCTGCCCGGGCCGGGGGGGCCGCGCCGGTGGCCGGGGCGCATCCCCGGAGCTACCGGGGGAGCAGCGGGGCCATCCCGCACGGGCACGGCGCCCATGGCGCGGGTCCTGCCCCAGCCCTCCCGGTTCACCCCCCTCCCCACCGCCCTCCTGTCACGCCCCCCCTCCCCAAATTTTCCCTTTTCCACGACCAAGCGTCCGGCGCGGCGGGGCCGTTCCCAGCCCCGGCGCTGCCCCCGGCTGACGCACATCCTCCGCCCACGGCCCCGCCGCTTCCCGGCTCCGCCGCCCACGGCCCGCGGAGGGGGAGCGGGGGGGCCGCCCGAGCCCGCTCCCCGCTGCCCGCCCACGGGCGGCCGCCGCCCCACGGTGGTGGGGAGGGGACGGAGCCACGCGGAGAGCGGCACCCACTGTCCGGGGCTGGGGGACGGACGGTGCCGGCAGCGCGGCGAACCGGAGCCCCCGGGCCGGTCCGTGGGATGCGCGACCCGCTCCGTGCCGCGGGTCACCGGTGACCGCCGTGCCACGCCCGCGCTGGCAGAGCCCCGTGCGAGCCGTGGGGTCGCGGGGTCGGTGGGGTCGGTGGGACCCGATCTCGGTGGGACCGGGGCCGGTGGGACCGGTGGGACCCCGGACCGCGGGTTCGGCTGCTGGGGGCGGGGGGGGAGCGAGGGGCGGGACCTGCGCGCCCCCCACGCGTGACCCATTCACACAAACAACGCCAGACCGCGCCCTGATAGGCGGAGGCGGTTGTCAATCACACGGGATATAAAATAAAATGGGGGCGTGGCCTGGCGTGCCTGCGTTCTGATTGGACAAAGGGCGTGTCTGTCAGAGCCGTTACCAGGGAGGGGCGCGGCTGTTGAGTGAAAGGCGGGCATGTTGGTCACCGTGGTAACCGGGGGCGGGAACATGGCTGCTTCCTGCACGCGCACTGCTGATAGGCTAAAGATACTGTCAATCAACCCTGTAGGAGCAGGGGGGCGGGAGCGAGATCAGAGCTGAATTTTGATAGGTTAAATCAGCTGTCAGTCGATGTTAAAACCCGGCGAGCGCCTTTTCTATTGGCTGTGGGCTCTTCTCGGCGGCCGGGCCGGGCAGGCGGCGGAAGCGGAAGCGGCCGGCGCAGCCGCGGCGGGAGGGATGAAACCGGCTCCGGGACGGCGGCGGCGGCGGCTCCCGGTACTGCCCGTGCTGCTGCTGCTGTTCCTGCCCTTCCTGCCCCTGGGAGCTGCAGGTGAGCGGGGACCGGGGGATCATGGTGGGGGGCGGAGCGGTGGCAGCTCCCGGGGCAGCATGGCGGGACAACGGGAGCGGCCCGGTGCCCACTGAGAGACCCCCTGCGCCCGCGGGAGCCCTCTGAGCGTCTCCGCGCTGAGGGCGTCGGTGCGGCCCCGTGGGACCGGGATTTCCCGTCCCGCTGTGCCGCTCCCCGGGTACGATCCGGCCTTCGGTGCCGTTCGGGAGCCGCTGCCCCTCGGGGGCCGGAGGCACCGTCGGGTTTGGGTCGCTGAGGTCTGGTTTTGGAGCTAGGAGTCGAGCCAGGCGGGGTTATCCCAGGAAAGAACCAAAGGGCGAGTTCCAAGGAAAACAGCGGTAAGACCATGGGGGATGTGGCAAATTGGAGCATCCCGGGGAGAGGAAGGGTTGGGTGGGTGAGGCGGGACCTGAAGCCCTCCCTGTGTCCTCCCCAGGCTCCAAGGATGCCGTTATCCCACTCCAGGACGGGCACAACTCCCAGTACCAGGAATCCCGGCGCTTCTGCTACACCAACACCCGCGCCCCGCGATGGAACGACGTCTGGACCAGGACACAGGTGACAGCAGGAGGAGGAGGCAGCAGATCCTCCCTGCTCCAACCCCTCCATCCATCATCCATCCATGCATCCATCCATCCCTCCGTCCATCCATCATCCATCCATCATCCCTCCATCCATCCATCCATCATCCATGGACCAGCTCCTGGCACACAAATCCCTGGGGCAGAACCAGCCCCCAAGACAGAACCAGCTCCTGGGGCAGAACCAGCTCCTGAGGCTGCACCAGCTCCTGGCACACAAATCCCTGGGGCAGAAGCAGCTCCTGGGGCAGGATCCCAGTCTCATTTCTCCAGGCTAAACCCCCCCATTCCCCTCTGTCCCCCCCAGATCCGCGTCACCAGCAGCCGCATGATCCGCGTCACCCAGGTGGACAGCGAGGAGGAGCTGGAGAAGTTCAGCCTGTGGAACGTGGTGTTCTCCTTCCTGAGGGGCAAACTCAACGACACCAGCATCGATGTGGATCTCTACAGCAACAAAACCTGCCTCAAGGTCGAGCTGCTGGAGCCTGGCACCACCTACTCCGTCGTCCTCTTGCGACGTACGTCCCCTTTGTTATAGATAAGAAGCTTGATGAGGCCAATATTCCAGCAGCAATCAATTTATTAATTAATATGGTAAAATATGAGTAATACACGCTGGGTACAGTGGGAGAAGTTTTCCCTCCAACTGCACACCCATAGTTGGGGCTTACAGGTATTTATAGGGGTACTCAGAAGCTTTCTCAGCAGTTTCTATTCCAATTTTTACATCACGATTCTATACACTATTGTGATTTAGTTTTTCTCAGGATGTATCCCAAAAGGAGTATCCCCAGATGGTGGTGGTCCTGTTTCCAAAAGAAGGAAGAGAATCCCATCTGGTGAAGCCCAGCTCCCCAGATGTCGACCCACCTTTTAATTACAAAGACTATAAATCTCATAAAAGTGATGTCCAGCTTCCTTTGGTCAAAACTATAAATCCTTGAGTTGATGTTCATCTTCCTTTCTCAGGCTGTTTTTCTCTGTTTTGTTAAGGCCTGAGATATCTCCTTTATATATATTCCAAAGCTATAGTTTCAAAGATACAAGCAATATTCTAATATTATACTTCAAAATGTTATTATTGCAAAACTCTTTAAGGCTGAACTACAAGCAAAGAGCAACATCCTTAATGCTTTAGTTCAAATGCTCCTAAATCAACTAAGGTTAACTGCAAACAAAAGATAGGTTCAAAGGCCTTCTCCCATGCTTTACTTTCCTCAGTTATTGTTAGAATTTGCAGCTGTCCCATTGTTGGTCTCCACACGTCACAATCACAAACACACACGTTGCCCGTATGTACCTGACACGAAACACAGCTTTGTATTTCACACCTCTCTGCTGGGGGAAAGGGCCTTGGGGATGCCCAGGGGACATCAGGACAGGGCAGCTCATGATCCACAGACCTGTTCCTTCCTCAGGAAGGGATTTTGGTGTGCAGAAGGAATTTGGGGCACTTGGAGGTCCAATCCCTGTTCTGTCACCCTGTGGTAGGTGGGAGCTTCCCACCGTGCCCATCTTCACTGGGATTAATTTTTTATTCCAGGTTTTGATCCTAAGCTGTTCCTTGTTTTCTTCCTGGGCCTGCTGTTGTTTTTTTGTGGGGACACTCTGAGCAGGTGAGGCCCCTCCTTTCCCTGCTGGCTCCTGGGTTGGGGTGTTTGTGCACAGATACCCATAAAACACCTGCTGTGATTGATTCCCTGTGTGGTCATTGCAGGAGCCAAATCTTTTACTACTCAGCTGGGATCAGTGTTGGTTTGTTGGCCTCTCTGCTTGTCCTCGTCTACATGATGTCCAAAGTCATGCCCAAGGTAGGTGTCACATCTTGAGGGGGTCAGAGACCTCGTAACCCTTTCCATGCCTCTACTGGGATGGACTGGGTTTGCTACAGAGCACCTGGGGAGGTATCCACAACCTGCCTGTGCTCCCCCAGAAAAGCCCTGTGTACTTCCTGCTGGTTGGAGGTTGGTCCTTTTCCCTGTACCTGCTTCAGCTGATCTTCAAGAACCTGCAGGAGATCTGCAAGTCCTACTGGCAGTACCTGTTAGGTAGGTGGGAGCTCTGAGGTTCACCTGTTCACCAGGTGAACACCTCCTGGTGGAACTATGGAGTAAAAAGCTGAGCCTCCCTCTCCCTGCTGGTGGTGTCAGGTTCCTCCTCATCCTCACAGAGCCCCCAATTTCTGCCCCATCCCTGTGCTCCCCCCCAGGTTACCTGCTCTCTGTGGGCCTCCTGAGCTTCGCCGTGTGCTACAGGTACGGCCCCTTGGAGAACGAGCGCAGCATCAACCTCCTGTCCTGGGCCCTGCAGCTCCTGGGGCTGCTGCTCATCTACTCAGGCATCCAGATCCACCCCATCGCCCTGGGCCTGGTGCTGGTGGCTGTCTGCACCAAGAACCTGGATTACCCCTTGCAGTGGGCATTTGCTGCCTACAGGTGAGGAGCTGGGAGCTTGGCATGCCCCAGGGATTCGTGTTCCTGAAGCTGGTCCAGCCCCAGGAGCTGGTTCTGCCCCAGGGTTCCTGCCCCAGGAGTTGGTGCTGCCCTGGGAGCTGGTTCTGCCCCAGGGTTCCTGCCCCAGGAGCTGGTCCTACCCAGGGGTTCTTCCCCTGGGAGGTGATCCTGCCTCAGCTGCTGGTCTTGCCTTAAGAGTTCCTGCTCCAGGAATCCTGCCCTTGGAGGGTGGTCCTGCCCCAGGGGTTCTGTCCTGAGAGTTTCTGACCCAGGGGTTCTGTCCTGAGATTTCCTGTCCCAGGGGTTCTGACCTGAGAATTTCTGCCCCAGATTTCCTGACCCAGGGGTTCTGCCCTGAGATTTCCTGTCCCAAAGGTTCTGACCTGAGAGTTCCAGCCCCAGGGGTCCTGTCCCAAGGGTTCTGCCCTGGTGTCCTGCCCCAGAGGTTTTGTCCTGAGGGATCCTGCCCCAGGAGCTGCTCCCACCCATCCAGGCAGGCATTAACTGGTGTTTCCCCCCTGGCAGGAAGGTGCAGAGTTCCAAGCTGGGCCCAACCCCTCCTCGGCTGCTGACAGAGGAGGAATTTCAGCTCCAGGGCGAGGTGGAGACCCGAAAAGCCCTGGCAGAGCTGAGGAGCTTCTGCAAGAGCCCCGAATTCTCTGCCTGGACCACGGTGTCCCGCATCCAGTCTCCTAAAAGGTGACACCCCTGACAGTGAGCGTGGGGTGCCCACCCTGTGTCCCTCTGGGCTGTCACCTCTGTCCTTAGAGACACAGATCTGTGGTGTGGGGGGGGAAAGGATGGATAACACCAGGAAAGGGGGAAAGGATGGATAACACCAGGAAAGGGGGAAAGGATGGATAACACCAGGGGGTGGAAGGGAGGGAAGGGATGGATAACATCTGGAGGCACTGGACACACCTGCCCAATGTGCTGCTCCATGGTTTCTCCCAGGTTTGCTGACTTTGTGGGTGGTGCTTCCCACGTCACCCCCAACGAGGTGTCAGCCCACGAGAGGGAGTTCGGCCTGGAAAGTCTCTCCATTGATGAGGAGCTCTTTGAGGAGGATGATGATGAGGAGGATGATGAAGAGGAGGAAAAGATCAGCGACTCCTCTGGTGGGAATCACAACAGTGATTCCCTGTTCCACAACCATGTGGATGTCCAGTGAGGTCAGCTGCACTGACCTGGCCAAGGAGCAGAACTTGGGCTGCTCCAGGCGTGGTGGGGATGGTCCATGTGGGGATTGGTCCTTGTTGGATTGGTCCTCATGGAGATGGACCCTGTGGGAATGGTCCCTGTGGGGTTGGATCCCATGGGGGTGGTCCTTGTGGGGCTGGACCCCATGGGGCTGGTCCTGGTGGGGTTGGTTCTTGTTGGGTTGGTTCTTGTGGGGATAGACCCTGTTGGGATGGTCCCTGTGGGGATCTAGACCCCCTCTGAGAGGGAGAAAAGGGCTCTGACCTCCTGCAGCTCCTGCCTGAGGTGTGCACGCTGTTCTCAGCACAGCTCTGGGTGGTGGGAGCGGGGTGGGACACTCAGGAAGCCCCCACCCCAGGCTGGGAAGTCACCAAGACGCAGCCTGGACCCACCCCAGCTCCTGCAGGGGACGTTTGTGAGCCCCCAGCGTGGCACCCCCAGGGCAGGGACCCCCTCCCAAACCTGGGCGCTCATCTGGCTCCATCCCCCAGTGCCACAGCTGCAGGAGGAGCCCCTTTCCCCTCTCTGGGCACAGGACAGCCTGGGGTGGGGATGGACCTTCCCCTCCATCTGCAGGTACCTGAGGATGACACACACGAGAGGGACTTTGGACCTGTCCTGTTGGTACCTGCGTGCTCAGCACCTGCCTGGAGCCGTGGTGAGGAGTGACCTGCTCCTCCTCCTCCTCCTCCTCTGAGGTGTCAGAGGGCTCCAGCTGGTCGGGCCACACCTCTGCCTTGGCTTCAATCCCGTGTGGATACCAAAAACTCCTCCATGGAGCTGTGGAGCCTCAGGGTCTGCTGGCTGCCCCTGGATGTGGTGTTGGGGTAGAAGCTGTGCTCAGCCCCCTCTCCCCATGCCAGAGCTGAGGATGAGTGTGGATGTGCTTCCTCCCTGCCTCACTGCCCTTCTCCTGCTGTTACTTCTCTCCCAAACGGGTGTGGGCAGGGACTGAGGGTGACCCCACTGATGTTCCAGTGGGGAACTCTGGGGAGCTCTGCCAAAGCCCCAAGCTGGAGGGGACACCCCAGTCTATGCAACTTCCTAAGCAATAATGCTGCCCTCACCTGCTCACAGTGTCTCAGCTCCAGCCCCTGCTTCACCTGGAGCTTCTGCCATCAGTTTGTCCCTGTCCCAGGTCTTTCCCTGTCCCAGGTGTGCTCCCCAGCCCTCGCTGTGCTTTCCTCCCTGTTCAAGTGTGAGAAGATTCAGTTACTTCATCCCCCCTGCTTCAGCATGGTGGATGACTGATTATATTTTTAATAAAGATGTATTTTTTAGGTCCTGAGTCTCATTTGTTCATCCTGCTGTGACCTGTGGGAGGTCATTCTGCTGGGCATGGTTTGTGGGGACACAACAAGCCCTGGGTGACACATTCCCTGGTTGGGACCAGGCGTCCTCCTTGGGCCAGGTATCCTTGGAGCAGCCCTGAGCATTCCCGATTCTCCAGCCCCAGCTGCTCCCGGTTCTCCAGCCCTGTACCTTGCCCCTGTTTCCCTCAGCCCAGCAGAGGAAGCTCCCTTTGTTTGCTCGGCTCCAGGACTTTCCCTGCTTGTTCCTGCTCTGAGCTGCCGGGTGGGGAAGGTCGAGCCGGGACCGTGGGCAGGAGCTGCAGCCGGCGACACTCCTGGGACTGATCCCCGCTGGTTTCTCCTTCGTGCCTCAGTTTCCCCAGCTGGGAGCCCTGGGGGAGGGCCCTGCGGGCTCCCCCTCCCCTCCGTGGGCCGGACGGGGCCAGCACCGGGCGCTGGGCTGGGCTGAGCCCCGCCGGTTCCGGGGCAGCTCCCGCTGAAGCCGCTCCAGCAGCTCCCGCTCTGCGACCCGCAGGTGAGTCGGGGACCCAGACAGGAGCTGAAGCCCCCGAGCCCCCCAATCCACAGCTGGATGGGGGTACCCTGACCCCACAACCCCCATCCCACGGGGCGTGGGGACCTGGTGGCATTGGGACCCCCGGGATGAGCCCAGCGCTGCCCTGGAGCTGGGGGGGCTCTTTGGCTCCCACCCTGCTGACCTTGGGGTCTCACCCAGCAGCACGGGGGGCTCAGACCCCTGGAGGGTTTTGCCATCTCTGAAGGCTGTTGGGATCACCTCCATCACCCTTTTTTACCCCATCTTTCCCCACCTTCTCCTCGTTTGTGAACTTTCCCCGGGGCATTGATAAGCGGGGCTGGGTTTACAGCCCTGCGCCCCAGCTGTAAACTGGGGGTGAAGGTCACCCCAGGAGCGTGACTGTGCTGTCACAGACAGGTGAGAGATGGAGAGAAGCAGCTCCTGGGGGTCACCTCTTGGGGGGCTTGGGCTCCTCTCCCCGCCCCGGCTTCTCCCTGCCAGGAAGGAGGGAGGAAGTGGAGGCTGAATTAATCCCTGCCCCAAGAATAGGATCCAGGTGGCCGCATTTCCTGCCCGGCTCCCGCTTCCCCCCCAGCATCCGGCTGCCCCCAGCCCCACCACGGGCTCCTGGGCACCGGGACACCCCACCAGGTGCCCCCCATGCCTTTTGTGGGTGCGTGGCTGCCTTGTCCCCCATCCCCAGGGTTGGGGGGAGCAGCCAAGATCCCAGAGACTGAGGAGCTGGCGGGGCGTTTTGGGGAAGGGGTCTCCGTGGGTGCAGACCCTCCATCCCCCGTGCTGTGTCCCAGCTGCCCCGGAGCTGCCCGGCCATGGAAGGCTCCTCCTCGCTGCTGGACGCCGAGGCTGTGGCGGATCTGGTGCTGCTGGACCCGCTGACCGAGGAGTCGCTGGTCCAGACGCTGCAGGAGCGATTCCGGCGGCGCGACATCTACGTGGGCAGCGGGACCGGGGGGGGGACAGGGGCTGCTGGGGTGGGAGTGGGGTGTGGGGTGTGGGGATTGGGGTATGGGGTGTGGGGTATGGGAATGGAATATAGGATGGGGAATGGGATATGGGGTACGGGGTATGGGTGGGTTAGGGGATATGGAATGGGGTATGGGATGGGGATTGGATATGGAATATGGGGTATGGGGTGTGGGATGTGGGGTATGGGATGAGGAATGGGATATGGGGTATGGGGTATGGGATGGGGATTGGCAGGGCTGCAGGGTCTAGGATGGGGATTGGGATATGGGGTGTGGGGTATGGGATAGGGGATGGGAAGAAGATATGGGGTCTGAGATGGGGATTGGCAGGGCTGCAGGGTCTGGGATGGGGAGTGGGATATGGGGATTGGGATGGGGAATGGGGTATAGGATGGGGAATGGGATATGGGATGAGGAATGGAATGTGGGGGATGGGATATGGGATGTGGGGTATGGGATGGGGAATGGGATATGGGTTATGGATGGGATGGGAAGAGGATATGGGGTCTGAGATGGGGATTGGGAGGGCTGCAGATCTGGAATGGGATATGGGGTATGGGATGGGAAGAGGATGTAGGGTCTGGGATGGGGAAGGGGATATGGGATATGAGGTATGGGATGGGGTATGGGATATGGGGAGTGGAAAGGCTGCAGGGTCTGGGATGGGGAGCAGAATCTGGGGTCTGGGATGAAGACAGGGATCTGGGATGGGGAGCACCGGCTCCTCCCAGCCGCTCATCCCTGCTGTCCCACAGACCTACATCGGGAATGTGGTGATCTCGGTGAACCCGTACCAGTCCCTGCCCATCTACACCCCGGAGAAGGTGGAGGAATATCGCAACTGCAGCTTCTTCGCCGTGAAACCCCACATGTGAGCGAGCACGGGCAGGCTGCCGGTGCCCTCAGCCCCCTGCATTGTGCCAAGGGCATCACTCCGGGGCAATCCCAAGAGAATCCACTTGGGGCAACCCCACAGCCACAACGGGGGTGTTTCCAGACGGCTCCAACCCCTTCCAACCCCTCTTGCCCGCAGCTATGCCATCGCTGACGATGCCTATCGCTCGCTGCGGGACCGGGACAGGGATCAGTGCATCCTCATCACCGGCGAGAGCGGCGCCGGCAAGACAGGTACAGCCGGGGCTGCAGGGGGGGGCTCGGGGCACTGCGAGGGGCACAGCGGCGCCCAGGACCCCACCCCAATAAACCCCCGACCCTCGCCGGCAGAGGCCAGCAAGCTGGTGATGTCCTACGTGGCGGCCGTGAGCAGCAAAGGGGAGGAGGTGAACAAGGTGAAGGAGCAGCTCCTGCAGTCCAACCCTGTGCTGGAGGGTGAGTGCAGCACATCGTGAGCATCCTCGGGCATCCCAGGGCTGGGCTCTGTCCCCCTGGACTGCACCTTAACCCCCCTGCTCTCCTGCAGCCTTTGGGAACGCCAAAACTGTCCGGAATGACAACTCCTCCCGATTTGTGAGTGAGCTGGGCAGGGGGGCTGGAGCCTGCTGGGGCTGTGTGGGCCCTGGTGGGGCTGGGAGAACAGAGGGGGTGGGAGGATGTGGGGATGGGGGGATTTGGGGATGGGGATGTGGGGATGTAGGGATGTGGGGATGGGGATGTGGGGTGGGAATGTAGGCATGGGGGGATGTGGGGATTTTGGGATAGGGATGTGGGGATGGGGATGTGGGGATGAGGGGATGTCGGGAATGGAGCTGCCAGTCCCACCAGGACCCCCTTCCCTGACCCAGCCCCTTCCCCCAGGGCAAGTACATGGACATTGAGTTCGACTTCAAAGGAGATCCCCTGGGAGGGGTCATCAGCAACTGTGAGTACCCACCAGCCATCCCACTGCACACACCCCTGTGGGAAATCAATTTGTAGAAAATTCTCCACACCTGACAGAGAGTTCTGTCACCTGGATACAAACCTTGAGATAAAAAATACTGATTTAGGCATACCGTAGGATAAGACAGACGTTGTTGAGAGAGAAACAGGACTAAAACCAAATTTCAAAAGGTAGCCTCGCAAAAAAGGCTTCATGAAGCTTTGCAAAATTCAGTGAATTTTTGGAATACGTTATTTATAATTGGAGTCATAATTATTTATATTTGGATTATGTTACTTATATAATAATAAATATATATTTATAATTAATTATAAACAATATATACTTATATAATAATTTATATAATATATATTATTTATGTTTGGAATACAATATTTTTATAACAATAAATATATATTTATAATTAATTATAAACGATATATATTTATATAATATTTATATACTATATATTATTTATATAATATATATAAATATAATATATATAAAAATATATATAATATTATTTTTATATAATATATCTATTATTTATAATTATTTCTATTTGGAATACATTATTTATATAATAATAAATTATTAAGTTATTCAAGGGTTTATTCTACTCGTTATCCAAGCCACAACATGATTTAACCCAACATGACCCCTCCCTGCAGACCTGCTGGAGAAATCCCGCATTGTCCGGCACGTGAAGGGCGAGAGGAACTTCCACATCTTCTACCAGCTCCTGGCTGGGGCTTCCCCGCAGCTGCTCCGTAAGTGCAGTGTGGGGGATCTGGAGGTGGAGCAGGAGCTGGGGAGGATCAGGGCTGAGCTTCCACCTCCTCTCCTCTCCACCAGAGCAGCTGAAGCTCCGCCAGGACTGTGGGCACTACGGATACCTGGACCGGGGAGGGCTCCAGCCTGCCTGGCGTGGATGATGCAGCCAACTTCCACGCTATGCAGGTACCCAGGGGAAGATAGGACCACCCCAAAAAAACCCTGGAGCCCACCTGTCCTGGTTTAGGGCAAATTTGGGAGAAAACCTCCAAAAGGGGGCCCCTCCAGAAAGCAAACCCACACAGCCCCTCTGCCCAACCAGTTTGGGAAAGATTCCTCGGAGACAAGTGGAAAGAACCTGTTTATTTAACAGGCAAAGCAACCCCCAGCACACAAAATGAACAATACCAGATGACACCGCTCTGAAAAAGATGACAAATTCAGAAAGTCTCTCTGGGGGTGGTCGCTCTGTTATCAGTTCCTCCAGTGCTGGGGCAGCTGCTGCAGCCACAAGGTGAAAACTCTCGGTGTTCCCAGGTCCCAGTCCAGAGCAGGTTTGAGTAGGTCCAAAAAAAAGGAAAGGAAAAACAGCCCAGGAAAAAAAATTGGACTGCTTAGCTAAACTAACTAATGAGTAGAAGCAGGAGCAAGAGCAAAGCAAAAAGCAAAAGCAGCACTAGGTACTGCCCTGTCTGTGTGTCCCACCAGCCGTGGGGGAGCAGGCTGATAACAAAACCACAACAAAACATTCTTCAGAGCCAGCCTTGAAGGCACAGAACATAAAATCCAGCATAAACAGAACACAGGAATGGGGATGCAAGCCCCGTAACGTCACCCTAGGACACCACCCCGTCCCCTGAGCTGTTGTGTCCATCCCCAGGATGCCATGAGGGTCATCGGCTTCTTGCCCGCCGAGGTGACGGAGCTGCTGCAGGTGACGGCCGTGGTGCTCAAACTGGGCAACGTGCAGCTGAGCAGCAGCTTCCAGGCCAGCGGGATGGAGGCCTGCAGCATCAGCGAGCCCCAGGGTACGGATGGGGGGGTAGGGATGGGAATATTGGGGTGGGGAGACCCCCTGAGTCCCTCCCCAGCTCTGGCACTGCTGTCTCCTCACGCAGAGCTGCATGAGATCTGCGAGCTGATCGGGCTGGAGCCAGGCACGTTGGAGAGGGCGCTGTGCTCCCGCACGGTGAAGGCGCGGGATGAGACGGTGCTCACCACCCTCACTGTCCCCCAGGTGAGCAGGAGCATCCCCAGCCATGGGGCTTATGATATCTCAGGGCTTTAGCTGCTCAGGGTGACCCCAAAATACGTTAGAAAGTCGCTTTTCCCAGCCTGGCGCTCAAAGGAGTCAGAACTCTTCATTTCTCGGTCTCAAGGTTGTTTATTGTATCTTATTTGTAAATTTTTTTCTCCTGTCCAGCTGAGGTCTGCTCAGCAAGGCAGTCCGAGGCACTCTGCCCACCTCAGAGGCGGTGTTATCTTTTTATGCTAAAAACAACGTGTACAATATTTACAATTACTTCCCAATACCTATCACCTATTAGATAGTGATCTTCTACTCTAAACCAATCCAAAAGTGCCACCAGCACAGCAGAAGATGGAGGCCAAGAAGAAGAAGGAGAAAGGCTGGACACGTCCAGATTCCTCCATCTTGCTTCTTGAACCCCCATTCTAAATCCCCAAAATTCTACATTTTCAGATCCTGATCGCCTGGCTCAGAGTCAGGATTGCTTGTGGCTTTTTCCAAATTTATACTTTGACAATTTAATACATGTCCTTAATTATTAAATTGGATGATTCATTTAGAACAGGCTGATGCCTGGCAGCCCACCATGAGCCAGCACCAGCCCCTCTCCCCTCTCCCCAGGGCTACTACGGTCGGGACGCGCTGGCCAAGAACATCTACAGCCGCCTCTTCGACTGGCTGGTGAAGAGGATCAATGCCAGCATCCAGGTGAGCTCCTGGAGCCCCAGAAGGAGCCTGGACCCCATCCCCACACAGGGCTCAACACCCCATTCTGTCCCCAGGTGAAGTCAGACACGCAGAGGAAGGTGATGGGCGTCCTGGACATTTACGGCTTTGAGATCTTCCAGGTGGGTGAAGGACCCACCAAGCCCCATTCAGGGAGTTGGGAACAGCATTGGAGACACATGGCAGGGCTGGGAGCTTGGAAAGCAGCTGCCATAAAGGATCCTTCTCTCTCAGGACAACGGCTTTGAGCAGTTCATCATCAACTACTGCAACGAGAAGCTGCAGCAGATCTTCATCCTGATGACGCTGAAGGAGGAGCAGGAGGAATACGTCCGAGAGGTACCTCCAGCCCTTCCCAGAGCACAGCCCCGAGGAGGTTCAGCCCCCCTGGGATGGGGAAGTGCTGGAGACGGCTCCGCTGCACGTTCCTCCCTCTCCCTGTTCCCTGCTGAGAGCACATTCAATGGCAGGAAGGGATTTGGGATCCTCAGTCCCGTGGCCGGACGTCCGGTTCCTGCCCCACACCAGCTGTGGCGTCCATGGGGTAGGATCTGGTTATTCCTGTGTCTGACCCACATCTCCTCTCAGGGCATCCAGTGGACCCCAGTGGAGTTTTTTGACAACAGCATCATCTGCAACTTGATTGAGAACGTGAGTTGCCCACCCAGTGCTGGGATCTTGGGGTTCCAGCTCCTCCCACAGCCCAAACTGGGATCCACTGGGTGACACCTTGATTGAGAACATGAGTTGCCCACCCAAGTTGGGGTGGGATTCACTGGGGCTGGTTTGGGGTGACGCCATCCATCGCACAGAGCACCACGGGGATCCTGGCCATGCTGGATGAGGAGTGCCTGCGGCCCGGCGTGGTCAACGAGGACACCTTCCTCACCAAACTCAACCAGCTCCTGGCCACACACAAGCACTACGAGAGCAAGGAGACGCAGAACGCCCGGCGTGTCACCGACGCCAGCCTGCCACCCGCGCTGCTTCCGCATCCACCACTACGCCGGCAAGGTCTGGCAGCGCCTGATCCTCTGCCCTGTGCCACACTCCTCTTCCCAGAGCCCTGATCCTCTGCCCTGTGCCACACTCCTCTTCCTAGACCCCTGATGCTGTTCTCAGAGCCCTGGTTCTCTTCCCAGTACTTTGATCCTCTTCCCAGTGCCACACTCCTCTTCTCAGAACCCTGATCTTCTTCCCAGAGCCCTGATCCTCTTCCCAGTGCTCCAATCCTCTTCCCAGAGCCCCAGCCCTCTTCCCAGCACTTTGATCCTCCTCCCTGTGCCACACTCCTCATCCCAGAGCCCTGATCCTCTTCCCAGTGCCACACTCCTCATCCCAGCACACTGATCCTCTTCCCAGCACTCCAATCCTTTTCACAGCTCCCTGGTTCTCTTTCCAACACCCTGGTCCTCTTCACAATGCCCCAGTTCTCCTTCCAGCACCCAGTCCTCTTCCCAGTGCCCCAGACCTTTTCCCAGTGCCCCATGGTATTTAATTCCAATACCCCAGTTCTCTTCCCAGCACCCCAGACTTTTCTCAGTACCCCGGTTCTCTTCCCAGCACCTTGCTCCTCCTCCCAGTGCCTCAGCTCCCCTTCCCAGTGCCCAGCTCCCCTTCCCAGCCTCACACCGGAGATGTGGGGCTGCACTGGGAGCAGGCTGCCCCGTGCCCCACTCCCTGCCCAGCTGCTGACCCCGCCGCCCTCCCCAGGTGACCTACAACGTGACGGGCTTCATCGAGAAGAACAACGACCTCCTGTTCCGTGACCTCTCGCAGGCCATGTGGGCGGCCCAGCACGCTCTGCTGCGCTCGCTCTTCCCCGAGGGAGACCCCCAAAAGGTCTCTCTGAAGCTGCCCCCCACTGCAGGCTTCCAGTTCAAGTCATCCGTGGCGATGCTGATGAGGAACCTCTACTCCAAAAACCCCAACTACATCAGGTACCGGCCCCTGTGGTGTTCTCAGAGTTCGCCAGATGGAGGAGGAATGGTTGGATTTGATTCCGTGTTCTTAGGAGGTTAATTTATTATTTTATGATATATATTATATAAAAGGATGCTATACTATAACTATATTATACTAGTATGTTCTACTACTATATACTAGTATTATATATATATATTATATATATTATATATATTATATTATATATTATATAGTTATAATATTATATATTATATACTACTACTAGTAGAAGTATTTAACATCCTTGATCCACTATATGTATATAATATATATAATATATATAATATTATATATTATATACTAGTAGTAGTAGTAGTATTTAACACCCTTGATCCACTACAGTCAAAGACAACCAGTACAATAATTTCCTGGACCCTATTTGTGAAGGCAAGGATATTTATGAGATTTTTATTAAGATTTTGTGGGGGGGTCCTCACTGGTTGATGTGCTGTCTGCTGATCAGTATATCTCTGTACGTGTCAGGGTTGCATTGACTTTGAATCTTCATATTTGAGTAATTTTTAAAAGAAAATGAGAGAATATAACACAGACATTGGAGAACACTGAGAATACTGAGTTGTAAGAATAGAGAAAGGATACAGACCGAAGGCTTAACAAGATAATAATGAAAAACTCATTACTCTTTCCAGAGTCCGGACACAGCTGGATGGTGATTGGCCATTAATTAAAAACAATTCACATGAAACCAATCAAACAATGACCAGTTAGTAAACAATCTCCAAACCACATTCCAGAGCAGCAAAATGCAGGAGAAGCAAATCAGATAATTATAGTTTTCATTTTTCTCCGAGGCTTCTCAGCTTCCCAGGAGAAGAAATCCTGGCAAAGGGATTTCTCAGAAAATACGACAGTGACAGAGAGACCCCCGGGGGCGTCTCTGGCACCCCAAACCCCCCCTAAACCACCACTGTGCTCTGCAGGGTGCATCAAGCCCAACGACACCAAGTCAGCCATGGTGTTCACCCCGGAGCTGGTGCTGGCCCAGGTGCGCTACCTGGGGCTGCTGGAGAACGTGCGGGTGCGCCGGGCGGGCTACGCCTTCCGCCAGCTCTACGGCCCCTTCCTGCAGCGCTACAAGATGCTCAACCCCCAGACGTGGCCCCCGCTGGGACCGTGGGGACAGGTACGGGGCTGGCACCTCAGGGGGCTGCCAGGGGGGGCTCTGAGCAGTGAGGCAGTGACATTTTCTGAATACACTGAAATTTTGCAGAGTAGAAATACATTTTGATTTAAGCGAAATGTACATTTTTGAGTTGAGTCTGTGGTTAGAAAACACAGCTATGTAGCCTGACTGCAAAAGCCTGGGCTCAGAGAAACTGCTTCAGAGAAGGACAGAGGCAAGGGGAGGGAGACAGAAGTTGATAGAGAGACACAGAGACTGCTGTGAGAGCAGGTCAACCTGACCTAAGAATTCTTTCTGAGAAAGAAAAACTAGCAGCAAATGTCACGCGAAATTCATGAAAATGAATATGTATGAACCTATTGTGAAATCGTATGCATAAGTATTTGAGAGGGGGATAGAAAGGGACCTGAAGTTCCCAGAAGGATAAAAAGGGACCTGAAGTCCCCAGAAGCACGCATGTCATTTTAGGGGAACGATTCCCACATGAGTCCAGTGCTGTTATAAACATACCAGCTTTACAACTTCCACAAAGTTGTGGAGTTTTGATTATCCCCGCAAAACACCAGCTCCAACTCTGCCCTGCTGCAGGGAGGGGACCGAGGTGCTGCTGGCAGGTCTGGAGTTCCCCGCCGAGGAGCTGGCGTTCGGTCACACCAAGATCTTCATCCGCTCGCCACGCACAGTGAGTTTGGGAATGGGAGAGGTCCAAGGGGGATCCACATTTGTCCTGGGAGTTCCTGGGGCTGCTCAGTGCTTGCCGTGGTTGTGCCCAGCTCTTCGACCTGGAGCGGCGGCGCCAGGAGCGCGTGGCCCAGCTCGCCACCCTCATCCAGAAGATGTTTCGGGGCTGGCGGTGCCGGACCCAGTACCAGCTGATGCGCAAGAGCCAGATCCTCATCTCTGCCTGGTTCCGTGGCCACAGGGTGAGGATGGGTCCTGGCCATGCTCCCCCTGCCCGTCCCTCTCCCCCCGGCTCTCCAACTCACCCCCTTGTTCTCCCATAGCAAAAGAACCAGTACAAGCAGATGAAGCGGTCAGCACTGATCCTCCAGGCTTATGCACGGGGCTGGAAGGTGAGGGCTGGGCAGCCCCAGGGCCACCGTGGGACTCACCTGGTGTGGGGGAGCGGGGTGGGTGGGGACCAGGGGCTCTGTGTGCCCCGCGGGTGGCACCAGGAGCTCCGTGCGTCCCGCGGTGGGACCAGATTCACCCTCATCTCCTCTCCCCGTCTTTCCTCCTTCTCTCCTGCCTCTCTCCCCGCCTCTCCCTCGCTCTCCATGTCTGTGTTGGTGTCTCCCCCTGGGGCTCCCCGGGCTCTCACCCCCGCAGTCCTCGCCGGCTCCTCCGGGAGCTGAAGTCCCAGTGCCGACGCCACGCGGCCGCCACCACCATCGCTGCTCACTGGAGAGGGTACCAGGTAACGGGGCCACGTGCCCTCAGGCCGCCTCTGTCCTGCTGTCCGTGCCGTCTGTCTGTCTGCCCACCCCACTCCTGCCCACCCTGTCGGGCTGGAACCTCTGTCCTCTCCACTGGGGTCAAACAGGGATGGGGGACATGGGGGACGTGGGGGACAGGGGGGACATGAGGGACCCTTTGTGGGGCTGGTGGTGATGTCCTGGGTGTCCTCACTGCTGGCGCTGTCCCCACAGGCACGCAGGACCTACAGGAAAATATTTCCGTTCCAGCGCCAGCACCTGCCTGGCCAACTTCATCTACCGGCGACTGGTGAGTGGGGCTGGGGGAGAGGGGGCCACGCTGCCATCGCAGCCCCCCTGCCCTGCTGGATGCCCCTGTCCTCCCCTGACCCCTGCCACGCTGTCACCCCCAGGTGCAGAAGTACCTGGTGGGGCTGGCAAAGAACCTCCCGCCGCTGACGGTGACCGACCGGACCTGGCCCCCGGCGCCCTACAGGTTCCTGGATAACACCAACCAGGAGCTGAGAAACATCTTCTACCACTGGAAGGTGGGAGATGGGGAGAATTCCAGGTGGGATTTGGGTGTGCTCAGCTCACCTGAGAGAGGTCTTAGGTGGCACCCAAATCGTCCCCTTCCCTCGGCAGTGCAAGAAATACCGGGACCAGCTGCCGGCGTCGCGCCGGGCGCAGCTGCAGGCCAGGCTCTGCGCCAGCGAGCTCTTCAAGGACAAGAAGACCCTCTACCCTAAAAGGTGCCAGGGCAGGGGGCTGGGGGTGCGGGGGAGCTCGGGGCAGCGGTGGCTGATGGCCTCATCCCCAGCCTGCAGCAGCCCTTCCGCGGGGAGTACCTGGGGCTGAAGCAGAACCCCAAGTACCAAGAAGCTGCACGCGGTGGCCAAGGACAAGCTGGTGATGGCAGACACCGTGAGGAAGGTGAACAGGGCCAGTGGGAAGGTGAGATCTGCTTTGGGGCCGTTCTCTGGGCTGTGGGAGGGCACATGGGGACACCCGTGACCCCCTGCTCTGACCCCCTGCCCACCCTGACCCCCTGATCTTGGTGACCCCCTGCCCACACTGACCACCTGCCCACCCTGAACCCCTGCTCTTGGTGACACCCTGTCCACAATGACCACATGCCCACACTGACCCTCTGCCCACAGCTGCCCACCTGCTCTTGGTGACACCCTGCCCACACTGACTCCCTGCCCACACTGACTCCCTGCCCACGCTGACCCCCACCCACAGACAGTCCCACGCCTGCTGCTCCTCACCACCGAGCACCTGGTCCTGGCTGACCCCAAGGCCGCCCCAGCCCAAGACCGTGCTCAGCCCTCAGTGACATCCGTGGCGTCTCAGTCACCCGCTTCTCCGACGGCTTCCTGGCCCTGCACCTCAAGGAGGTACCTGGGGAGGGGGGCCCTGGGGGCTCAGGGGGTCCCCAGCAGGGCTGACCCCCTGTTTGCCCCACAGGGTCTCCACAGTGGGGGCCCAAGGGTGATTTCCTGCTGGTCAGTGACCACCTCATCGAGCTGGTGACCCGCCTGTACCAGACCTTCGAGGCCACCACAGGGAAGGCGCTGCCCCTGCACATCACTGACAGGTGTGGGCGGGGCTTTGGTGGGCGTGGTTGCAGTGGGCGTGGTCACAGTGGGTGGAGTCTGAAGGGAAGACCTCAATGGGTGGGGCAGGACAGGGCTGGGGGCACAGAGGGTGTGGCTTCAGTGGGTGGGACTAACTTGGGTGGGGCCAGAAAGGTGGGGCTGATGTGGGTGTGGTCACTGGAGGGTGGGGCTGCAGTGGGTGGGGTTATTGTGGGTGGGACAGGGCAGTGCCCAATGGGGGACTGAGGTGGGTGGAGCCTCCAAGGGTGGGGCACCATGTGAGTGACCTGATTGGCTTCAGGAGGAAGTGGGTGTAACCAAGGCAGCTCATTGGGCAATGAGGGGACGGGCGTGGGCGTGTCCCCCTCCCACCTCTTCATCCTGATCCCTCCCCTCCAGGTTCTCCACCCGCTTCCCCAAGGGCGACGTGTCCATCACCGTGGTGGAGTCCCCCAAGGCCAGCGCCAACGGCCCTGTCTGCAAGAAAAAGGGCAGCCAACAAGATGGAGGTCCTGGTGTACTGAGGGGACCCTCACCAGAACCGCCCCCCCCCCCCCACAGTGGCACCCTGACACCCCCTTTGTGTCCTCCCCCACCCCTGTGGGTGCTGGCAGCACCCAGACATCGCTCCAACCCCATTAAAAGGATGCTGAGGTGTCAGTACGGGGCGGTGTCACCTCGTTACAGGCGGGGTGGGACCTCAGGGGGACAATGCCCAAGCTGGGGGGGGACACAGCCCAGCCTGGTGATGCAGCCCCTCCTCCTGGCCTCCCGCTTTCCTGACTTTTCCTGATTCCTGATTGCAGCCAGCACTCAGCTCGTGGTGATTGGAGAGGCTCCAAATTGTGGGCCACTTTTCCCATCAAGTGGCTCCCCGGCTCGCGCTGCTTCAGAGGCAATTTCTTGGCGGCCGTGGGTGGCTGCATGTGAGGTCCCTGTCATCCTCCTGCCTGCACTGGATGTCCTTGTGCCCCTGCCCAGGGTCCCCCCACCCTGCTGCAGGACACCCATGCAGGGCTCCTTGCCTGGGCTGGTGCTGGGGCTGCACTTGGGGACCAGGGACGTGGAGAACGGGATGGAGGGAAGTGTTCCACAGCCCCAATGATGCTGCAGGACCCACAGGACCCCCATCCTGCACCTCCCAGGTGCCTCAGGACCCCCATCAGGCCCCCCATCAGTGCCCAGGACTCTCTGGACCACCCACCAATCCTGCAGCTCTCAGGATCTGTGGGACCCTGCCAGCTCTCCAGCCCCGAGAATCCTCAGGACCCCATCAGCCCTGCAGCCCCCAGGTTCTTCAGGAGCTCCATCACTCCTACAACCCCCTAGGATCCATGGGACCCCCCAGCCCCCAGAACCTTCAGGACCCCCACCACTCCTGCAGCCCCCAGGACCCCACAGCCTTCATGACAGCGTCTCCCCCCCCCTTTTCTGCCTTTCCCCCCCCTGCACTCATCAAGCTCTTGACGAGGGTTTTTATCCTGTCCCCACACATCACCCGCGTTACCTCGGGGAGCTGCCAGCTCCCCGTCACGTCACCATCAGCACCAGCTCCCAGGTGGGCCCCGGAGCTCCGTGTTTGTCGTGTGCGGGCAGCTCCCGCACGTGGGTGGGGCACGTGCGTGTGCACGGTGGCACTTTGGTGGCCTGGCCGTGTCCCAGCGCCGAGGGCTCCCCGCTCTGTCACGTCCCAGCACCAGGGACCTTCCCCCTCGCCGTAAACAAGCCCGGGGCAGCGCGGCTCTTCACAGCTGCGTCGCACTTGGCATCTCACAAGTAGGTGTTATTAATTAATTAGACCGTCTCTGGCCAGGCTCCGATTTAATTAACGTTGCCGGCGCTGCAGATGCTGCCCTGCCCCGGGCTGTGTTGCCACGTGAGCCGTTTTCCCGAGGGGAGCAGTCACCGCTGCCTGTTGCTCGGGATGGAGTCCTTGGCTCTCATCTGTTGGCCCAGTCCGTCCCTCTTTCCTCGTGCCCCTTTGTTTTCCCCCAAATTTTCCTCCTCATCTTCCACCCTGGCGCATCCTGGCATGGGAGAGGGCAGGCCGGGCGCGCTGCAATGGGGCAGGGTGTGAGTGTGAGTGTGTGTGTGAGGGCACACCTGTGCTCGTGTGTGCAGGTGAACACGTGTGTGGGAGCCTGGCCAATCCCCTCTCACCCCTGAGACCCCCAAACCCCACATGCCAGCAGACACATCGTGATGTGCCCACAATGAGGGGCTGGGGCCTGCATGGGCACGGTGCCCCTGTGCTGACCCCCAGTTTTGGGGTTCCTGCGTGGGCATGGTGCCCATGTGCTAACCCCCCATTCTGGGGTTCCTGAATGGGCACGGTGCCCGTGTGCTGATCCCCACTCTGAGGTTCCTGCGTGGGCACGGTGCCCATGTGCTGACCCCCTGTTCTGGGGTTCCTATGTGGGCACGGTGCCCCTGTGCTAACCCCCCATTCTGGGGTTCCTGCGTGGGCACAGTGCCCGTGTGCTGACCCCTCATCCCGGGGTGCCAGCGTGGGCACGCGTGTGCCGCTGTGTGACTCCGTGTGTGCCACGACGAGTGCTGCGTGGGCGTGAAGCTGCAGGGTGGGGGTACCACCTCCCCCCGGCCCCCATTGGCAGCTCTCCTCTCGCCCACCCACGCCGTGCCATGGGCAGAGCCCCTTATTTAGCGCTGTGCAGCAGCTGCTGCCCCGGTATTTCGCCTCCCGGTTGAGCCCGGGCCGGGGGAGCTGCCCAGCACCGCTGCCCATCACCACTGCTGCCCATCGCCACTGCTGCCCATCATCACTGCTGCCCATCGCCACCGCTGCCCATCACCACTGCTGCCCATCGCCACTGCTGCCCATCGCCACCGCTGCCCATCGCCACCGCTGCCCACCGCCACGCCTCGAGGGGTCCCTTCTCCACAGCCACCAGCGCCGAGGGTCCCTCAGCCCTCGCCTCCACCGGCAGGTCTGTGTCCCTGTGTCCCCCACAACCCTGGGGGCTGCCGTGCCCTGTGCTCACCCCGCTGGGGTCTGGGGAAGGCAGGCGGAGGAAGAGGAGGATGGGACGGCGCTGGGGAGGGCACACGGGAAGGGGGAGAGATGGGGTGAAGGTGTCGGTTGAATTTGGGGAGGCTTTGGTGGGGGCTTCTGGAAGCAAGTCCGACCCTGGGCAGGCATATGCGTGCCAGGGGATGCCAGCGTGCCAGGGAGCGTGCCAGGGGATGCCAGCGTGCCAGGGAGCGTGCCAGGGGACACGGGTGTGCTGAGACCGGCTGAAGGTGCAGGATGGAGCCCGAGCCGTGTCCCTGCCCCACCCTCGCGTTCGCACGGCTCGTGTGCGAGTGCACAACCGTGGGGACACGGGACCTCCGGGGCCACAGCGGCGCCGCGTCCCCCTGCACGCCCCCCACCCCGGTAATGCACCCCCGGGGGTCCAAGGGACACCGGCAGCCCGGGAAGCGGCGCGGTCCCTCCTCCGCGCACCGGAGAGGGGGTCCCGCCGCCCCCGGCCCCCCCGTCTCCCGTCTCTTTCCCTTCCCAGAGCCCGGTTCGCTTCCAGACTCAGCCCGAGCCGCCCCATCGAGGGTTCGCCGGCTCGGGACAGCCCCGGGAAGCTCCGTCGCTGATCGCTGTCCCCGAGGATGAGGAACCGACCGGCTCTGGCGGTGCTGCTGCTCCTGGCGCTGCCGCTCGCCCTCGCCCGCCGCGCCCCCGCCGCCCCGCCGGGCCCCGCGCCGGTACGGCCGTCGGGGGGGAAGCAACGGGCGGATCCCGGATCCCCCCAGACCCCTTCCCAGCCCTCTCACCCGCTTCGCTCCCGCAGGGGATGCCCGTCCCGGAGCCGCGACCGTGGAGCCCCCGCGGCAGCCCCGGGGCCGCCGCCGCCGCCGCGCTGGAGCTGCTGCGGGAGGAGGGCGCCGGTGAGGGGCGGGAGGGCTCGGCTGGGAGGGTGTCGGTCCGCCCGGTGCTCGCTCACCCGTTTCGGTCTCTTCCAGGTCCCCCCGCGGCGCCGCAGAAGAGTAAGTCCCGCCCGGTGCCGGTGTCGGTGCCGGCGCCGGTCCCGGTGCCGCTGACGGCCGGTTTCTCCGCAGGAGACATGCACGATTTCTTCGTGGGGCTCATGGGGAAGCGAGCAGCGGAGCCCGGGCGAGCGGCGGGGCGGGGGAGCGGCAGCCCGGCCCCCCGGTGCTCCCCGGGACCCCCCGCTCCCGGAGAGGCCCCGCTGCGGGCGGCCTGAGCGGCGGAACGAGCCCCGCGCGGGGCTGTGCCCGGTGTCCCGGGGATGGCGGGACCGGCTGCGGGAGCGTCCCGGGCTCCGGAGCCCACGGAGCCGTCGGGAGCGCGGCGGTGCCGCCCCACGCGCGCGTGTCCGTGCACCTGTGTACACCTGGACGTGTCTCGTTATACACCCACCCGTGTCTGCTCGGAACACGCGCAAATTGCGGCTCCGTGTCTTGGCTGCGCCTCCGGGACCCGCTCGGGACCGCCCAGGGGACGGGGATGCGGGGATGGAGATGCGGGGATGAGCCCACGGGGTTGGGGATGCGGGGTTGAACCCGCGGGGATGAGCCCACGGGGATGAACCCGCGGGGATGAGCCCACGGCACCACCGGGGCCGGGGTTTGTGTGCTCTTGGGCTACAGCGATCTGTCCCTTCTCCACGGCAGCCCCCGTAACTGGAGAAGTGCCCCTGTCCGTGTCCCTTCCCGTGTCCGTGTGTCCGTGGCCCTGTCCGTGTCCCTTCCCGTGCTCGTCTCCATGTCCCTTCTTGTCCGTGCCAGCGTGTAAATACCACACCAGCGTCCGTGACTGTGTCCGGCGCCGTGTCCGTGTGTCCCTCCGTGTGTCCGTGTCCGTGCGTCCCTCCCCGTGTCCGTGCGTCCCTCCCCATGTCCGTGTGTCCGTGTCCGGGCGTCCCGCCCCGTGTCTGTGTTCCTGTGCCCCACTCCGTGTCCGTGTGTTCCTGTCCGTGTGTCCCTCCCTGTGTCCATGTGTCCTGCCCCGTGTCCGTGCATCCCTCTCCGTGTCCGTGTGTCCCGTCCCGTGTCCGTGTGTCCCGTCCGGCGCCCCCGCTCCGGTTCCTCCTCTCCGCACGGGGGCGCTGCCGCCGGCGGCTCCCGGAAGGCGGCGCGGGCCGGGGCGGGCGCGGGGCGGGTCGGCGCCTTTGTGTGAGCCGGGCCGGGATGGTGCGGGGCGCCGGGCGGGTAAGGAGCGACCCCCGCCCGCCACCCCCGGCCCCCTCAGGTCCCCCGAGCCGCGTCCCCGCCGCCAGCCCCGCGCCGACCCTCTCCGACCCTCCCCGGGGCCTCCCGCCGCCTTTCGTGGCTCCCTCCGGGGTCCCTTCCTGCCCCGCTCCGCGGGCCCACCGGGGACGCCGCTGTCCCCCGCTCCATCTCCTCCCGTTTCTCCCGGAGCAGCTCCGGGACTCTCCCCTTCCCGCTGCCCCCCATCCTCTGTCCGGTTCTTGCCCCTCCTGCCCCATCCCCTCCGCAGGGCTCCCCAGTTGCCGCAGCGATTGCCCAGGTGCTCTTCGGGCTGGGCAGCGTTTCCTGAGCCTTCCCCGCGGCATCTTCATCCTCCTCCTCAGCTGCCGGTGGTGTTTTCCCCCATCCCTCCCATCCCCGGGAGAACAGCCCGTCCTCTGGGTTTTGGTTTTTCCCGGAGCTGGGGCAGAGGCAGCTCCAGCCCCTCCAAACTCCCTCTCTTTGCTGCCTTCTGGGCTCAGGACGGGGAATGCAGGGAATTAGGAACAGGGGAATCAAGGGTAGAGTTTCCTGGGTAAGTTCGTGAAATCCCAAGAGCTGGTGGGGTGCCTGTGAGCAGGACAGAGGGACAAAGGCAGTGGGACAAGCTGGGAGGAATGGCTGGTGCTGTGGGACAGGTGTGGTGGTGGCAGCTGAGGAATCTGAGCGGTGCTGCCAAGAAATCCCAGGGGAATCCATCCCAGGGGAATCCATCCAGGGGAATCCACAAGGCTGGAATGCAGAGAATCCCACCTGGGAGCCTGAAGTCTCCTTGTGGGTCCAGGTGGAATCTGAAGTGAAGGAATGAAGTGGCTGCGGCTGGAGGAGACCTAGAGGCGAATCCAGCTGGTGTGTCCAGCCTGAGTGACATCTCTTTGGAGAGGAGCCTCATCCCCAGCTCAGCCAGAGGGAGATGTCTGCAACAGGCTCTGGTTTGGTCTCAGGGTCAGCAGGATCTCTGTCCCTGCCCCTGTAGCAGAGAGACCTTCAGGCTGCCTTGGAGAGTCTTTTTGTTTGGACTTTGCTGCTTTGCACATCCAGCTTTTTACTTCCCAAAACTGAGGTGACAGGACAGGTTTAGTCCATCTCCAGCTGAGCAGCTGCTCTGTGGCTCCTCAGAAAGTTGGAAAATGGGGAGTACGACCAGTGACGTTGCTTTGGTCATTAAATAACATTTTTTTTACATTTCCCTTCTGCAGAGCCCCTTGCCCTGCCAATTCCTGCTCCCGCCGCGGATGAAAGCGTGAAGGCCGAGCTGACCAGCAGAAAGGACTCTTAAAGCAGCTGCTAAGATGGGCATGAGGATCAAGCTGCACAGCACCAACCACCCCAACAACCTGCTGAAGGAACTGAACAAGTGCCGCCTCTCCGAGACCATGTGCGACGTCACCATCCTGGTGGGCTCCCGCTCCTTTGCTGCCCACAAGGCCGTGCTGGCCTGTGCTGCTGGCTACTTCCAGAACCTCTTCCTCAACACCGGGCTGGACGCTGCCAGGACCTACGTGGTGGATTTCATCACGCCGGCCAACTTCGAGAAGATCCTGAGCTTTGTGTACACCTCGGAGCTCTTCACCGACCTCATCAACGTGGGGGTGATCTACGAGGTGGCGGAGAGGTTGGGCATGGAGGATCTGCTGCAGGCTTGCCACTCCACCTTCCCTGACCTGGAGAGCTCGGCCATCACCAAGCAGCCTGCTCTGTCTGTGGGGGAAGGCAGGGCTGGGGTGCTGAGCAGCACCTCCTCAGAGCAGAGCCACTCTCTGGGGGACATCCGCGGTGGTGCGGAGCATTTCGGCCCCGAGCGGAATTATCTCCTGCACGGGGACGTGGTGGGAAGCTACAAAGAGGATGACAGGAATGCTGTGGGTGAGGCCAGCCAGGCTCTTCCCCTGATGCACCCACAGCAACCTCCCAAGACAGAGCAGGAGGCCGATGCAGGACAATTCACTCCAGTCGCGGGTCTGGGGGCTCAGCCTGGTGGGAATGTCGTGGCACAGACCACCGGCAGCTCCTGCCCTCAGTACAAGGCCCAGAGCAATGGTGACTACGGCAAGGGTGGCTTCTTCCCCACTGACCCCTCCCTGGATGTCTCCACGGGGAGCAATTCCTGCCCCAGCAACAGCGACCACTCCAAAGAGCAGGGATTCGAGCAGATGGATGAGCTCCAGCTGGAGGATTTGGGAGAGGCTGAGCTGCATTTTGAGGATGCTGGAGAGGAGCTGGTCCCGTCTGAGGAGGTGATTGAGCTGAGTGATGACAGCGAGGAGGAGCTGGCCTTCGAGAGCGACAGCCGGGACAGCAAGGCCATGCCCTGCCAGGTGTGCAAGAAGGTTCTGGAACCCAACATCCAGCTGATCCGCCAGCACGCCAGGGACCACGTGGACCTGCTCACAGGGAACTGCAAGGTCTGTGAGACGCACTTCCAGGACCGTAACTCCAGGGTGACCCACGTGCTGTCCCACATCGGCATCTTCCTCTTCTCCTGCGACATGTGCGAGACCAAGTTCTTCACCCAGTGGCAGCTGACGCTGCACCGGCGGGACGGGGTCTTCGACAACAACGTCATTGTCCACCCCAGTGACCCTCTCCCGGGGAAAGTGGCTGTTTTTGGGGGAGGGCCTGGCCCTGAGCTGGCCTGTGCTGCCTGTGGGAAGCCCTTGGCCAAAGATTTCCACACGGTCCGGAACCACCTGCTGGAGCACGTGAACCTGAAGAGCCAAACCTGCGGCGTGTGCGACCAGCGGCACCTGAGCCTCTGCAGCCTGCTGTGGCACGCCCTGTCCCACCTGGGCATCTCTGTCTTCTCCTGCTCAGTGTGTGCCAGCAGCTTCGTGGACAGGCAGCTCCTGGAGAAGCACCTGGCCGTGCACCAGCACGTGGAGGAGGCTCTTTTCCAGTGCCACTTCTGCAGCCAGAGCTTCAAGCTGGAAGCCGCTTACCGCTACCACGTCAGCCAGCACAAATGCGGGGGCAACCTGGACATCCGGGCGGGATTCGGGGAGCGCCTGCAGCCCCAGGGGCTGCCCAAGAGGAAGCTGCCCGAGGAGTTCTTGAGCGAGGATCTGGCTCTGCAGAACCAGCCGGGGAACAGCAAGTACAGCTGCAAGGTGTGCGGCAAGAGGTTCGCCCACACCAGCGAGTTCAACTACCACCGGCGCATCCACACCGGGGAGAAGCCGTACCAGTGCAAGGTGTGCCACAAGTTCTTCCGAGGCCGTTCCACCATCAAGTGTCACCTGAGGACGCACTCAGGGGCCCTGATGTATCGCTGCACCGTGTGCGGCCACTACAGCTCCACGCTCAACCTGATGAGCAAGCACATAGGGGTGCACAAGGGCAGCCTGCCCCCCGACTTCACCATCGAGCAGACTTTCATGTACATCATCCATTCCAAAGAGGCTGAGAAAAACACGGATAGCTGATGGGGAAGAAGAGTGTTAATGATGGAGGAGGAAAAGGAAAGGAAAAAAAAAAAAACAAACAAGTTGTTTCGTTTTATTTAATGGTCAGGCATCATGGATGGAATTCTTTTTTGGTTTTGGTTTGATTTTTTTTTTTTTTACTATTATTATTTTTGGGCCTTCCTAGGGCTTTTTAGATTGGTGGCGTTGTACAAATTAACAGCACGTGAGGTACATCACTGTTTCAAGGAGTCTGTCGTGTTTACTTACCTCTGGTCCTGTTAGAGGCCATCTGTGCTTTTAGCATTTCTCACTAGATTTTGAGCCTAGATTCTATTTTTTTTTTTTTTTTTTGAACCTTTTAGCCCACTTGACCAGGCTAACCCTGAGCTTGTCCACAAACTGATGCTGCTAAGATTTTCACACCTGACCTCAGTGGAGAGGGACAGAGCCAGAGCAGGCGCTGGACTCGAAAGGAAAGGAACAAAAGAGAAAGAAAGACAAAAAAAAAAAAAGGAAAGAAAAAAGACATTCTGGGCATCCCTGGCGTTCTGCTGCTACTGCCAGGAGAGGAGCAAAGTGTGCTCTGGGGAGAGGAGCAGGAAGCACCTGAGTGTGTAAACAAGGAGGGATCAGGAGCAGGGGATTCACACATCCCCAGGCCCTGTTTGCTCTGCCCTGCCCTGAGACCTGGAGGAGGAGCTGAAGGAGCCCCAGGACCTCCCTGCAGAGCCTGGGCAGAGGCGGCTGTGTGAGCACGGAGAGCTCCTGGAGCATTGGAGAGGGAGGGGAAGCTCCCTGCTCCTTTTGGGGTGATTTGTGGTGGCCACAGAGAGCCAGGAGTCCCCTGGCAGTGCCCTGGGCAGATGAGTCAGGATGAAGCTGTTGCCTTAACTCCCTGGAAGGAGGAGGAGGGGGGGACCCTTCTCCTGCCAAAGGGATCCCCCCTCTCCCGCACCCTGGACGTGTTCCTGTGGCAAACCTGTGTGCTTGGAGTGATGTGAGTTTGTTTGCTCGTGGAGTGGGAGCCACAGCCATGGCTGGGCACTTCTGGGGGCTCCCCTGGGTCTGGGGGGCTCTCCTGGGCATGGAGTGGGCATGGAGGGGCTCCCCTGGGCATGGGTGGCTCTCCCCCTCTACATTTCAGTGCCCCTTGGTGCAGGAGGCTCCCCTGGGCATGGAGGGGCTCTCCTGGGTATAGGGGGGCTCTCCTTGGCATGGAGTGGGCATGGAGGGGCTCCCGTGGGTGTGGGGGGCTCTCCTGGATGTGGAGAGGCTCTCCTGGGCATGGAGGAGCTGTCCTGGGTTTGGGGGGCTCTCCTGGGCATGGAGTGGGCATGGAGGGGCTCTCCTGGGTTTGGGGGCCTCTGCTGGGCATGGAGGGGCTCTCCTGGGCATGGGTGGCTCTCCCCCTCTACATTTTGGTGCCCCTTGGTGCAGGGAGCTTTTCTGGGCATGGGGAGATCTCCTGGACCTCTGTCAGGCTCTCCTTGGCACAGGGGGTCCCTCTTGGCCCTGTGTCAGGTCCACCTCAGCATGGAGGGGCTCCTCTGGCCACTCCTGGGGTCTCTCCTGGCCACCCCAGCGAGGTGCCAACAGTGTTAGCACTGGGAAGGGCATGGATTGGCTTCTCCCTGTTGTTATCCAGCTCTTTTTGTGGGGCAGAGGTGGGCGAGGAACAGATCTTTCCAAGCTGGGACTGCCCCTCGGGTAACTCAATTCTACCTCACAAACCAAGAAGTGCTCGGGGCTCTCCAGCCTGGATCAGCTCCTGTGCTTCTGTCAAGTTTTGCTGTTACAAAACTAAAACTAAAAAAAACTAAACTAAAACTAAACTAAACTAGTGATTTGCAAACCCTGGAAACTCACCCTGCTGTGAAGGGACAAAGGGAAGGGACACCCAGGAAGGGCCATCCTGCAGTGGGGGCTGAGCTCAGAGAGCTCAGAGCACCCCGGGGTTTCTCTCCCAGCTCCACCACGGCCTTGGGCAAGTCACTTCACCTCTCTGCCTCAGTTTCCTCATCTGTAAAATGAGGGTGGTACCTCCCGTGGTACTGAGCTACCTCCAGGAGCGGGGAGGGTGCCTGGAGCCTGGATTTGGAGGAGGGGAGGGAGGCACCAGAGCCAAGGTCAGCTCTGGGTTGGCCTGGGCTGCTGCAGCTCTTGAGTTCTGAACTCCAGGGCTCGTGGTCCTGGCGTCACTGTGGAGCTGTGTTGGGGTTTTCCAAGAGAAATGGGGAATTTTGGGAGCGGTGTGGTGCTCTGGGGCAGCGGTGGAGCTTTGCTGTGAGCTGCTCCCTGGGTCCTGTCGTGGAATTGCGGGGTGGATGAGGCTGGGAGGGACCATTGGGGGTCACCCAGTCACCCCCTCGAGGGTGGAACTCAGGGCTGGGGACAGGGACAGGGACAGGGACATGACCTGCACTGCTCTGGAGGTGGCTGTGAAGGCTGGGAGAGCCTTGAGACCCTCCTGGAATGTTCCAGAAGCCGCGGTGAGCTTCAGGGAGGGTCTGCTGAAAAGCAAAAGCCTTTTTTGTGCACGTAAACCAAAAAGTGAAGCTTTTACACCCAAACACCGACAGGGCACAGCCAGCCCTTGCTCCTGCCTGGGAGGGGTGGGGGGAAAGGAGCCCCCCCCCATTGCTGCTGGTTCTGAAATTCCAGGGAATTTCTGTTTGGGTTAAAACGGATCATTCCCACCTGGAGCACCCCAAATCTGCGCCGGAGGAGCTGCAGGGATGGCTCTGACCCTGCTGCTGCTCCTGGGGGTGATTCCCAGAGACCTGAGTGAGGGTCCTGGGTGTTCCTGAGCCTTTGGGGTGGGCAGGGATGTGATCCCTGTCCCCAGCCTGCTCCAGCTCAGTGTTGGGAGAGCCAAAATCCATTTGGATTTCATTCTTTCTCCAGCACCGCTATGGGCAAACCTTGGCTTTCTCCTGTCCCCATTGCCCTCGGTGACTCTGGGGACACCAACCTACCTCCCCTGGTGTTTGCAAAGTGCTTTGGGGTTCCTGGGGTAGGAGAGGGGAAATTCTGGCAGCATCCAGGTCATGGAGCCTTTCCCCAGCCAGGGAATCTCCAAGCCCAGGCTCACTCCCACCCCCAAAACACAAAATTCACTTTCCCCTGTTCTCAGTGGATCCAGGTCTGTCGGCAGAGAAATTGAGCAGAAGAAAGAAAGGAAGAACAAGAGTTGAATTTGCTGTCTAACCTTTTTTGTTAAGTTAATCGTAGGTACTGACCTCTATTTAAGTGTTTACTATCTATTTGCTGTAAAGTTTTGTATATTTTGTAAACTTCCCCCCCCCCCGCCCCTCCCCGAATCGTAGATGTCTAAAATCGTTGTACATCGGGTTCTTTTCTACTCCATTGTTCAGCACAAAGTGTGGTTTTTATTTAGAATAATAAAATGGAAAACATTGACCTCTTGTAGCTGCTTTTTTATAAAATGTTTTCATCCCAGGAGTGCCTGGGGAGCGGGTGAGGCCATCCCTGGATTTGTGCTGTGGCTCAGGGGAAGAGTTTGGGACATTCCTGTGGGGTACAGGAGCAGGAGGGATTCCCACCCATTGGGGAATCCCAGGGTTTGTGTGCCTGGATGAGCCTTTTCTGCCAGGAACTGGAGCTCCACGGGCTGGGAAATGAGTTCCAAATGGTTTTGAGGGGTCTGGAGCAGAGGAGAGAACGTGGGAGCTGAGCTTTTCCTCTGGAAAAGAGGAGGCTGAGAGGGGATTCCATCAATCTGTAAAAATATCTCAGATACCCATATAAATATCTCATTTGAGAGGGGATCTCAGCAATCCGTCAAAATATCTCAGATATTTCATCTGAGAGGGAATCTCATCCATAAAAATATCTCAGATTTCTCTATTTAAGAGGGTATCTTGTCAACCCATAAAAATATCTCAGATACCCATATAAATATCTCATTTGAGAGGGGGATCTCACCAATCCATAAAAATATCTCAGATATCTCATTTGTGAGGGGGTCTTGTCAATCCATAAAAATATCTCAGATATCCATATAAATATCTCATTTGGGAGGGGATCTTGTCTATAAAAATATCTCAGATTTCTCATTTGAGAGGGGATCTCAACAATCCATAAAATTATCTCAGATGTCTCAGAGGGGATCTCAACAATCCATAAAAATATCTCCGATATCCCATTTGAGAGGGGATGTCAACAACCCATTAAAATATCTCAGATATCTCATTTGAGAGGTGATCTCATCAATCCACAAAAATATCTCAGATATCCATGTAAATATCTAATTTGAGAGGGGGATCTCAACAATCCATAAAAAATACCTCAAAAGTGGGTGCCAAGGGGATGGTGCCAAACTTTTCAGTGGCGTGACAGGACAAGGAACAACAGCCATAAATGAAACCACAAGAAGTTCCACCTCAGCACAAGGAAGAACTTCCCATGGAGGTGGGAACAATTTATTTGAGGCCGCTCTGGCCCTTAAGTTTATGGACAAAAGTGCAGAGAAATTCAAACAGTTAAAAATTAAGTTTATTAGGTGAAATACCTAATTTTACATGTTGAAGTATCTTGAATATATTTTTGCCCTGGTGAGTGGCTGGTGGTGTGTTCATCATCCGTTTCTTCATTGGGGATGGGAGGGAATTAGCCAAGGGAAGCTCAGGGGGGATTTGGGATCAGGGAGTGAAGGTGGTGGGGTGCAGATCTCAGCCCTGGGGGTTCTGTACTCACAGCTGTGAGGAACAGAGAAAAGGAATTCCTGAGCAGGGAATTCTGACCCTGATGGAGCCTGGATTTGGATTGTCCCCTCAGTGCCCATGTCCTGGGACAAAAAGGAACATCCCTGCAGAAGGAACCCGGAGGAATTCAGGGGTTTTCCCCCATCAGGGACCCCTGGAAGTGGCAGAGCCTTCCCAGCCAGCCCTGTGATAACCCCACATCCTGGTCATGGGCTTCTCCTGGGACATCCTGCTCCCACCCCTGAGCCAGCATCCTGTCCCCAGAACTGCTTATGCTTTGCTTTTTTTCACCAAGTGCTCCTCCAGCAGCTCAAGGCCTTTGGTAGATTTATGGTCTCTCTGTCACCTTCCCCCGGCAAAGGACCTGACCCCCAGCACGTGACTGAGACCAGGATCCACACAGGGATGAACTTTCTCCGGATTCTCCAGCTCCTTGCCCAGCCTGGGCTCCAGCTCTGAGGATTTCTGCACATCCCTGTGCTCCCACAGGGGCTTTGGTGGAAGGGGAAGGGGTGTTGGGGCTTGTTGGAGTTGAGAAATCCTCCCAGTGGTCCTAAAAACCTGCCAGGGGGTGCTCCAGAGGAGTTAATGGGATGGGGGAGACACGAAGTTAGTCTGAGCAGCCTTTCCCAGTAAAACCCAGTTTAGCCATCACTAATTTACAGCTGGGTTTGCAAAATCGTTCTGAAGGAGTGGCTGATCTCGAATCCAAATTGTTCCTCCCCTCCCTCAGGTCTGTGCCCTGCTCAGCCCCTTGGGGCTGCTTGGCCTTCATGTCTCAAAAATCAGGCTCTGGATGTTGCTGGGCACTAAGGGGGGAGGTTTGTGTTCCAAATTCCTCCTCTCCCACTCGGGATGGCGCTGCCATGCCCAGGGCTGGGGGTCAGGGGCAGTTTGGGGGTGCAGGAACACCTGTGGTGGGGCAGGTGCTGCGCTCCAACCCCACAGCTTGGGCCAGGAGGGGCTCTGATCTTGGGGTTGTGTCAGACACTGAGTGGAGTAACAAACTTTATTATTGCAAGGGAATATAATGCTCTTATCAAACAGGGAATATAATTTTCTCTTATCCTTCCTTTAGGTTGGACACAACAGCACTCCAGAGGCAGGATGTCCACAGCTCCCAGCTCTCCTCAAACCTGGCACGGGAGGTGCCCAGCCAAGAAGGGCTGTGCCCAAGCAAATCATATCCTCAGCAGCAGGAAAACCAATCCCACTGTCCCCAGGGAGCCACCAGGAGAGTCTGACCCTCTTTAGTTGGGAGGGCTGTTGTCCTTCGCGATGACTATGGAGTGCTGCGTGCTGGAGGAGGAATTTCCAGCTCCCTTCTGGCCGCCGTGGTCCTTGGGGATGTACTTGACCACGGCAGAGATGAGTTTGCTGCGGAAGTTCTTGCTGAGGAAGTTGTAGAGGATGGGGTTGAGGACGCAGTGCAGCAGCGTGAAGCAGTCGATGACGTCGTAGAAGAAGTAGAGCAGGTGGGCGAAGGTGCAGTGCAGGATGAGGTGGCTGCCCTCGAGGGTGAGCAGGGTCAGCACGACGTGGAAGGGCAGCCAGCTGAGCAGGAACACCCCGATGTAGGCGTAGATGAGCAGGCAGTGCTTGCGGCCCTCGGGCTTGGCGCGCCGGATGAAGCGCGCCGTCAGCACGTTGAACGCCGCGATGACGGGGAAGGGGATGAGGAAGCCGATGGTGGTGGTGGCCAAGCTGACCGCCAGCGCCCACTCGTCGTACGTCTCAAAAGGAGCCATGAAGATGCAGATGGGCTCCCCGGTGTTGACCAGCTGCATGTGAGCCACCTCCAGCACGGGGATGGCGGCGGCCAGGAGCCAGCAGCCGGCGCAGACGGCGCGGCGCGCGCGGTGCTGGTGCCGCTGCCAGAAGAGGGAGGAGCTGGTCAGGGTCACGTAGCGATCCACGCTCAGGCAGGTGAGGAAGAAGATGCTGGCGTACATGTTGGCGAAGTAGAAGTAGTGGGTGAAGCGGCAGAGGAAGCTGCCCCAGAGCCAGGTGTAATCCAGCATCACCTCCAGCATCCAGATGGGCAGCGAGAGCAGCACGCCCAGGTCGGCGATGGCCATGTTGATGATGTACAGGTTGACCAAGTTCTTGGTGCCCCTCGTCTGCCAGTTGACCCAGATGACGAGGAGGTTCTCCACCAAGCCCACCACGAAGATGACGAGGTAGAGGATGAAGAGAACCACTCGTTTGATATTCTCATCCAGGCTGAACTCGCAGTAGGTGTAGGTGTGGTTCAGGAGGTAGAACAGCTCGGACAGGTTGTGGTAGTCGCCATACTCACTCGGGACAGTGTGTGTCTCCATGGGGACAGTGGTCACCTGGGCCATCCTGGTGGCTGCAGGGAAAGGGAGAGCGCTGAGTTGGGCAGCTTGAGACAGAGAGCCCTTGTGTGGGGCTCAAAAAGCTCCTCTGGGAGCTTCTAACCCAATTTTTACTCCCACGGTGACTCCCTACATCAACCCTCAAAAGATGCTGTGTCCACCCAGGTGATCCCCTCACATAAATCCCAGCCACAAATGACAATTCCCACACGTGGTGGCTGTCCCCTGTCCCAGAGGCTGGCCTGGGACACAGAGAGGTGTTGGTGGCTCTGTCCCAGAAGCAGCTCCAGGGGGAAAGCCACCGCTCCCACCCGAGCCCTCGGGGCGTGATCGCTCACCAGCCACCCTCACCCTGCCAGGAGCCATCGGGACATCCAAATAAGTGACAAAATTACACATTTCAGGGAAATGCAGACCTGAACATCCTCCAAATGCCCCAAGTGAGAGCCCCGATCCCAGCAGAGTGAAGAAGCTGCAGAGCTCGTCCAGCCTTGGGCTGCTGGAGCCGCCATTCCCTCGGGAATGTGCCCAGGAGCTGCCGTTCCCTCGGGAATCCTGCGGGATTCTGCCCTCCCAGCGGGGTTTTCCCGTTTCATTTGGAGCCTGGCAAGCCAGGACCGAGCCACAGCTGGCGTCACCCGTGAGTGTCACCCCTGTGAGTGTCACCCCTGTGAGTGTCACCCCTGTGAGTGTCACCCCTGTGGCACCCAGCCAGGCTGGCACCCGCCGGCCCCAAAGCCAGGGGAGGCTGGAGCTGCCACCCCAAGGGACGCTGAACGTCCCGTCCTCTCTGTCCTGCAGGTCCCGAGAGGCTGCTAAGACACGACAGATGGACGGGAGAGGGGACAGACGGACAGGAGAAGGGACGGATGGACAGGACCAGGGACAGACAAATGGAAGAAGGGATGAACGGATGGGCGAGGGGACAGATGGACGGGAGAGGGGACAGACAGACAGGAGAAGGGACGGACAAACGGGAGAAGGGACAGACAGATGGGTGAAGGGACAGATGGATGGTAAAGGGGACAGACAGATGGGAGAGGGGACAGACAGACAGGAGAAGGGACGGGCAGACAGGACCAGGGACAGACAAACAGGACCGGTGACAGACAAATGGGAGAAGGCACAGACAGATGGGAGAGAGGACAGATGGACGGGAGAAGGGGACAGACGGACAGGAGAAGGGACGGACAAACGAGAGAAGGGACGAATGGATGATAAAGGGGAGAGATGGATGGTGGAGAGGACAGACGGACAGGAGAAGGAACAGACAAACAGGAGAAGCGACGGACGGATGGGAGAGGGGACAGATGGATGGCGGAGAGGACAGACGGACAGGAGAAGGGACGGACAAACAGGAGAAGCGACGGACGGATGAGAGAGGGGACAGACGGACGGATGAGAGAGGGGACAGACAGAAGGAACACGAGGGAGCAGGGACGCTGCTGCCTCACCTGCGGCGGAGCGGGGGCTGCGCTGGGGGATCCTCTCGGCTCGGCCGCTCGGGCGCCTCTGGGCACGGAGCTCGGGTGGGCTCGGTGGCCGCTCGCTGGGCAGGAAATGAGCGGCGCGGTGCAACATCCTGAGCCCAGCGCGGGGACGGCTCGCTGCATTTCCAGCGCCGGGACTCGGCTCCCCTTTGGTGTTTGCCGCAGGGTGGGGATGGGCTCGGGAGGTGCCGGCCTGGAAGCCGCAGGTGCCTGGGGATGGATGGCGTGGGAATCAACAAAATCAGAGGGGTTTGGGAAAGCTGCAAAAGGCAGGCCTTAGAGACAGCAGAACTGTGAGTAGAGCTGAGCAGCAGCCATGAGATTGGGCAGCAGAAAAATTATTTAAACTGTAGAAAGGCAAGGACAAATAGAACAATGGCCTGTGTATTAACACTTGTCTGGAATAACTCCCTAAGCTACAGAAAGTTTATCTAGCAAGATATTAGGAAGTTTGAAGCTTAATAATGGAGCTCTGTGCGTTGTGTTTTAAGGCTCACAAGCAGGTATTGTATCTGAAATAAGCATTGTTTTAACCAAAGGTACGTGTGCTTATAGTGGTTGGATAGAACTGCTGTCAATGTGCTTCTGCTTTGTGTGATTGGTCAAGAAGCTTATAAAGTGAGTTGTAACATTAAATTCTGTGTCTGCTGCCTGAGATGTGAGCTGGTGGCATCTTCCCATTGTCATAACCATGGAATGAGACTGATGCTGGAAAATAAAACAGCTCGAGGCAGTTCCACAGCAGCCCCGTCCCGTTCGTGGTCTGTAAATCGCCCCCAGCCGGCCATAGATGGGGGTCCCCGAGGCTTCCTGAGTGTCCCCTCCTCTGTCACCCGACCGGGATGAGAGGCTGGATCCTGCCTGGGTGGGGAAAATGCGCCCCAGGTCCTGCCCCAGCTCTGAGGGGTTGGGGTGGGTTATAACAAAGGTGCCAAAGCTGTCCTTGATGGCACCTCGGTATCGGGGTGAGCTTGTTAGAGCTCAGAAACGCATCATCACAAGAATGATTCTATGCAGGTGCTTTTATGGAAGAGCTCTGGGTGTCAGGAGTACAAACCCAAATCTGACTCCAACATGGGCTCGGGATGAACAGGTTTTTATGTTCTATCGTTATCTAACTTTCATGTTAATTATTAAACTTATATTGTTCTATTGTGTACACAGATTTCATCCAAGCATGGGCTCCTCGTGGCCCCCCTCAAACTTCTAACTGTGTTTCTCATGATTCTTCCTACGATTAAACAATAATTGTATTTAACTACTAAACAATCATCACATCTAACAATTATATAATTTTTCATATACTGCTTACGCAGGTGCAATTTCACATGATCTGGCAAACACAAAGCCGAACATTTTCAGAGTCTATTTTTAACACTTTTCCAGGGCTCCACTAAGTCTAGCTCCTTTCTAATCCCCCGAGTTTTATGATTTTAAAACCTTTTACTATCAAGCTCAGGGGTTTTTTTCAGTGGGAAAGGGCTGAGAGCTGAACTCTCTGCCCGATGGCAGATGGATGTGGCCAGAGAAGCACCGCTGGCCAGGCAGCAATTAATCACAGAGCCCTGATTGCCCTGCGGTCTGACAGGGGAAGCCGGGGGGCTCAAGCCTTGCCCCGGCGCTGGGGAGGGGGCTGACAGGCAGAAAAATTTTGCATCGTGCTGCAAGTCCTGCGAAACAATTGCAGGAAATCTCCTTTTTTTCCAGCGCAGCCAAGACTGCGGGATCAACAATCGGCATCGGAAGGAAGGCTCGGGGAGCGGGGAAGCGCCCGGGCGCTGATAAGTCGGGGCTCGCAACAACAAACCCAGCGCCGGTGACCTCGTGCGCAGGTACCAACCCCGGCAGGAGCGGCTTCCAAACAGGAACTCGGCAGTTTTGGGCACATTTTGGCTCGGCTGGGGCCGTGGGGGTGGTGAGGGGCTGCTCAGCCCATCCCTGCCGCAATGTTGGGGTGCCCCAAGGCTCTCAGCCCCACAAATGTGCACCCCAGCCTCACTCAGGGTCTGGAGAGGGGGGCTCCAAGCAGAGACAGAGCCGGGGATCTGCAATTCCCAAACTCCTTCCCTCCCCCGGCAGCCGAAGGGAGTTGGGCACAATTTGGTGTCTCACGGCAGGCACAGCCAAGGCTGCAGCCCCCGGGGGGGTTGGGACGCCACATCCCCGCCCTTGGGGACATCCCAGGCCCTTGGGGACATCCCGGCCCCGATCGCGACCTGCGGGGGCTGCCGGGCACGTCTGAACTTTCTAAGCCAAAGAAAACCCTTGGGAAAAGCTTCCTTGGCTGGGGAAGCAGCTCGGCGAGCTGGAGGCGGCTTGTGCAAGGTCCCGGCTCCTCCTCCTCATCCCCCTCGCCCTCCCCGTCGCATCTCGGGGGTCCCGGTCCGGCGTGGGCTCGGGACCGTGTCCCCTTGTCCTTGCCAGAGCTGGAGGGGCTGCGTTGGTGCTGCTCTGGTCCTTCAAGCAAATGCACAGAGACCTGCCCGTCAGCTACTGAGCGCTAATGAGCTCTTAATTAGCTCGATGAGTGACGCAGGGATCAGCGCCCACGAGCCCAGGGGATGGATAAACACGGCTCTGCCTTTCCCAGCCCGTTCCATGTCAGCTCAGCCGGGATATCCCGGGATAGCCGTGCCCAGGGGATGGATTAACACCGCGCTGCCTTTCCCAGCTTGTTCCCTGTTAGCCGAGCTGGGATATCCCGGGATATCCTGTGCCCAGGGGATGGATAAACACGGCTCTGCCTCTCCCAGCCCGTTCCATGTCAGCTCAGCCGGGATATCCCGGGATAGCCGTGCCCAGGGGATGGATAAACACCGCGCTGCCTTTCCCGGCTCGGTCTCTCGCAGCTCAGCCGGGTTATCCCGGGATAGCCGTGCCCAGGGGATGGATTCACACGGCTCTGCCTCTCCCAGCCCGTTCCCTGCACCCGAGCCGGGGTATCCCGGGATAGCCGTGCCCAGGGGATGGATAAACACGGCTCTGCCTCTCCCAGCCCGTTCCCTGCAGCCGAGCCGGGGTATCCCGGGTTACGCAGCTGCTCTGGGCACAGGCAGAGCCCGGGATTCTGCCACGGGACCCCGCGGTGGTGACCGGTACCGCGGCCAAGTGACCATGGGACACCTCCAGCATTGCGCCGCCTTTATTGAGCGCCTTCCCGAGGGCGTGGGACACCCACGGGCCACGTCCCCTCTCTGGTGGCCCTCAGGGGAGCCCGCCGGCCGGGATGGGCAGGAAGAAGGCGAGGATGGCGTCGGACAGCCAGGCCGGGCAGTAGCTGAGCGGGAGGAAGACGAGCCGGGCGTCCCAGCCGGCGGCGTAGCGGCTGCGGGGCCAGCGGGCCAGCAGCGCGTGTGCCATGGCATCGGTGACATGCGACAGGCGGGAGCTGCTCAGGCGGTGCAGCAGCGCGGTGCTCCTGGCATCTGGGGGGGCACAAGGGGGTCAGGGGATGGAGCCGGGATCAGGGCGGCGGCGCTGCGGTGGTGCGGGGATGGACTCACATTTGTCCAGGTAGTGGCGGCCGTAGGCTGCCCGGGTTTCTGCAGGGAGCCGCTCCCAGAGGCGGACGAAGCCCTCCACCAGCGGGCCGGGGTCGATCATGCCCGTCTGGAATCCTCCAGGTTCGATGATGGAGACCTGCACCCCGAAGGGACGCAGCTCCCGCCTGCCCGAGGTGGGGGCGTCACCGGGAGCTGCTGCCCCGAGGGAGGCAGAGATCGGGGGGCAGTTTGTGACACCCCCAGGCGTTCCCTCGTGGGCACAGGGGAACCTTGTCCTTGCTCCGGGTCCCATCTTGGATCCTGAGACATCCCTGGGCCCCTCCGGATGCCGGGATCCTGGAATCCCCCTGAGCCTCAGTGCCTCGGGACTACGCCAGAGCATTCCCTGATCCTGTGACCTCCCCAAATCTCAGCACCCCGGGGCTCCCCTGGACCCGGGATCCTGGAATCCCCCTGAACCTCAGTGCCTCAGAACCACCCCAGATCCTGAACATTCCCAGATCTCGGGACCTCCCCGAATCTCAGCGCCCCAGGACTCCCCTTGACATCAAAACCCCGGGCCCTGGGACACCCCGGGACCTCCTGGACCGGTCCATCCGGAGCTCCTTGAAACCCTTCCCCTGGTTGCACACCCACGGCTCCAGCCCTGCCCGCAACCCCAATCCGCTTGTGGTCAGCGTTTCACAATCTAGCTGGGGAAAATGTAACCGGGAGTGAATACGGAAATAAAACCCCGCCAGAGGACAGGGGGGAGAGCACGGCAGAGCTCGGGAGGCTGCCACAACCTTACCTGAGGCTGTCAGAGAAGGCTTCCACGCCGTACTTGGAGATGCAGTAGCCTCCCCCGAAGCAGGACACGCGGCCCATCACGCTGGCCACGTTGACCACGCGGCCCCGCGCCCGCCGCAGCAGCGGCAGGAGGCTCAGCGTCACCTCCACCAGCCCCACCAGGTTCACATCCAGCACCTTGACAAAGTCCTCCTTGCTCAGCCACTCGTTGGGCGCCGTGGGGATGGCGATGCCTGCGTTGTTCACCAGCCCCCAGAGCCCTGCAGAGGGCATGGCGTGAGTTGAGGCCGTCCCAGAGCCCACAGCCCGGTGCCAGCCTCGCCTGTGCTGAGCGGGCAAGGTGGCAGCAGAGCTGTTGGGGTAATCGGCTCTCCCTTAGCTGGTTTTCAGGGAGAAAGGGCTGAAAGCTGAACTCTCTGCCTGCAGGAGCTGATGGCAGATGGATGTGGCCAGAGAAGCCCCTCTGGCCAGGCAGCAATTAATCACAGAGCCCTAATTGCCCCGCAGCCTGGCAGGGGAAGCGAGAGGGGACAACAGGGTGACACCAGGGGTGTCAAGCGCATTTTACCTTGATCACCCACACGCTGGCGGACCCAGGCGGTGAGCTCGGCGATGCTCTTGCTGCAGGTGACATCCAGCAGGACGGTCTGCAGCCGCTCGGAGGCGGCCGCCCGCAGCTGCGCGGCGCCGCTGTCGGTCAGGCAGGCGGCCAGCACCCGCAGCCCCCGCGCGTCCAGCTGCCGCGCCAGGAGCTGCCCGAAGCCGCTGTCGCATCCCGTGATCAGCACGTGCTTCTCCGAGAGCCGCGGCACCGTCTGCCGCTCCCGGTGCCAGCGGCGCAGCAGGAGCAGCCCCAGCAGCGCGGCCACCGCGTACAGCCACATCCCGGGCGGCGGCACCGCTCGGGGACAGCCCGCGCTCCGGCCGCGTTTATAGAGCCGGGATTGCGGCAGCTCCCTGCCCCGGGCGAGTTTTGTCCTCCTGATTTGTAGTTTTGGTAATTCCCGGCTTTGCCTTGCGGCGTTTTCGCTGTGCCCGGGGCTCTGCTGTGCCCCTTGCAGGTGGATCCCAATGCCCCACGGAGCTGGGTTTGGTGGAACCTTCCAGACACCACCAGCAGCACCAGCCCTGGATCTTTCCCTCTCTCCCAGCCTCGGTGGGCAACAGTGTCCCCAAATGTGGTGATGGAGCAGGACAGTGTCCCCCAACCAGCTTCAGGAGGAGGAAGCAGACGAGGAGGATTCTGTAAGAAGCTGCCCAGTTCTTTGCCTCGAGGGAAATCTGCTCAGGCTGGAACAGGTCTGAGTTTTGCTGGCATGTGCCAATACCGGGGGTGCCAGTCTGGGCAGGTCCCCTGGCAACTTTTGAGGGCTGGAACCTGAATGCAGCAGGTGCTCAAAGGAAGAGCCAGAGCCTCCAGGCACAGCCCGAGTGACACCACACTCAGCCAGGAGGGGACAGGGCAAAATTTATTCAGGACAAACCCATCTATGAGCAGGGGACAGAGGGTCAGACACAAATGCCGTTACAAATTCAGCGTGGCCTTGCCTGCAGCCAATTCTGGATCCCGCTGGGTGTTATTGGATCTCACTCTGATCCTGGCTGCCAGCTGCAAGCCCACCTCAGGCTTTCCCAACGGCTTTGGGGTAGAACATGGTGAACAGAGCGTCGGTGAGGGCTGAGGGCAGGTAGCTGAGGGGCAGGTAGAGCAGCTTGGCGTCCCAGCCGGCCGAGTAGCGGCTCCGGGGGTGGAGGCTGGTCAGAGCATGCTCCATGCAGTTGGTGACCAGCGACAGGTTGCTGTTGTAGCCCTTCTGCAGCAGCTTGAGCATGCCCACAACTGCAGAGGCAGAAAACAGCACTGAGATCCTGGAGCTGAGCGGAGCCAAGTGGCTCCAGGGGGTTTTGGGGCAGTGGGACCCCCATGGGACCCCATGTGCCTCGTGTCAGGAGACAAAAAGAATCGCTCAGCCTTTGGGGGAGGTACTTACAATCCCTCAAGTAACTCTCCCCATAACTCGCTTTGATTTCTGCAGGAAGCTTCTCCCAGCAGGCATGAAAATTCTTCTCCAGGTTCTCAACGTTGGTGATCATGGTTTTGAAGTAGCCTGGCTCAATCACACAGACCTTCACCCCAAAATTGTGCATCTCGAGCCTGGAAGGGATTGAGCCCTGTGGGACATGGGAGCAGCACCCGAGGGTGCCCGTGCCTGCATCTCCCATGGCAGAGGTGTGGAGCAGAGCCTGACCATGCCAGTGAACCCTGTGCCAGCCTGGCACATGGCTGTGTCAGTAAATGTTTGCCACATCTGGATGGGCTGGGAACAAAGCAAAGCTCAGGGCAGCAGGGCCAATGTCCACAGGGGAGGTTCCATGTCCTGCATCTCCCATGGGTACAGCCTCATGCCAGAGGTGTGCAGTGGAGCCTTGGAACCTGACCGTGCCAGTAGACATTGTGCCAGCCGGTCACATGGCTGAGATGGTGTGTCAGCAAATGTTTGCCACATCTGGATGGGTTGGGACCAAAGCAAACAAACATTTGCCACATGGATTGGGACCAAAGCAAAGCTCAGGGTGGCAGGGCCGTGTCCTGCAGGATCTTGGACAGGGTCAATGTGCACAGGAGAGGCCCCATGCCAGTACAGGAGCTGTTCACCCTTCAGCAGCAGACACAAGACCAACCTGTGCTCCGTCACGGTTGTGCGAGGGTGAGAGCTGACAGCTGTGCCAGACAAAGCCCAGAAAAACAAGTTGGGAAATCATGATGGAGAGCTGTTGATCCAGACTCACCTGAGGCTGTCAGAGAAGGCTTCCACGCCGTACTTGGAGATGCAGTAGCCTCCACCAAAGAAGGACACGCGGCCCATCACGCTGGCCACGTTGACCACGCGGCCCCGCGCCCGCCGCAGCAGCGGCAGGAGGCTCAGCGTCACCTCCACCAGCCCCACCAGGTTGACATCCAGCACCTTGACAAAGTCCTCCTTGCTCAGCCACTCGTTCGGCGCCGTGGGGATGGCGATGCCTGCGTTGTTCACCAGCCCCCAGAGCCCTGCAGAGGGCATGGGGTGAGTTGAGGCCGTCCCAGAGCCCACAGCCCGGTGCCAGCCTCGCCTGTGTTGAGCGGGCAAGGTGGCAGCAGAGCTGTTGGGGTAATCGGCTCTCACTTAGCTGCTTTTCAGGGAGAAAGGGCTGAAAGCTGAACTCTCTGCCTGCAGGAGCTGATGGCAGATGGATGTGGCCAGAGAAGCCCCTCTGGCCAGGCAGCAATTAATCACAGAGCCGTGATTGCCCCGCAGCCTGGCAGGGGAAGCGAGAGGGGACAACAGGGTGACACCAGGAGTGTCAACCGCATTTTACCTTGATCACCCACACGCTGGCGGACCCAGGCGGTGAGCTCGGCGATGCTCTTGCTGCAGGTGACATCCAGCAGGACGGTCTGCAGCCGCTCGGAGGCGGCCGCCCGCAGCTGCGCGGCGCCGCTGTCGGTCAGGCAGGCGGCCAGCACCCGCAGCCCCCGCGCGTCCAGCTGCCGCGCCAGGAGCTGCCCGAAGCCGCTGTCGCATCCCGTGATCAGCACGTGCTTCTCCGAGAGCCGCGGCACCGTCTGCCGCTCCCGGTGCCAGCGGCGCAGCAGGAGCAGCCCCAGCAGCGCGGCCACCGCGTACAGCCACATCCCGGGCGGCGGCACCGGCACCGGTACCGGGATGGGGAGTAGGACGCGACCGGAGAGGTTTGTCCCGACCTTGGCCTTTCCCTCCGGGAGCTGTTAATAATTAATTTGCGGACTCCGGGACAACGATCGCGGAGATACCGCTGGGCCTCCGGGCACTACCGGGATGCGGGAGCGGCTCCGCCCCGTCCTCTCACGGGGCTCGTCCCGCTGCTGCCGCCTGGAGCCCGCCGGGCTGCGGGCAGCGTCCCGGGATGTGTCCCGGGGCTTCGCTCCCGCCGCTCTTGCGGGGAATCGTTAACGGGAGCGGGGCAGAGCCCGCGGGTTCCCGCACCCTGCGCTGCCTTCCCGGGAAACCCGCGGAGCCCGGGACCACCCCGGAGCACGGAACATGCCCGGGAACCCTCCGGATCACGGGGCTGCCCCGGGACCCTTCCCGATCCTGGGATCACCCCGAAATCCCGGGTCCCCCCGGAGCTCAGCACCGCCGGGTTTACCGGACCCTGGGACGACCCAGGACGGAGCGTCCGGGGACCCACCCGGACCCCGGGACAGTCCCGGAGCTCGGAACATCCCCACGCAACCCCGCACCGGGAGCCCTCCGGATCACGGCACTGCCCCGGGACCCTCCCAGATCCTGGGACCAGCCCGAAATCCGGGACCCTCCCGGAGCTCAGCACCCCCGGGTCTACCGGACCCCGGGGCAACCCACGACCGTGCGGCCGGGGACCCACCCGGACCCCGGGACAATCCCGGACGGCCCCTCCTGGGAACCCCTTGGACCCCGGGACACACCCGGACCCCCACGCCCCCGGATTTCTCCGGATCCCGAGATACCCCCGGACACCGGGACCCCCCCGGTCACCGGGACACCCCCGGTCACCGGGACATCCCGGGACCACAGCGCTCCCGGACCCACCCGCCCCGGGGCATTGCGGGACCCCAAAATCCCCCCTAAACGCAGCCCCCCGGCTCCCACCCACCTCGGGACCCCCTCGGATCCCGGGATATTCCCGCACCTCAGCACCCCGCGACCCTCCCGGTTCCGGGACGCCTCGGACCCATTCAGGACCACCCCCGGACCCCCGCGGATCCCGGGGCATCCCCTCCCCTCCATCCCGGGACCTCCCCGGTGCTTTGCTCTCCTCCCACTCCCCCCGAGCCGCGCACTCCCGCTTCCCGGTGCCCCCCGCCCCCGCCGCCCGGGGCCGGACTACAACTCCCGGCGGCCCCCGGGCCCGGCGCCGCCGTTTCCCGCCGCCTCGCGCCGCTCCGTTCCCGCCATGGCGGGGTTCGATCCGGCGGCGCTGCCCGAGCTGCTCCCGGTCTACTACCGGCGGCTCTTCCCGCACGGCCCCTACGGCCGCTGGCTCAGCTACGGCGGCGGTGAGCGGGGGGGGGAACCGGTACCGGGCGGGGGGATCCGCCGGGGATCGTGATACCGGGCAGGGGGCGCCGGTACCGGGCGGGGGGTTCTACCGGGGGTCGTGATACCGGGCGGGGGGCGCCGGTACCGGGCGGGGACTCCACCGAGAACCGTGATACCGGGCAGGGGGCGCCGGTACCGGGCGGGGGGTTCTACCGGGGACCGTGATACCGGGCAGGGGGCACCGGTACCGGGCGGGGGCTCTACCGGGGATCGTGATACCGGGCGGGGGGCGTCAATACGGGGCGGGGGGCTCTACCGGGGACCGTGATACCGGGCGGCGCCGTCCACGGGGGACCGTGATACCGGGCGGGGGCGCCGGTACCGGGCGGGGGACTCCACCGGGGGCCGTGATACCGGGCGGGGGGCGTAGATAGCGGGCGAGGGGCACCGACACATGGGGAGAGGCATCGATACCGGGCGAGGGGTCTCGATACCGAGGGAGGGGCACTGCTACCGGCTGGGGGGCACCGATACCGGGTGGAGGGCACCGATACCGGGTGAGGGGCACCGATACCGGGCAGGAACACCCCGATGCCCGGTCCCGGCGCACTTTGGGATGCCGGGATGGGCGGTGGGTGCACGCACTGACCGGGACACCGGGAGGAGCAGGGAAAGGGGGGTCTGGGGGTGACTGTAACGGGGGGATTTAGGATGGCATTGACCCCCCCGATCCCCTCGGTCCCTGCAGTGAAGAACTATTTCCAGCTGCGGGAATTCTCCTTCACCCTGCGGGACGATGTCTACCTGCGCTTCCAGTCCTTCAGCAGCCCCCAGGAGCTGGAGCGGGAGCTGCAGAAGATCAACCCCTACAAAATCGACATCGGGGCTGTCTATTCCCACCGGGTGAGTCCCGACCACCGTGCTGGGGGGGTCTGCAGGGGTCTCTGGCCACGCTGAGCCCATCCTGTCCTTCCTGCAGCCCAACCAGCACAACACGGTGCACCTGGGAGCCTTCCAGCCGCAGGAGAAGGAGCTGGTCTTTGACATTGACATGACGGATTACGACGATGTCAGGACGTGCTGCAGGTTCCTCGGGGGGTTCTGGGGCTGGGAGTGGGTTCAGGGGTGTGGGGTGCCCACCTGAGCCCCCTCATTCTGCCCCCAGCTCGGCTGATATCTGCTCCAAGTGCTGGACGCTGATGACCATCGCCGTGCGCATCATCGACCGCGCGCTCGTGGGTGAGAGGTTTGGGGACACACGGGGCATGTCCGGGTGCCACAGCGATGCCCAGACCCCAAAGAATTCACAGAATTCATAGAATGACCAGGTTGGAAGAGAATTTTGAGGTCATCAAGTCCAACCCAGCCCCAATAGTTCAACTAAACCCTGGCACCAATGCCACGTCCAGCCTTGTTTTAAACACATCCAGGGATGGTGACTCCACCACCTCCCTCTGCCCTGGGAATTCACAGAATTCACAGAATGACCAGGTTGGAAGAGAATTTTGAGGTCATCAAGTCCAACCCAGCCCCAATACTTCAACTGAACCCTGGCACCCAGTGCCACATCCAAGTTTTGTTAAGCACATCGAGGAATGGTGACTCCACCACCTCCCCGGTCCCTGGGAATTCCTAAAATTCCCACAATCCACAGAATCACAAGGTTGGAAGAGAATTTTAAGATCATCAAATCCAACCCAGCCCAAACACCTCAACCAAACCACGGCACTGAGCGCCACGTCCAATTTTTGTTAAATGCACCCAGGGATGGTGACTCCACCACCTCCCCAGGCAGAACATTCCAGAACTTTTATCACATTTTCTGTAAAAAAAACTTTTTCCTAATATCCAGCCTAAATTTTCCTTGACACAGCCTGAGACTGTGTGCTCTGGTTCTGGAGAAAGAGACCGACCCTCAGTGTGGGAAATGGATTTGTAGAAAATTCTTAAAAGTTTGATCAAGGTCCGCATAGGGTGAACGCTTTGGGTGGTCGCCACAGCCTGTCCCAATGTGACCCCCAAATCCCATCTGTGCTCCCCCCAAACCCATCTATGCCCCCCAAAACCCATCTGTGCTCCCCCCAAAATCATCTGTGCCCCCCCAAAACCCATGTGTGTCCCCCCAAACCCATCTGTGCCCCCCCAAACCCATCTGTGCCCCCCAAAACCCATCTATGCCCCCCAAAACCCATCTGTGCTCCCCCCAAAGCCATCTGTGTCTCCTCCAACCCATCTATGCTCCCCCCAAAACCCATCTGTGTCCCCCCAAACCCATCTGTGCCCCCCCAAAACCATCAGTGCCCCCAAACCCATCTCTGGTGGTCACACAGCCTGTCCTGGAGTGGTCCTCAAACCCATCTGTGTCCCCCCAAACCCACCTGTGCCCCCCAAACCCCACCTGTGCCCCCCAAAACCCATGTGTGCCCTTCCAAATCCCATCTGTGCCCCCCCAAACCCACCTGTGCCCCCCCCAAACTCCTCCTGTGCCCCCACAGAGGACCTGGGTGTGCGGCACCGCCTGTGGGTGTACTCTGGCAGGAGGGGTGTGCACTGCTGGGTGTGCGACGACAGCGTCAGGAAATGGTCCCCAGCTCTGAGGGCAGCTGCTGTGGAGTACCTGAGCCTGGTCAAGGTGGGTTTGGGTATCTCTGGCCCTGGTCAAGGTGGGTTTGGGGGGGTTTGGGCACCCCCTGAGCCTGGTCAAGGTGGGTTTGGGGGGTTTGGGCACCCCCTGAGCCTGGTCAAGGTGGGTTTGCTTGCCCCTGAGCCTGTGGAAGGTGGGTTTGAGTGGTCTGGGCACCGTGTGACACTGGTGAGGGTGGGTTTGGGGGGCTTTGGGTACCCTCTGACCCTGGTGAAAATGGATTTATGGGGGTTTAGGCACCCCTTACCCTGGTCAAGATGGGTTTGGGCACCCCTGAGCCTGGTGAAGGTGGGTTTGGGGGGCTTTGGGGACCTCCTCACCCTGGTGAAGGTGAGTTTGTGGGGTCTGGACACCCCCTGACCCCGGTGAAGATGAAATTGTGGGGTTTGGGCATCTCCTCACCCTGGTGAACGTGGATTTATGGGGGTTTGGGCACCCCTGGTGTGGATGAAAGTGGGTTTGGGGTGTCCTGCCCACCCCCCAAAGCTGACCCCTGCTGTCCCCCAGGGCGGTGCAGACACGGTGAAGAAGGTGAGCCTCTCCCAGCCTGTGCACCCCTTCATCAGGTGGGTGAGGATTTGTCAGATAAAGCCTTTTTTTAACCCAAACATGGGACAGCTGAGAGGCATTTTAAAAAACTTTTATTCTAAAATGTAAAAAATGTTATACTAAAATGTATTCTAAAAAATTTGGTTTAATTCTTACTACTCTTTTCTTTGAATTAGTGTTAATAGGTTTATATAAATTATATCTATATAATTTATATCTATATAAATTATATCTATAAATTTTTATATTATATGTTATATAGATTAATATATTAATGTTTATTATCTATTACATATATACATTATAATTTATAATTTATAGTTCTATATATAATCATATATAATTATATATATTATAATGTCTGTATATAATAGATAATAGTGAACATTAATATATTTCATTATATATTATGTATTAACTATATATTATTATATATAATGTATATAATGATAAACGTATCAAAATAATAAATAAGGGAAATATATCAAAATTAACATATAATTACAAATTATACATATTAAAAATATTTATTTATAACATCAGCATGAATTAGAACACCTCTACCATCCCACCCTTCACATGAGACTTAAAAATAAATTATTTTTTTTTTAAAAAGCCTCTCAGTTACCCCATATTTGTGTCCCAAAGTCCCTTTTTTGCCCTGATGCCACCCCTGTGTCCCCAGGCGCTCGGTGGCTGTGGTGCAGGAGTACTTCGAGCAGCACGCGCTGCTGGGGCAGGACATCCTGGGCAGCCCTGAGAGGTGGGACAAGGTGCTGGCCCTGCTCCCCGAGGGTATCCTTCCAAATGGGGTTAAAATTAAAATATGGGGTTAAAATGTGGGGTTAAAATTGAAATATGGGGTTAAAATGTGGGGTTAAAGTTGAAATATGGCCTTAAAATATGGGGTTAAAATATGGGATTAAAATTTCCCAAGAAATGGGACAAGGTGCTGGCCCTGCTCCCCGAGGGTATCCTTCCAAATGGGGTTAAAATTAAAATATGGGGTTAAAATGTGGGGTTAAAGTTGAAATATGGGTTTAAAATATGGGATTGAAATTAAAATATGGGGTTAAAACTTGGGGTTATGATGGAGTTGAAGCATGGGTTTAAAATGGGATCCTGGAAGGGTAAATGGGACTCTGGAAAGGGTAAAATGGATCCTGGAAATGTAAATGGGGTCCTGGCAGGGTGAATGTGATCCTAGAAGGGTAAATGGGGTCCTGGAAGGGTAAATGGGGTCCTGGAAGGGTGAACGGCATCCTGGAGAGGGTAAAACAGATCCTGGATAGGGTAAATGTGATCCTGGAAGGGTAAATGGGGTCCTGGAAGGGTAAATGTGATCCTGGAGAGGGCAAAACAGATCCTGGAAGGGTAAATGGGGTCCTGGAAGGGTAAATGGCATCCTGGAGAGGGTAAAACAGATCCTGGATAGGGTAAATGTGATCCTGGAAGGGTAAATGGGGTCCTGGAAGGGTAAATGTGATCCTGGAGAGGGCAAAACAGATCCTGGAAGGGTAAATGGGGTCCTGGAAGGGTAAATGGCATCCTGGAGAGGGTAAAACAGATCCTGGATAGGGTAAATGTGATCCTGGAAGGGTAAATGGGGTCCTGGAAGGGTAAATGTGATCTTGGAAGGGTAAACGGCATCCTGGAGAGGGTAAAACAGATCCTGGAAGGGTAAATGGGGTCCTAGAAGGGTAAACGGCATCCTGGAGAGGGTAAAACAGATCCTGGAAGGGTAAATGGGGTCCTGGAAAGGGTAAAACAGATCCTGGAAGGGTAAACAGGGTCCTGGAAGGGTAAATGGGGTCCTGGAAGGGTAAATGTGATCCTGGAAGGGTAAATGGGGTCCTGGAAGGGTAAATGTGATCCTGGAGAGGGTAAAACAGATCCTGGAAGGGTAAACGGGGTCCTGGAAGGGTGAACGGCATCCTGGAGAGGGTAAAACAGATCCTGGATAGGGTAAATGTGATCCTGGAAGGGTAAATGGGGTCCTGGAAGGGTAAATGTGATCCTGGAGAGGGTAAAACAGATCCTGGAAGGGTAAACGGGGTCCTGGAAGGGTAAATGGCATCCTGGAGAGGGTAAATGGCATCCTGGAGAGGGTAAAACAGATCCTGGAAGGGTAAACGGGGTCCTGGAAGGGTAAATGGGGTCCTGGAAGGGTAAAACAGATCCTGGAGAGGGTAAAACAGATCCTGGAAGGGTAAACGGGGTCCTGGAAGGGTGAACGGCATCCTGGCTGAGCCTTGACGGCCGTCAGAGCTGCGGGAGCCGCTGCAGGCGGAGTTCCCCCGCAAGAAGGACTCGGTGCAGCGCTGGGAGCTGCTGCGGGCCCGCGCCGAGCGGGAGCGGGAGCGGGGCCGGGCCGGGCACCCCGAGTGGGAGGTGATGCTGCAGCTCTGCTTCCCCCGCCTCGACTGCAACGTCAGCAAAGGGCTCGGCCACCTGCTCAAGAGCCCCTTCAGCGTGCACCCCAAAACAGGTGGGCGTGGGTTTGGTTTATAAATAAAAGGGGATTGGTTTTAAAAAATGGCTTTAGAAATAAGGGGATGATTTAGGGGCTGTGATTATAATGTGTTGGAGGGAAGAAATACTTAGGTTATAGTTGTACTAAAAATTATGATTGTGGTATAATTTGTAATTATTATTGTAATTATAAATTATTATAATAATATAATATAACATAATATATAATATCAAATAACTATATTATATATTTTATATAAATAAAATATATAACTATAAATAAAGTATATAACAATGTATAACGTATTAATATGTATAATAATGTATATTATATAAAATATATAATACATAAAACGTATCTGTAATTTATATATTTCTAAATATTATATAGAAATTATATATGTAATGCATATACTACAAATATACTACAATATATTATATTGTTTATTATTATTAATAATAATATTATTATTATTGATATTACTACATCTGTATTATCTCAGCCTTCAAATAAGGTGAGAAAAAAAATAGAAGATATAAAGAAAAAAAAAACCCACAAACTTCTTAAACCACCTGTCAGCTAGCCCATGTCCAACCCAAAACCACCCTAAAGCCACAACCCCGCTGTGTCTCAGGGCGCATTTCAGTCCCGCTGGACCTGCAGAAGCTGGATGAGTTTGATCCATTCTCAGTCCCCACCATCATGTATGTCACTGGGGGCACTGGGGGGTCCTGGGGCTGCCAGAGCCCCCCAGCACATCCCTAACCCAAAACCTTAAACCCTAAACTCTAACCATAACCCTAACCCCCAGCACATCCCTAACCCAAAACCTTAAACCCTAAACTCTAACCATAACCCTAACCCCCAGCATGTCCCTAACCCAAAACCTTAAACCCTAACCCAAACCCTAAAGCTAAACTGAAACCCAAACCCTAACCCAAAACCCTAAACACTAACAGTAACATTAAAACTAACCCTAAAGTGAAACCTGACTCTGACCTTGACCCTAATCCAAAACCTGATCCTGACCCTAAACTGAAACCTGACTCTGACCCTAACTCTGACTCCAACCCTGACCCTAATCCTAGCCTGACCCTGACCCTTACCCTGATGCCTGACCCTGACCCTAATCCCAACCCTGACCCTAAACCTGACCCTAATTCTGACCCTGACCTTAACCCTGACCCTAAAGCTAACACTGACCCTAAAACGTACCCTAAACCTGGCATTAACCTTAACCTTAACCCTGACCTGACCATGACCCAAATCCCGACCCTAATCCTACCCTGACCCTAAACCTGACCCTGACCCTAATCCTCACCCTGACCCTAAACCTGACCCTAATCCTCACCCTAGTCCTGACCCTACTCCTAACACTGACCTGACCCTAAACCTGTCCCGATTGTCCCGATTCTCCTGTGTCTGTCCCGACTGTCCTCTGTCTGTCTGTCTGTCCAGGTCTCTGTGCCAGGAGCTGGACGCGGCCGGCAGCGATGGCGAGCAGGAGGAGGGAGGGGACCCCGAGCCCAAACGGCGCACGAGGGGTGAGGGGGGGGTTTGGGGTCAGGGTTTGGGGTCAGAGATGGGATTTGGGGTCAGGGTTGGGGTGTGGGGTCAGTGTTTGGGGTCAGGGTTTGGGGTTTGGGGTTTGGGGTCAGGGATGGGGTCTAGGGTCAGGGTTTGGGGTCAAGGGTGGGATTTAGGATCAGGGTTCGGGGTCAGAGATGGCATTTGGAGGTCAAGGTTGGGATTTTGGGGATTTAGGGTCAGGGTTTGGGAGTCATGGCTGTGGTTTTGAGAGTTGGGGTTTTGGGGTTTCAAGGCTGGGATTTTGGGGGTCAGGGTTGAGGTTTGGGAGTCAAGGCTGTGGTTTTGGGGGTGGGAATGGGGTTTGGGGTCAGGGATGGCATTTGGGGGTCAAGGTTGGGATTTTGGGGGTCAGGGCTGTGGTTTTGAGACTCAGGAATGGCATTTGGGGGTCAAGGTTGGGATTTTGGGGGTCAGGGCTGTGGGTTTGGGGATCAGAGATGGAGTTTTGGGGGTCATGGCTGTGGTTTTGGGCGTCAGGGCTGGGGTTTGGAGCTCAGGGCTGGGGTTTGGGGGTCCCATCACCCCCTCCCCACATGTGCAGACTACAGGAGGACGAGCCTGGCCCCGTTCGTGCGGCTCCTGGAGCAGTTCGTGGAGGGGCTGGAGAGCGCCCGGCGGGGAGAGCGCATCCGCCGCAGCGGTGGGACCCCAAAAACCACCCCAAAAACCACCCCAAAAGGGGCCCTCTGCCTCTGAGAACGGGCTTGGGGCCATCTGGGGGTCTGCCTTGATGGATTTGGGTGTTTGTCATTGGATTTGGGGGCCTCCCATTGGATTTGGGGGTCTTTCATTGAATTTTGGGGCCTGTCCCATTGGATTTGGGGGTCTCTCACTGATTTTTGGGGGTCTGCCACATTGGATTTGGGGGTTTCTCATTGGATTTGGGGTCTGCCCTATTGGATTTGGGGGTCTGTCCTGTTGGATTGGGTGTCTTGTATTGAATTTTGGGGCCTGTCCCTTTGGATTTGGGGGTTTCTCATTGGATTTGGGGGTCTCCCATTGGGTTTGGGGGTCTCCCATTGGATTTGGAGCCTCCCATTGGATTTTGGGTCCATCCCTCTGGATTTAGGGTCCTATCCCATTGGATTTAGGGTCTGTCCCATTGGATTTGGGGGTCTTTCATTCAATTTTGGGGGTCTGTCCTGTGGGATTTGGGGGTTTCTCGCTGAATTTTGGAATCTGTCCCTGTGGATTTGGGGTCTGTCCCATTGTGGGACCCCCGCTGAGGGTTGGTGACAGACAGGGACACAAGGAAGGAGCTGAGCAGTGGCTGTTGCTGTGACATCTTTGTTTTGTCTGGAAAAACCTCTCAATTTCTCCTTTTCCTTTTGCAGATCTTCAAGGAGATTTCTGAGGCCTGGACGCTGCCAGTGTTGTCGCTGTCACCTCCCCTGGCCCTGGGGGTCCCATGGAGCAGCCAAACCCCCCCAGGCCCCCTGTCCCTGCCCTGTTTTTGTACCTTTTGTACTGTTTTTTACACAAAAACCATTAAATGTTTCTGTCAGCTTTGTGCTGGGCTGTGCTGAGGAGGGTGGGGGTCCCCTCAATGTCTCCCAAACGGATCCCGGAACTCCGCAGCGCGGCCGCGGGGGCCGGACCGGACCGGTGTTCCCGGGGCTCTCCCCCTGCCCCGGAAGTGGCGCTCCCGGAAGTCGCGCTGCCCTCTCGGTCTCTTTCCGCCGCCATCTTGGGCCCCGCTCCCCGCACAGTGAGTCCCGCGCCGCCATCCGCCGCCATCCAGCGCCATCCGCCGCTCAGGGCGCCGCTCGCCGCTAGCGGGATGAGCGGGTGGCCGGGAGGAGCCGGTTGAGGCCATCGGTGGGGTCGTGGGCGCGCCGGGCAGGGCAGAGGGGGCGGGAGGGAGGAGGCGGCCTAGGCCCGGCACCGGCACCGGGATCGGGCTCTGTCTGTGCGGCCGAGCTGTCTCGGTAGATTTTCCCGGTAGAGGGAAGCGCGTGGTGTCCGAACGGGGTGGGAAGGACGAGTTCCCGGTGGTGGCCCCCGGGCTGTACCGGAGCCCCGGCGAGCCCGGGCCTGTCGGTTTGTCCATTCCCGTAGAAATGCCCGGCGAAGCCACAGAAACCGTCCCGGCCACGGAGCAGGAGCTGCCGCAGCCTCAGGCGGAGACAGGTGAGACCGGGGGGTGCTCCGGGCCGCTTTTGGGGGTGATTCCCGGGATCCCCTCACGGCGCGGGGGAAGCTGCGGTTTCCCCGGGAGACTGTGCCGGGACCCGGTGGCGGCGGGGGTTGTGTGAGCCCGGTTCGAGTCTTGTCACGTCCCCCGCGGGGGTTTTGCGGTGTCCGTTCCGTGGGCTCGGTGTGGGTGAAACAAACCGGGCCGGTTCTGTGCCGGTTTCCCGGCCGGAGCACGCGGGGAACGGGACCGGGAGCGGAGCGGGGACTCCTCGTGTCCCAAAGTCCCGGGAGCGGCACCGGGGATGGCTCCGAGCTCGGTTTGGGTGGGAGAGGAGGGCAGGGGCTGTGGCCGGGTCGGGGTGTGGGGCTTGGGGTCCTGTCCTATGGGATTTGGGGTCCTGTCCTATGGGATTTGGGGTCCTGTCCCACTGGATTTGGGGATTCTGTCCCACTGAATTTGGGGATTCTGTCCCACTGAATTTGGGTCCTGTCCTATTGGATTTGGGAATTCTGTCCCATTGGATATTTGGGGGGCCTATCCTGTTGGATTTGTGGTCCTGTCCTATGGGATTTGGGGATTTTGTCCCATTGGATTTGGGGACCTGTCCTGTGGGATTTGGGGATTTTGTCCCATTGGATTTGGGGGTCTTTCATTCAATTTTGGGTGTCTGCCCTGTTGGATTTGGGGGTCTCTCACTGAAATTTGAGGGTCTGTCCCATTGGATTTGGGGTCTTTCATTCAATTTTGGGGGTCTGTCCCATTGGATGTGGGGGCTTGTCCTGTTGGATTTGGGTGCCCATCCCATTGGATTTGGGGCTTTCCTCACTGAATTTTGTGTGTCTGTCCCTTTGGATTTGGGGGCTGCCCCGTTAAGTTTGAGGGTCTTTCATTGAATTTTGGGTGTCTGCCTTGTTGAATTTGGGGGTCTCTCATAGGATTTGGGCTCTGCCCCGTTGTGGGACCAGCACAGAGGGCTGGTGCCAGAGAGGGGACACGAGGAGGGAGCTGAGTGATGGCTGCTGCTGGGACAGCTGCAGCGAGGATTCCCAGGAGCTGCTGAGCTCCTCATCCCTCCCAGCGTTGCTGAAATTCCTCTTTAGGGCCCTTTCCCTGCAATGGCTCCTCTGTCCCTCTCAACTGACAGCTCCCAAAATTCTGCTGCTCCTGGGCTTCCTCAGGCAGCTCCTTGGATTTTCTTCTTTTTCCTTGGAAAAACTCTGGGGATGTGGGGGTGCTGCACGCTGATCCAGAGGGATTCTGGGCAGAAATCCTTTGGTTTTGGGGAATCTTTTGGCTTGGGATGTTTGTAGAAGGAACCAAGCAAAGGTGGGGCTGTGGGGGAGAAGCAGGAATGATTGTGTTCATCAGGAATGTGCTCAGAAGGAACAGGGAGAGCGGGCAGGGATAAAAGATTGTTCTGGAGAGGGTGGCATGGCCTGTTCTGTGCCCTTGGCAGCACTTGCTGCTCCTTTAGGAGGCACCAGGATGTTCCTTGGAGCAGGAAATGTCCTGGCACTGCTGTCCAGCTCCAGGCCTGCCCTGATTTGGGGTAAAATAGGGGTAAAACGGGACATTACAGCACCTTTCAGGGACAGGGATGGCATTCCCTGCATGTGACACTGCCCTGGGTGGCAGCAAGACCAGGACACGACTGTGACACTGATGCCAGGGTGGGACAGGGACACAGCACCTGGCAGGGACAGGATCCAACATTTTAGGGGGGTCAGAGCAGGTTTTGGGGGTCCAGGCAGGGTTTTGGGGTCAGAACAGGGTTCAGGCAGGGTTATGGGGTCAGAACAGGGTTTTGGGATCAGAACAAGGTCCAGGCTGGGTTATGGGATCAGAACAAGGTCCAAGCAGGGTTTTGGGGTCAGAACAGGGTCCAGGCAAGGTTATGGGGTCAGAACAGGGTTTTGGGATCAGAACAAGGTCCAGGCAAGGTTATGGGATCAGAACAAGGTCCAGGCTGGGTTTTGGGGTCAGAACAGGGTCCAGACTGGGGACCCCCTCCCCACAGCGAGGGGACCCTCACCCTCCTCAGCACATCCCAGCACATGGGTGACCAAAAACATTTAATTGTTTTTGTGTAAAAACATTACAAATGGGACAGGGACAGGATCCATGGAATGGGACAGGGACAGGATCCATGGAATGGGACAGGGACAGGATCCATGGCATGGGACAGGGACAGGATCCATGGAATGGGACAGGGACAGGATCCATGGCACTGGGCTGGCTCTGGGCTGGTCCCAGGGTGGCACAGGGACAGAATCCATGGCACTGGGCTGGCTCTGGGCTGGTCCCAGGGTGGCACCGTGCCCGGGCTGGTTCTGCTGGTTGGACCAGCCCTGCCCTGCCCGGCTCTGCTGGGCTCTGCCCTCCCTTGGAGCTCCTCTGGCTGCTGGGAATGACATTGGGGATGTCAGGGCTCTTCTCCAGGCTCTCAGGAGCTGCAAAATCAGCCCTGGCATGGCCTTTTCACTAAATGGTGCCCTTTGATTGCTGGTTGGCATTGGGAATTTCACTGGGAATTTCACAGGGAATGTCTCTCCAGGCTCTCAGGAGCTGGAATCTCAGCCCTGGCATGGCCTGTTGCCTGAGCAGTGCCCTTGGCTCCTGCTCCTGCTCCCATCCCTGCTCCAGGTACTCCTGGAACCCCTGGTGTGCTCTCCAGGAGTAATTCCACATGGCAGTGGAATTATTTATATTGTATTATTTTTTATATTATATTGTATTTATTTTTATATTATATTTATATAAAATTTATTTTTTTTTTCTATTTTATCTATTTCTTTGGGTTATATTTGACTATCCCTTCCTCTTCTTGGGTGAGTCTTTGTTCACCCTGCAGCCCAAGGGGGGCTGTCATTGTGCCCTCCCTGGTTGGAAGTAGGGGGTTCCCAGGGCACTCCAGAAGTAATTCCACGTGGCAGTGGAATTATTTATATTTATATTGTATTATTTTTTAATATTAGATTATATTTATTTTTATATTATATTATTTTTATTTTTATATTTATATAAAATGTATATATTTTTTCTATTTTATCTAGTTTTTGGGTTATATTTGACTTTCCCTTCCTCTTCTTGGGTGGGTCTTTATTCCCCCTGCAACCCAAGGGGTGACCCCAGGCTGGTGAGCAGCTTCCAGGGAATTGGGGGTCCTGGCCCCACCACCCCCATGTCATTGTGCCCTCTCTGGTTGGAGGGAGGGGGCTCCAGAGCACTCCAGGAGTAATTCCACATGGCAGTGGAATTATATATTTTTTTATTATTATTTCTATAGTTATTTTTTGTGTTATATTTGACTTTCCTTTCCTCTTTTTGGGTGGGTCTTTATTCCCCCTGCAGCCCAAGGGGTCACCCCAAGCTGGTGAGCAGAATTCTGGGGCTCCCCAGGGGTTGTGAGAGCCCCTTTGGTAGGGCAGAGCCTGTGGCAGAGCTGGATCCCTGCATTTCTGACCTGCTGGAGCTTCCTGCTGGCTCAGGGAGTGCCTCCTGCCATTCAGGGCTCTGAGGAAAATCTGTGTTCTAGCAGGGGATGAACGTCCTGCTCCGTGCTGCCCCTGGCAGTGCCTGCTGGGCCAGGAGCCAGAGGAATGCCAGGGCTGGCTGCGTGCCCCCCTCCGTGTGTGCCCTCCTCTCATGGCTCACTCTGTTTCTCTCCTTTAGCTGCTCTCCACGCTGCTCATTCCTCACCTCTGACTCCATCTCCATCCGCCCAGGCACAGCTGCCCAGCCCTGCCCCGGCTCTGCAGGGCCCCCCAGGCCCTGTGTCCCCCCCTGTGGTGCCAGCTGCAGCCATCCCCGTGTTCTCTGTGCCCCCCCAGCCCCCTGGCCCAGCTCTGCCGGGCTCAGCCACCACTGCCCCTCCTGCAGCTCCTTTGGCAGCCCCAGGATCTCCAGGCCCTGCCCCAGTTAGCCCAGTGTCCCCAGGATTGCCAGCTCCGGTGTCACCTGGCCTGGCTGCTGCTTCTGCTGCAGTGACAGTGGCCCCTCCTGTCCCCACAGTGAGCCCCGGTTCTCTCCCAGCTGCTCTCAGCTCTGCCATGAAATCTGCAGCCTCTGGGGCAGCCCCAGCTCCTCTTCCTCCCTCTGGAGCAGCCCCAGCTCCTCTTCCTCCCTCTGGGGCAGCCCCAGCTCCTCTTCCTCCCTCTGGAGCAGCCCCAGCTCCTCTTCCTCCCTCTGGGGCAGCCCCAGCTCCTCTTCCTCCCTCTGGGGCAGCCCCAGCTCCTCTTCCTCCCTCTGGGGCAGCCCCAGCTCCTCTCCTGCCTCCCCCATCCCGTCCCCTTGTGGCATCTCCCCCAGCAGTGCCCCCCAGTTTGCTGCCAGCTCCCACGGTGGCAGTGTCCCCCCCAGAGTCCAGGATCACCCCCAGTGTCTCCTGGAATTCCTGCTGTTCCAGCCTCTCCCCGAGCCCCAGCTCCAGCCCTGGTCGGTGCCATCTCTCCCCCCGTGTTCCTGGCTGCCCCCAAAGCTCCTTTGTCACCTCCTATCCCTCTGCTGCCAGCTGGGATGTCCCCTGGCTCAGCCCCTGGTGCCCCAGTCCCACCGCTGCTCCCAGTCACTCCTTCTGCTGCCAAGGCCTCTCCCGTGGCACCCTCAGCCCCTCGAGCAGCTCCTGTGCCTCCCTCTCTGGGAGCTGCCATCTCTGTGCCAGGGTCTCCAGCAAGCCCAGTGCTCCCAGCAGCAGCTCCTGCTGTCCCCTCTGCCAGCTGTCCCCCTGTCACACCACCCGTGGTGGCTCCAGCCGCCCCTCCTGTGGCCAAACCATCTCCTGCCCCTGTCACACCGCCCGTGGTGGCTCCAGCTGCCCTTCCTGTGGCCAAACCATCTCCTGGGAGCCCGGTCAGTGCCCCAGCTGCCCCCTCTGTCCCTGTCACAGCACCCCTGGCAGCTCCAGCCACCCCTCCTGTGGCCAAACCATCTCCTGCTGCCCCTGTCACACCCCCCCTGGCATCTCCACCCTCTGCAGCTGCCCCTCCCTCAGCCAAAGATGCTGCCAAGGGCTCTGTTGCTGCCTCAGCTGCCGCTGCAGCTCCTCCCAGCCCGGCTCCAACCACTCCACCTGCAGCCAAACCTGCTCCCAAGAGTCCTGTTGGTGCCACCCCCAGCTCCTGCAGCTCCAGCTGCCAAAACACCCCCAAAAAGCCCTGCCAAAGCCACCCCCACTGAGGACAAGGCACCCCCAAAGAGCCCTGTGAAAGCCACCCCAGCTCCACCGGCCTCTCCTGAGGACAAGGCACCCCCAAAAAGCCCTGCCAAAGCCACCCCAGCTCCAGCTTCCCCTGGAGCAGCCAAAAATCCTCCCAAGGGCAGCCCTGTCGCTGCCCCATCCTCTCCTGTGGCTCCAGCACCTTCAGCTGCTCCTGCTGAGGCCAAAACACCCCCAAAGAGCCCTGCCAAAGCCCCCCCAGCCTCTCCTGAGGCCAAAACACCCCCAAAGAGCCCTGCCAAAGCCCCCCCAGCCTCTCCTGAGGCCAAAACACCCCCAAAGGGCCCTGCCAAAGCCACCCCAGCCTCTCCTGAGGCCAAGACACCCCCAAAGAGCCCTGCCAAAGCCACCCCAGCCTCTCCTGAGGCCAAGACACCCCCAAAGAGCCCTGCCAAGGCCACCCCAGCTCCAGCCACTCCTGCTGAGGCCAAGACACCTGCAGCTCCTGCCCAAGAGCCTTCCAAGAGCCCTGCTACAGCCACCCCACCTCCTGGTGCCCCCCCAGCAGCCAAAACACCCCCAAAGAGTCCTGCCAAAGGCACCCCAGCTCCAGCAGCCTCTCCTGAGGCCAAGGCAGCCCCAAAAAGCCCCACTGAGGCCAAGGCACCCCCCAAAAGCCCTTCCAAAGCCACCCCAGCTCCAGCTGCCCCTGCTGCAGCCAAAGGATCCCCAAAAAGCCCTGCTGAGGCCAAGGCACCCCCAAAAAGCCCTGCTGAGGCCAAGGCACCCCCAAAAAGCCCCACTGAGGCCAAGGCACCCTCAAAAAGCCCTGTCAAAGCCACTCCAGCTCCAGCCACCCCCACTGAGGCCAAGGCACCCCAAAAAAGCCCCCCTGAGGCCAAGGCACCTCCAAAAGGCCCCACTGAGGCCAAGGCACCCCCAAAAAGCCCTGTCAAAACCACCCCAGCTCCAACCACCCCCACTGCAGCCAAAGCACCCCCAAAAAGCCCTGCAGAGGCCAAGGCACCCCCCAAAAGCCCTGCAGAGGCCAAGGCACCCCCAAAAAGCCCCGCAGAGGCCAAAGCACCCCCAAAAAGCCCTGCAGAGGCCAAGGCACCTCCAAAGAGCCCTGCCAAGGCCACTCCAACTCCAGCAGGCCTAACCCCACCTCCTGCCCCAGCTTCTGGTGCCCCTCCAAAGCCCCCAAGCCCAGGCAAGAAGCAGCAGCCCCTCCCCAATAACAAGGTGGCCAAGCCCCCCTCGAAATCGGCGCCCGGTGACGATGACGAGGAGCTGCCACCTCTGCTCCCCCCCGAGCCACCCGTGCTGCTGGAGCTGTCCCCTGCCACGGGGGTCCTGGCACCACAGCCCATCCTCAAGAATGACAAGGGTATTTTGTACATAACGTGCATGGAGTGTCACTGGATGCCCACCACGGGGTACTAACGGCGTGCCCGGTGTGTGCCAAGGGGGGGGACGGGGGTGGGCACGGTGCCAGCGGTCACTAACGCGTGTCCTGGGGCACGGAGCACGGCGTGGCGGTTGTGGTTTGTGGTTTTGTGGTTTGTGGTTGGTTTGTGGCATGGGCACTGCGAAATGAGATGAGATCCGCTGAGCTGAGCTGGCTTCACACCGAGGAGATGCCACCCACGTGCCTGGCACTGCTGTGTGTGGTGGCCTCGTGGTGGCAAACTGGGATGTTGGCACACCTTGACACCTGCAGAGAGGTTTGCCAAGGCTCCTGTGTGCCATGAGGACTGAATCCAGGTGATGGCTGCACAGGAGCATCAGGGTCACCTCCAGGTGACCTCTGAGGCTGGGGACACCCAGCTCTGCTTCAATAACTGGTGTGGTCAGTGCCGTGGGTCACAACTGCAGCTGGTGGCCCTCAGGTCCCCTGAGGGGGTTTGGGGTTATCCCAGATCATCCTGGTGGCCCTCAGGTCCCCTGAGGAGGGTCTGGAGTTATCCCAGATCATCCTGGTGGCCCTCAGGTCCCCTGAGGAGGGTCTGGAGTTATCCCAGATCATCCTGGTGGCCCTCAGGTCCCCTGAGGAGGGTCTGGAGTTATCCCAGATCATCCTGGTGGCCCTCAGGTCCCCTGAGGGGGGTTTGGGGTTATCCCAGATCATCCTGGTGGCCCTCAGGTCCCCTGAGGAGGGTTTGGGGTTATCCCAGATCATCCTGGTGGCCCTCAGGTCCCCTGAGGAGGGTCTGGAGTTATCCCAGATCATCCTGGTGGCCCTCAGGTCCCCTGAGGAGGGTCTGGGGTTATCCCAGATCATCCTCTAGTGAAGCCATGGATGAGCAGCAGCCCTGGGTGCTCAGTGAGTGGGGTCTTGGTGCTCTGTGTCAGCTCTGGCTTTGAGGGGACTCAAGAGAGGCCCTGTCACACTAAACTGCCACCTCACCACCCTGGGAGTGCCACCCACCTCCTCCTGGAGCTGGTGCCACAGGCTGGAGCTCCCTCAGGATTCATTTGGGCACCTGTGGGCTCTGGCACCCCGCTCCCACCACGGCAAGGCTGAGAACCCGCTCGTGCCACCCTGCTGATGGCACTCAGAGTGCAGAGAATGCTCCATGCACCACCTAACTGGGCTGACTGGTGGCAAACCAGCGTGCCCTGGACCTTGCTGAGGTGGGCTCTGTGTGTCTCTGCAGGGTCTGGCACAGAGTCTGACAGCGATGAATCCGTACCAGAGCTCGAAGAGCAGGACTCCACACAGGCCACAACGCAGCAGGCACAGGTAGGGAGGTCACACAGGGTCCCTGTGGTGTCCCTGGTGGCACGTCCCTGTGGTGTCACCTCAACATTGTCACTGATCCTTTTCCCTCCCTGCAGCTCGCGGCAGCGGCCGAAATAGACGAAGAACCCGTCAGCAAAGCAAAACAGAGCCGGAGCGAGAAGAAAGCTCGCAAGGTGAGGCTTCACCTGTCCCTGGTGAACAGCCCCAGGGTTCAGAGGGACTCTGGGGATCTCAGCAGTCCTGGATTGGAGTGTTCCTGCAGCTGGCAGCCCGGGAGTGCTGCTCTGGGGCAGTAAATCCACATTGCCGTGTCTATCCATGCAGCAAATGTTGGATCTGGAGTCTGGAGAGAGGAATTGGCACATCTGGGCTGGCTCCTGAGCTCTTTTTCCCTCAGTGACCTTTCCCTGGTGTTTTTCAGGCAATGTCCAAGCTGGGCCTTCGCCAGGTGACAGGAGTGACCAGAGTGACCATCCGGAAATCCAAGAACATCCTGTTTGTCATCACAAAGCCAGACGTGTACAAGAGCCCGGCGTCAGACACCTACATTGTCTTTGGAGAGGCCAAGGTGAGCCCACCCTGGTGCCAGCAGGAATTCCCATGAGGAATTTCCTCATGGAAAAGGTGGTCACCTGGGCACCGTGTGGCTCCTGCCAGGGAATGTGCTGGCACTGCCCAGGACTGGCATCACTGCTTCTTTCCTTCCCTTCCCTCCTGCAGATCGAAGACCTGTCCCAGCAGGCTCAGCTGGCAGCTGCTGAAAAGTTCAAAGTGCAAGGAGAGCCTGTTTCCAACATCCAGGAAAACACACAGACCCCCACGGTGCAGGAGGAGAGCGAGGAAGAGGAGGTGAGGCCTTCCCCAGCCTCTCCGTGGGGTTAATCCACAAATTCCTCTCCTTCATCAAAGGGAGAGCACAAGGTCCTGTCCTGGGGGTGTTGACAGTGCAGGCTTGGCCTCCTGGCTCCCAATCCAATCCCAAGCCTGGAATGGCACCAATCCTGAGCTCTGGTTCTCTTTCAGGTCGATGAAACCGGCGTGGAGGTGAAAGACATCGAGCTGGTGATGTCTCAGGCGAACGTGTCGCGGGCAAAGGCCGTGCGAGCCCTCAAGAACAACAGCAACGACATTGTAAACGCGATAATGGTGAGTGCTGGGCTGCAGCAGCTTCTGGGGGGGTCCCTGGGTGGAGCTGCTGCCTCTGGGCTGCCTCCTGACTCCCTTTCTCCCCACAGGAACTGACGATGTAGCCGCCGGAGGGAGGAGCCTTTTTTGGTGTTTCAGAGAAGAGTAAAATACGACTAAATTTAAAATTTGTACTATTTCTATCGGTTAATAAAGTTGTGGCTTATTGTTGGTGAAATCTCTGCTCTGTGGTGCTTTGCCTGCCTGCCTTTCCCTGGGAGTTGTGGCCTCAGGGTGGAGCCTTCCTCCCGGGAAGATCCTGGTGCTGATACAGCCCATCCTGGAACAGCACCTGCCCGTTCCCTCCTTTCCTTCCTGTCCCAGAGCCTGGCTGGACACCAGCCCAGCTGCAGGGTCACCCCTTCATCCCCTCAGGGTTCCCTTCAGGGGGGCTCTCTCGGGCCCTTTTAGGCCACCCCAAGATTTAAAAGTCTCTTTTCCCAGCCCAGCGCTTGAGGAATGAGTCGGAGCTCTTCAGTTCTCGGTCTCAAGGTTGTTTATTGCGTCTTTTCTATAAAAAATTTTCTCCTGCCCTGCTGAGGTCCGTCCAGCAGGACAGTTCCAGGCACTCTGCTGGTTAGTTTTTTATACTAAAAACTACATGTACAATATCTACAATTACTTCCCGATACCTATCACCTATGTTAGACAGTCTACTCTAAACCAATCCAAAAGTGCCACCATCACAGCAGAAGATGGAGGCCAAGAAGAAGAAGGACAGGACATGCCGACATTCCTCCATCTTGCTTCCTGAAGCCCCATTCTAAATCCCCAAAATTCTCCATTTTCACACAGTGATTAATTCGCTGTCATTTTACTCAAACTCTTGTGGTTTGTAACAGCCTGGAGGGAAGGAGGATCAGGGGGGAATTTTCACCCCACAAGTCCCTGATGGGACAACAGGGTCAGTATCTGCTCCCAGGGAACAGCAGGACAATGAGGAACAGCCCCAAACTCCTCCAGGAGAGGTTCAGGGTGGACATCAGGAGGAATAAAAGGTGGTCAGGCTTTGGAGAACAGAGGCTCAGAGGGGAATTTTCACCCCACAACTCTCTGATGGGACAGCAGGGTCGGGCTGTGCTCCCGGGGCACACCGGGACAAGTGAGGGGGGTCCCAGTGGAGGGGGGGGTCCCGGGGGTCCCAATGGGGGGATCCCAGTGGGGGTTCCCAGTGAGGGGGGTCCCAGTGGGGGGGAGCTCTCTGGGTTCCCAGTGTGGGGGTCCCAGGGGGGTGTCCCGGGGTTCCCAGTGGGGGGATCCCAGTGAGGTGGGGGGTGTCCCAGTGAGGGGGTCCCAGTTGTGGGGGAGATCCCACTGTGAGGGGGTTCCCAGTGGGGAGGAGGTCCGGGGGTCCCAATGGGGGGGATCCCAATGGGGGGGGGTCCCTCGGCTCCCTTGCCTCTCCGCGGTCGCCCTGCCTCACTGCGCATGCGCGCCCAGAAGCTGCTGGAAGGGCAGCGGGGCCGGGGCGCGCGCGGGGGGGCGGGGGCGCGCTCGGGGCCGCGCACGCGCGGTCGGCGGCGGCGGGAGGGGAGTGAGGGAGGGAGGAAGAGGAGGAGGCGGCGGCGGCGGCGGCGCGCGCGGGGATTTTGCTGCGTCACCACGGGCCGAGCGCTGCGCGGGGCATTGTGGGAGCGAGGCCGCGCCAGAGCCCCCGAGCCCGCCCGGAGCCACCGGAGCCGCCACCGGAACCCCCCCCCCCCCGGAACCCTCCCGGTACCTTCCCGGTACCGCCCAAGCACAACCCGCGACACCGCCCGGAGCCTTCCGCACCCCTCAGGAGCGCCCGCCGGAGCCGTCGCCATCCGCCATGTGAGGCCCGGGGATGGGAGCGGCGCGGGAAGGCCCCGCCAGGCCCCGGCGCTACCGCGGGAGCCGCCCCGGCGCCGCCGAGCGCGGGCTGACCTTGGGCTCTAAGGGGTTTTGTCCCGGTTACCGTGTGGGCCCGGTTACCGGGTGAGGCCCCCGTGTGGGCCGCGGCGTGCCGGGATGCGGGCGGGATCTCCCGGTGTGGGTTAGAATGGGGTGCTCGGGGGGTGCTGCGCGTTTCTCGGTGGGTCGGTGCCCGCCGAAACGGCGGAAAACTCCCGGTAAGTAACGCGTGGAACAATCCAGAGCGTGCGGGCGAGGGGATCTGTTTGTAAACTTCGCGTTTTTCACCCTAAAATCCGTCCCTGCATTTTGCGCTGGCCCTGAAAGCGTCCAAGGCCAGGGCTTGGAACGGGATGGGCTTGAAGGTTTTTTCCAGCCCAAACCATTCCAGAATTCCGTGAAAAAGGGAGAAATAACGAAAAAGCCCCTCAGGAAGGGGTGGAGAAGCACGGAAAGCCGCGGGGCTGCCGTGCCCGGTGCAGGTGAGCCGCTGGATTCGTCTCCACGTGCATCCCGAGCGGGATCCCGCGCTCCCTCATGAACCTTTTTATTTAAAATTCTCCGAGGAATTAATTTGAGGGCCACTCAAAATCAGAGCTGTGGTGGATGTGAGTGTTCCTTCAAGAACAAACAGAGTTTTGTGTATCCAGGGTGACACTGAAGAGGAACAGCTTGCTGGGAGAGAAGGGCTGCAGGCAGCTCCAGTGGCAGAAAGGGCTTCAAACCACCAGAGAGCGGAGTTAGGTGGGATTTTGGGGGGAAGAAATGAAAAAATTCCTTCGTCTGAGGGTGGTGAGGCAGTGGGATGGATTTTCCATTGGATGCCCCATCCCTGGAGGTGTCCCTGCACATGGCAGGGGGGGCTGAATGAGCTTCAAGGTCCCTTCCAGCCCAGACCATTCCAGAATCCGTGAAAAACCGAGAAATAACGAAAAAGCCCCTCAGGATGGGGTGGAGAAGCACGGAAAGCCCCGGGGCAGGTGAGCTGCTGGATTTGTCTCCATGTGCATCCTGAGCAGGATCCCACGCTCCCTAATTCACCTTTTTTTATTTGAATTCTCCAAGGAATTTATTTGGGGGCCACCCAAAAGCAAAGCTCTGGTGGGTGTGAGTGTTCCCTCAAGAACGAGCAGAGTTTTGTGTGTCCAAGAGGGAAAAACTGGCTGGGAAAGAAGAGCTGCAGGCAGCATTCCCACATCTCTTCAAACCACCAGAGAGCGGGGTTAGGTGGGATTTTGGGGGAAAAAATGAAAGAAATTCCTCCCTCTAAGGGTGGTGAGGCACTGGGATGGATTTTCCAGAGGGTGCCCCATCCCTGGGGGTGTCCCTGCACATGAATGAGCTTCAAGGTCCCTTCCAAACCATTCCATGGTTCTGTGACCTCCACGTGCCTGGCTGGAAGGGTTGGAGGCAGCAGCACCTCCTGAGGTTTTGTTTTTGTCAGGAATTTGGAATGAGGATTAACTGATGGGGTTTTGGTGCCTTTTCCCCAGCCAGGCTTTTACTTTTTTTCTGAAACCCTGAACAGTGGAGGTGCTTCATCTTAATGTGAGTGAAAGTGAGAAAACTGTGATCAATTTGGAGTTTTTTAGTGTAATTTCTGTAGATTTCATCATCCTGAAACTGCAATGCTACTGCATCTGCACAGAATGGTTTAAAATCTAAAATAAGACATTTTTTTAATGATAAAAAAGCATCTTTCCAATGTGTAAAAAATTAAAGGAAAAATCATTTTATAAAGCAGGTTTTATTGGTGTCTGGGAGGGGGAAGATCTTGTTGAGGGCCTGATTTCTGCAGAGTCCTCGAGCTGTAGGAGCTGTCAGGATACAAAGATGGGATTCCATGGGCACAGGATGCAGACAGAAAACATGAAAAGAGATTTGGGAACTTCCTCAGTGCCACAGATGGGGAGATTTGAGATTCCACTGGTGCCAGAGACCAGGATTTATCCAGGGATATCCAACAGAGCTTTGAGGGCTCTGTGGTGAAGCTGAGCCTCCACATTGCTGGGAACCTTCTAGAACCTGTCCCACAGTGCTGGAATAACAATTCCCATCAGGATGTGGGGACTGGAGGAGCCAGAGGAGCTGCAGGGATGGTTGTGGCTGCTTAGGAAGTCCCCAAAATCACAGGTGGATGGGACAGATGTAATCCTCTAAATTCTCCTTTAAATATTTAAATTCCCTTCTTTTTTCCAAATCCCACGGAGGGAGTGCTGGATAACCTTGGCAAGCTGAGCTCCCTCGGGGTTTGGATGAGCAGGATGGAGCTCTGGAGGTGCTGGGTCAATGTTTGGGAAGGAGATTTTCACTGGGAGCACGTGCCAGGCTCCCCACAGGAGCTCCTTCTCCCCTGGGAATCTCCGTGTGGGCAGGAGACTCTCAAAAGGAGCTCTCCAGCAGGTCCTGCCTTACTGGTTGCAACTGGTGAGTCCTGACTGAAGCTCTCAGGGAGGTTTTTTCCCTCCTCCCTTTGGGAGGATGAGATTGGAAAAGGAGATAAAAGGAGGAGAGGCAGCTCCAGCACGTTCTGAGTGCTCTCAGGGTATATTCATGGGGAAGCAGGGCAGGTTTAGGTTCAGAAACTTGGAATTAGGAAAATTAGGTTCCAGAAACCTGGAACCAGAATTATGGCAGAGTCAGACTCATCTGGGATCTTGCTGCTGTCCAGCTCGGATGTGTGAGCTGAATGGGATTTCTGGGAGCCCTGTGAGTTCTGTTGGTGCCTCAAATCCCCAATCCTGGTGGAGCTGCTGAGGTCACGGGTCTTGGGGTGAATTCCCAGGAAAGCAGCACAGATAGAGGTACAGAAATGTGAATTATGGCTGAGTAAAACTTACATAGGATCTCACTGCTGTCCAGCTCAGACATCTGAGCTGAGTGGATTTCTGGGAGCACTCAAATCCCTGATCCTGGTGGAGCTGCTGAGATCACACATTCTGAGCACTCTCAGGCTGAATTCCCAGGAAAACAGCACAGATAAAGGTTCAGAAATGTGAATTATGGCAGATTAAAACTCATCTGGGGTGTCACTGCTCTGCAGCTTGGATGTGTGAGCTGAATGGGATTTCTGGGAGCCCTGTGAGTTTTGTTGGTGCCTCAAATCCCCAATCCTGGTGGAGCTGCTGAGGTCACAGGTCTTGGGGTGAATTCCCAGGAAAGCAGCACAGATAAAGGTTCAGAAATGTGAATTATGGCTGAGTAAAACTCATCTGGGATCCCTCTGTTCTGCAGCTCAGCCATGTGAGCTGAGTGGGGTTTCTGGGAGGTCACAAGTCCCAAGCACTCTCAGGGTGAATTCCCAGGAAAGCAGGGCAGGTTTAGGTTCAGAAACTTGGAATTAGGAAAATTAAGTTCCAGAAACCTGGAACCAGAATTATGGCAGAGTAAAACTCATCTGGGATCTCTCTGCTCTGCAGCTTGGATGTGTGAGCTGAAAGGGATTTCTGGGAGTGCTCTGAGTTCTGTTGGTGCCTCAAATCCCCGATCCTGGTGGAGCTGCTGAGGTCACCAAGTGTCTCGGGGTGAATTCCCAGGAAAGCAGCACAAGTTTAGGTTCAGAAATGTGAATTATGGTCAAATAAAACTCATCTGGGATCTCACTGCTGTCCAGCTTGGACGTGTGAACTGAGTGGGATTTCTGGGACCCCTCTGAGCTCTGTTGGTGCCTCAGATCCCCAGTGCTGGTGGAGCTGCTGAGGTCACGGTTGGGATGAAATCTCCTCCCTGGGAAGGCTGGAGATGTCTCCATTGCCACTGAGAGCTGGGAATTGTTCACAGCACCCATCCCTGTGTCAGCCAGGCGGGGACACTGAGGTTTCTGTTAAAAACAGAGCTGGAACAACCTCCCAAGTGCCTCATGCTGGGGGTTTTGTCTCCCAGCACAGAGGGAGCAGAGCAGGGCATTTCTCATCTTCCTTTCCTATTGAGAGTCTTTAATTCCCCATTAAAAGAGGAAAATCTGTGTCCAAGAAGGGTTTAAAAATACCACAGTAAGAAAATCGCTGCTTCACCTGAATAAGGTGATAATTAACATTCCCTGACATGCTGCTCTGAGGTTTTCACCCCTGGAACAGCTGAAACTCGAGGCTGAATTCAGAACCCATTCAATAATATATAAATAAATTAAATAAATAATTGGATAAATAAATTAATTAAATAATAATGAAATAAATAATAAATTAAAGAAGATACTAAGATGGGATATTGGGATAAATTAATTAAATAATAGAATAATAAATTAGATAATATATAAATAAATTAAATAATCTATAAATTAAATAAACAATGGGATACTGGGATTAATGAATTAAATAAATTAAATAATAAATAAATTAAAGAAGATATTTAGATGGGCTATTGGGATGCAATTCCTCCTTGGGAGCCCCTGGAGTGGATCCCCCATCCCTGAGGTGTCCAAGGCCGGGTTGGACAGACCAGAGCTGCTGACCCATGGCCGGGGGTGGCACTGGCTGAACTTGGGCTCCCACCCAGGCGTTCCAGGGTTCCCTGGGAGCACAGAGGAGGCTGAGGAGCAGCTCTGGGCTCTGGGCCTGTGTGCAGCCCTGCCGAGCTCTGGAATGCAGAATTCCCTGATTCCCTGGGCTGGGCCTCGCCTGCCAGGGCAGGGCTGCGAGGGGGAGGAGGTTTCTGAGCCATTGTCCTGCTCCAGGGAGCACAGAGCAGTGCAGGTGAGTTCTCTGCAAACAACAGTTCCTCTGGAGCTCTCTGGCTTTGTTTTAAAGTGGTTGTGCAAAGGGAGAATAATTCCAAATTTCTCTCCAAACACTGCAGTTGCTCTGGAGCTCTGTGGGGGTTTTTTAAAGTGGTTGTGCAAAGGGAGAATAATCCCAAATTTCTCTCCAATCACAACAATTGCTCTGGAGCTCTGTGGGTTTTTGTTTGTTTGTTTGTTTGGGTTTTTTTTGAGGTGGTTGTGCAAAGGGAGAATAATTCCAAATTTCTCTCCAAACACAGCACTTGCTCTGGAGCTCTCTGGCTTTGTTTTTTAAAGTGGTTGTGCAAAGGGAGAATAATTCCAAATTTCAATTCCAAAGTGCATGGGAGTCCCAGTGTGAGAGATTATAAAGAGCTTGGAGCAGTGATTCTCCAACCTTCATCATAATTAGGTCTTAATCATAGCAAATCCATTTTTTAGAGTATCAATACCCCAAAAAAATGTTGATTTTTTTAAATTTTGCTTTAGGTTTTAACTCTTTGCGTGACAAAAACCGCTCTGAAATCTGCCCGTGCAGCTGTTGGAGGTAGTGGAGCTGCTGCTGCCACAGTCTGTAGTGGCTCATCTTGAAGTTTATCAAAATTTTGATCTGCTGAAACGTTTATTTCAGTCTCAGATTTCAGTGGCTCCTCCCAGGACCTTTCTGGGGGCGTCACATCATTTCTTTTTTATTCCAGCTCTCTGTTTTATTCCGAATACATCATTTCTTTTTATTCCAGCTCTCTCTTTTCAACTTAAATCACCTTTAAAGAATACAGTAAGCTCAAAATGCAGGTTTTAAATGCAGAAAGAGTATTTTTTTTGTTGGATTTCTTGTTGAAAATCGATGCCTTTGTGTCCCCACAGGCAGCCTGCCTCTGCAAAGTGGTACGACCGGAGGGACTACGTCTTTATTGAGTTCTGTGTTGAAGACAGCAAAGACGTAAATGTAAATTTTGAAAAGTCCAAACTCACGTTCAGGTGAGTAATTCAGGCACAAGAAGCAGCAGATTTGTTCTATGAGGTTGTTTTGGGGGCTAAATTCTGATTTCTTTTTGGGCTAAATGCTGGTTTCTTTTTCTCTTGCAGTTGTCTTGGAGGAAGTGATAACTTTAAACATTTAAATGAAATCGATCTTTTTAATAATATCGATCCAAATGTGAGTATCCTCCCGAGTTCTTGATGCTTGTCCAGAGAAATTGTAGATATTCCATCCCTGGAATTGTTCAATTGTTCATGTTGGACCAACCTGGGCTGGTGGAAAGTGTCCCTGCCCATGGCACAAGTTTAGAATTTGGGTTTTAATGTCATTTCCAACCCAAACCATCCCTTAGTTTTGAGATCCTAAAAAAAATACCACCTGTTCTTTAGGCTGCTCCCAAGATTTTATTCCTTAAAAATAGGAATATATAGAATTCTATTCCTTAGAACATAAAAGCTCCAAGTCAGATCCAAGAAAGCTTCTCCAGGGGGTATTTTCCAGGACAAGGAATAAGGGAGGAGGTGAAGATAAAGGAAGGATGTCAGCAGTTCCTGGTGAAGGTCATCCTGATGGCACTAATGGATATTTGGTCTTTTTCAGGAATCAAAGCATAAAAGAACAGACAGATCCATCTTGTGTTGTTTACGAAAAGGAGAGTCTGGTCAGGCATGGCCAAGGTTAACAAAAGAGAGGGCAAAGGTGGGTCTGGGCATCTGCTGCCTCCTCTGGCTTTTAATTTAGTGAATATTTGGGTCATGTTCAAATTCTGGAGCAGTTTTGGGTCATTTTCCTGCTCCTGATCCCACAGCAGCTCTTGTTAACCTGTTCTAAGTGAGCAGCCACTTCCTTGTCCTGAAATGATTCCTTGTCCTTAAATAACTCCTGCTGTTGCTGCAGCTCAACTGGCTCAGCGTGGACTTCAACAACTGGAAAGACTGGGAAGATGATTCAGATGAAGACATGTCCAATTTTGATCGCTTCTCTGAGGTAAGGAACGAAAAAATTTTGGAGTTTTGGCAATAAATCCAAACTTTTTGTGCACCATCACTTTGTAATTCCTGCATGGGGGTAACTGATCCGTTAAAATACGGGTGGGTTGTTGGTTTAGGATTGTTGAGGGTGGACAGTGGGGTTGGATTCACCCCAAAATGTGGCTCTTGTGTCTCTGAGCAGATGATGAACAACATGGGAGGAGACGACGACGTAGACTTGCCAGAAGTAGATGGGGCAGATGATGTGAGTACGTGGGGTGTAGTGAACACCCTCAGGAGTCCTGCACTCACCCCTCAGCACTAAAAAAGGCTTAAATAGCCCCAAAACTTCTGATGTCACCTGGGGAGACCCTTTCCCTCCCCTCTCTGCAGTGCTGGGGGTCTGCAGTGAGGCCAAACTGAGCTCACTGAGTTCCTCAAAATTCAGATTTGGGAACAGATTTGGGAACCTCTTTGCTGGTGGGGATGAGGGTGGTAGAGGAGCTGTCTGCTCCACTTAAAGATTGTTTTTTCTCCTTTCCAGGACTCACCAGACAGTGATGATGAAAGTAAGTTGTTGTTTTTGTTGTTTTCCCCCTCACACACCTGCTGAAGGACAGACCCAGCAGATGTTCATCCTGTCCACCAGCTAAAGCCAGCCCTGGCAGACAAATCTAATCTGGGAAAGCCTTTCCACACAAGCCCCAAATACCAGTTTGACCTTCCCAGGCTGCTGCAGTCCCAGGGAGGCTTTAGCTTTAGGAGCAGCACGTGCTCAGGGGTGGCTCTGGCACAATTTTCCCTTGGGAAGGGCCCCAAAATGCCCCGTGACCTCCTTGGGTGGAGGCCAGGTCGTCTTGCTCGTGTCCCTTGTGACATAATAATGCCCTGGGAGCTTTTAAAAACCAACCAAGCAAAAAAAAAAAATATAAAACCCACAAAACAACCCTAAAACCATTAATTCTCTCTTTTCCCCCCCTCTAGAAATGCCGGATCTGGAGTAAGGCAAAGTGTCGTCTTCAGGGTTTTGGGGAAAGAAGTTCATCACAACATTTCATAATTGAGATAAGAATTCCTGAGTTGATAGCCCTAAAGGGAGATCCTGCATCCTTTAACCCATTTTCAGTCCATTTTAAATGGCTTCACTGATGGTAGGTGTGTCCCATGGCACGGGGCGGTCTTAAAGCCACGAGAGGCAATAACAGTTATGCATGAACCGTTTTCCAGACTTCCAAAAAAAAAAAGAGAAAAAAAAAAGATAAACACCAAACCAACCCAATTGAGGTGTAGGCAATCCATTGAGAAGAGTTGCAATAAAGTTTACAGAGCCTCCTTGCCTCGTAGCAGATGTAATTACAATGGGAGAACCCTGAATTAACACTGAGTGGTGTAAATGAGCTTTTTTTTTTCCTTTTGTCCATTTATACCGGGAACAAAACCACAAAATAAAAAACTCTTTTGTCATTGGCTCCCCCCCAAAAAAAATCCAGCAGGGCGAGGCACATCCCCTCCTATTCCCACTTTTAAAAAAAAGTTCATTTTGAGAAAAAACAACTTCCAAATTTTCCTGGTTTTTGGTGTTGGAGCCCCCGAGCAGAGCTTGCCCCTGGTCCCGTGGTGTGACCCCCCCCCAAACCTTTTCCACCTCCTCCTCCTCGCCCGGGGTGCGAGTTGGCTGTACATTGTTGCTTGTCAATCTGTACATTTTAGACCAAAATCGTATTTGCACTGTGGGTTTGGCAGCAAGTGACAGAACCGTGGAACCGGGCTGAAAAACCTCAATTTATGTTCAGAGCAGCTGGGATTTTTTTAATGTCTGCATTCTTTCTAATAAACTGTTGAAGACTCCCTGGCTCTCCCTTCGGCCTGGGCCCTGTGCATTCCTCAGCGCCGTGGGGGAAAAGGGGGTCAGTGGGGTGGGATCCAGTTTGGGGGGTCAGGAGGGTGGGATCCCCTTCTTTGGGGGGTTTCAGTAGGGTGGGATCTTCTATGGGGGGTCAGTGGGGTGGAATCCTCTTTGGGGGAGTGGGATTCTCTTCTTTGGGGTTCAGTGGGGTGGGATCCCCTTCTTTGGGGGGTTCAGTGAGTTGGGATTCCCTTTTAAGGGGCATCATTGGGGTGGGATCTCCTTTTTTGGGGGGTTCAGTAGGGTGGGATCTCCAGTGGAGGGTCACTGGGGTGGGCTCCCATTCTAAGGGGGGACACCTGGGGTGGGATCCCCTTCAATGGGGAGGTCAATGGGGTGGGATCCTCTTCTCTGGGGGATTCAGTAAGGTGGGATCCCCTTCTCTTTGGGTTTAATGGGGCGGGATCCCTTCTTTGAGGGGGTCACGGGGGTGGGATCCCCTCCCACTGGGGACAAGAGCGATCAGGTTCCCCTCAGGTCGGACCCCATCCCTCGGGGGGCAGCGGAGAAATGTTGCGGCGGTCCCCAGGTCCTCGTGGGGGGAGCGATAGGGTGCGGTTTGGGCCTCGGGAAGAAGGCAGAGCCCGGTGCACCGGGGAGGCCCCGGGGATGCTACAGCGACACCGGGGCCGTGAGGCGGACACGGTGTCCGTGCGGGGCGGGCACGGGCCCGGTGAGGGGAGGCTCCTGGGGGCGGGGCTGTGATGCGGGATAGAGGCGGGCCCGTCACGGCCCCGGTGCGGCCTCGGCCGCGGTCACGGCGCCCGCCCAAGGACAAGCGCGGGACACGTGCGCCGCCATTTCCGCTGACCTTCGCCCGGGACACGCCCCTTCCCACCACACCACCCTATCAGACCGCAGCGCATTTTGATTGATCGATCAGCAACCCAATCGCGACGAGATGCAGCGCGGGCGCCGCATCGCGATGACCAATGGAAGCGCGAATTTACGAGGGGCCTCTCCGCGGAGCAGCCAATGGGCGCGCGGTGCGGCGGTGACGCGCGGCTCGGCGGCCCCGCCCCGCGGGGGCTGTGAGGGGCGGGCGGGACGCGGGGCTCAGTCGGCGCCGCCATGTTGGGGCTCGCGGGTCGTTCCGCTGCCGCCGCCGCCGCCGCGGCCCGGCCGCTGCTGCCCCGCGGGGCCGCCCCGGGCCGGGACCTTCTCCCGCTGCTCCTCGGCCGCGGGGCCGCCCCGGCTGTCGCCGTCGGGGCGCGTGAGTGCGGGGCGGGCCGGGGTCACCTTGGGGCCTACGCGGGGGTGCCGGTGCTCGGGGCCCCGGTACCGGGGTGGGGTGCGCCGTGCCGAGCGGATGGGCTGCGGCAGAGGAGCTGCGGCTCCGGGGATGGACGTGAGGGGCTGCAGGGACTGCGGGTGTACCGGGGGAGGGGTCCGGGGGGCCCTGGCAGCGCTGAGGGGCTCCGGGTGTACCCAGAGCGGTCCCGGGTGCACCGAGGAGGGGCCTGGGTGGGTTAATGGTGCACCGAGCGGGGTGTGGGGATCCATGGTGAGTTCAGGGGGTCCTGCGTGCACCCAGGGAGGTTCAGGGGTCTCGGGCACGCCCCAAGGCTTGCAGGGCAGCCCCATCTCCGCACCCCCACGGAGCTGCCGTGCCCCGGCCGACCTTGACTCGTCCCTCTCTCCCCCCCAGGACGGGACTATGCCGCCCAGGCAGCCCCGGCGGCCAAGGCCGGCTCCTCCACCGGCCGCATCGTGGCCGTCATCGGCGCCGTGGTGGATGTGCAGTTCGACGAGGGGCTGCCCCCCATCCTGAACGCCCTTGAGGTGCAGGGCAGGGAGACGCGGCTGGTGCTGGAGGTGGCTCAGCACCTGGGTGAGCAGCTGGGGATGGGAGGGGGGTTCCTCCTGTGATGATGTTGTCAATGACTTTCGTTCTCCTGAGCTTGCTGAAGCCAAGGATTTCAATCTGAGGAGGAAAATGGCTGCCTGAGGGGCTGTGGCTGCACGGCTCAGTTTTCCTCCGGGCTATTTTATTCCTGCTGCACCTCTTGGTTCTTTTCCCAGCAGAATGTCCCCTTGGCAGGGCCTGAGGAAGCCACCAGCAGCTGTCCCCAGGGTCAGCCTGAGGACGCTGTGGTGACTGTGCTGTCCTTGGGCCTCGGCAGGGGAGAACACCGTGCGCACCATTGCCATGGACGGGACGGAAGGGCTGGTGAGGGGACAGAAGGTTCTGGACTCCGGTGCTCCCATCCGCATCCCCGTGGGCCCTGAGACCCTGGGCAGGATCATGAATGTCATTGGGGAACCCATCGATGAGAGGGGCCCCATCACCACCAAACAGTGAGTGCTGAGGGGCTGGAGGGCGCCCAGCTGTCAGCAGGGAGGTGGCTCTGGCTCTTCTGGGTCACACACAGGGACTGTCCCCTGCCAGCCCCCAGCCTGGGGGGCTCAGAGCAGCTGCCCACCCCCTTCCTCTCCTGTTCCTGCTCCAGGTTTGCTGCTATCCACGCCGAGGCTCCTGAGTTTGTGGAGATGAGTGTGGAGCAGGAGATCCTGGTGACAGGGATCAAGGTCGTGGATCTGCTGGCTCCCTATGCCAAGGGTGGCAAGATTGGTACGTGACCCCCCAGAGCAGGGCTGGATCTGGGGAGTGGGCACCTGATAATCCCTCTGGGATTTCCAGCAGTTCCTCTGAGGAATTTTTCCTTCACTGATGATTCACTCCATGACTTTCGTTCTCCTGAGCTTGCTGAAGCAACGCTTTTTATATCTGAGGAGGAAAGAGCTGAAGGGAGGCCCTGGAGGCAGCCAGGCTGGCTTGGGGCTGAGCAGAACCTTTCTTTCCCCCCATCCCAGGTTTGTTTGGAGGTGCTGGTGTCGGCAAGACTGTGCTGATCATGGAGCTGATCAACAACGTGGCCAAGGCCCACGGTGGTTACTCGGTGTTCGCCGGGGTGGGCGAGAGAACCCGCGAGGGCAACGACTTGTACCACGAGATGATCGAGTCTGGGGTCATCAACCTCAAAGATGCCACTTCCAAGGTGTGCAGACACCCTGAGGAGGGAGCGTCGGCTGGGGAGATTCTGAGTCCCCTGACGCAGTGCCAGGCGTGGCAGTGCCACCGTGCTGAGCCCGTTGTCCCACGTGCAGGTCGCCCTGGTGTACGGGCAGATGAACGAGCCCCCGGGCGCCCGTGCCAGGGTGGCCCTGACGGGGCTGACGGTGGCCGAGTACTTCAGGGACCAGGAGGGTCAGGACGTGCTGCTCTTCATCGACAACATCTTCCGCTTCACCCAGGCTGGCTCCGAGGTCTGTGCTGGGCACAGGGTGTTTCACCTGTCCTCACCTGCCCAGCCCCTCGCGCTCGGTCCCTCACGCTCTGTCCCCTCACAGGTGTCAGCTCTGCTGGGCAGAATCCCCTCGGCCGTGGGCTACCAGCCCACGCTGGCCACTGACATGGGCACCATGCAGGAGAGAATCACCACCACACGCAAGGGCTCCATCACCTCCGTGCAGGTGAGGGCAGGACCACCCCCAGCGTCCCGGGGAGCCGTGCCACCTGCCTGCCACCAACCGTCCCGTCCCCTCTCTGTGTCCCCAGGCTATTTACGTGCCAGCTGATGACTTGACTGACCCTGCACCCGCCACCACCTTTGCCCACTTGGATGCCACCACGGTGTTGTCCCGTGCCATCGCCGAGCTGGGCATCTACCCCGCCGTGGACCCCCTGGACTCCACCTCCCGTATCATGGACCCCAACATCGTGGGGCCCGAGCACTACGACGTGGCTCGGGGCGTGCAGAAAATCCTTCAGGTGAGGGAGCTGGGGCAGCCCCTCCCTCAGGGGGGCGTTTGGGTGGGGGGATCACCTCTGCCTGCTCACCCCGTGTGTCCCCCCTCCCCAGGACTACAAGTCACTGCAGGACATCATCGCCATCCTGGGCATGGACGAGTTGTCCGAGGAGGACAAACTGACGGTGGCTCGAGCCCGCAAGATCCAGCGCTTCCTGTCCCAGCCCTTCCAGGTGGCCGAGGTCTTCACCGGCCACATGGGCAAGTTGGTGCCGCTCAAAGAGACCATCAAGGGCTTCAAGCAGATCCTGGCAGGTGAGGTGGCCCTCAGAGGGGTCTGGGGGAGCCTGGCTGAGCCTCCCACTCCCCCCTGACACGTTGTTCTCCCCCAGGTGAATATGACCACCTGCCTGAGCAGGCTTTCTACATGGTGGGGCCCATCGAGGAGGCGGTGGCCAAGGCAGAGAAGCTGGCAGAGGAACACGCCTGAGCCCCCCCTGAACACCCCCGAGCCGGCTCCGCTGGGGCCGGACCCCCAGTATTTAACATTTCCAATAAAACATCGCTGAAAACGTTTGCAGGCTTTGTGTGCTGTGGCTCCTGCTCTTGGGGGGGCTGCAGGGATCCAAGTCCCGGGAGCCCCCCAGGATCTCCTCCATGGGGGCGTTGTGCTTCACTGCAGGGACCCCCAGCCCTGGGGGCTCCCCTTTGTCCTGTGGGGTCTCCAGGAGGGGGGAACCCCCTCATCCTTCTGCTGCAGGGACAGCCCGGGGGGTGGCAGATGCTGGTGCCCAGCTCTGTGTCCGTCTGTCTGTCCCAGTCCCCGTCGTTCCCCCGCCCCCCCGCGCCGTTCCAGCTCCACCATTTCACAGCACAAAGAGCCGGCCCGGCCCTGCCCCGGCAGCTGCCACTTTGTCCCCGGGGTCCCGTGGGGCCGCCCCGGCCCGACCTCTCCCGGTGCGGGGCTGGGGGACATCCCCCAAGGTTACCGGGACCACCCCCGCCTCCCGACCCCCCCGCCCTGCTCCGCCGGTGCCCTCCGGTGTCCCCCCCGGTGCCGGGCTCTGCTCAACCCCACCGAGGAGCAGCGGGGTCCCGGGGGTGTCCCCACGGGGGTGGCACCCGGTGGTCCCGCGGCGCGGCTCCGCTTCGGGGGGTGTCCCCCGCCATCCCCCCCCCGCCCCACAGAGGGCGGCGGTCCCTTTAAATGGCGGCGCGGCCCCGGTGGCGGAGGGGGCGGCGGCGGTCGCTGACATCACGCGGGGCCGGGAGCACCTGCGCCCCGCCCGGCTCCGCCACCGGCACCGGCACCGCAGCGCACCGGGCCGGGCGGGCACCGGGGCTGCTGCGGGCCGCCCCCGCCGCCTCCCCAGGTACGCAGCGCGCAGGACGGGCCCCGCGGACGGGGATACCGGGACGTACCGGGACCCCCTACGGGGCTGGGATGGCTGTGGAGGGACCCCCGCATCTGTACCGGGACCCCCTGAGACCGGCCCAGCTGCACCGGGACCCCCGGTTCTGTACCGGGACCTCCCCAACCTCCCGGGAGCCTCGTCCAGGCAGGGAACCCCCGCACCGGGCTCCGCTGCCCCGCACCGGGAAGGGACAACCCCCCCCCCCCCCCCCGCCTTCCATTGCGGCCGTACCGGGACAGCCCCCCCGCACCGGGACCCCGCTCTCCCCCCGCCGCCCCCGGAGCCGGTGTCGCCCCCGGGCCCTGCGCAGCGCGGCCCGGCCGGTGCCGCGTGACGTCACCGGGGATCCCGGGGGCCGGGGGGAGCTGGGGGGGTCCGGTGTCCCGGCGGCCGAACCGGGGAGCCCCGGTACCAAGCGGGGCCCCGGTCCCCGGTGCGCCGCCGTTCCCGGGGGTCGAGCTGGGGCTGCGGGGAGCGAGGGGGCAACGAACGGGAGAGCGCGGGGGGGGGTGACGGGGGGGGACGTTCCCGGGAGGTGCCGGTGCGGGGTGGGGGAGCCCCGGGGGGAGCCGGGGGTCCCGGAGCCGGGGCTGGGGGGCGGGGGGGCGTCCCCGCGTGGGGATTCCCCCCGCCCTGACCCCGCCGGGGGCGGGGATCCCCCTCCCACGTGGGCGCGCGCCCGCCCCCGGTGACGCCACGGCGGCGCCGCTCCCGGTGACGCCACTGCGGCCGCCGTGACGTGCGGGGGGGGGGGGGAAGGCGGAGGGGACGGGGAAGGGGGGGGTGGGGGGAGGACGGGACGGGACGGGGGCGGTCCCGGGACCGCCCGGCGGCGCGAGGCGCTTCCTGCCGCGGCCGCGGGTTCGGCTCTCCGCGGCCCGGCTCCCGGTTACCGGATCGGAGCGGAGGGGCCCGGCCCGGTGCGGCGGAGGGGCCGCGCCATGCCGAGCCGCCCCCCGCCCCGCGCCGCCTGAGCCGGGCCCGCGCCGCCGCCTGCCAGGTGCGGGGTCGCGGCGGAGGAAAGGGGGGGCCCGGGTGGTAACGGGCCGTTAACGGCCCCGGGTGGAGGCAGCGAGGGGCTGGGAGGGTCGGTTGAGGCGGTTTGGGCCCGGCGGCGGCGGCGGCACCCCGCTCCCCTTTCCTGACCTCGGTGAGACGCCGTCCTCTCCCCCCCGCTTCTCCCTGCGCATCCCGGTTCCATGGCCTGACTCCCCGCTCCTCCTCCGTTACCGGCTCCCGGTGACTCGCCCGCTCCCTTCCCGGTGCAGCGGCCAAGGGCCCAGACCCGCGGGGACCCCCAGCTCCGTTCCCGGTGCCCGGTGCGGTTTCCCCGCAGCCCCGTCCCGGAGCTCGGGGGGAGCCCTCTCCCCTCCGGTACCGCCCGGCCGTGTCCCCCCCGCCCCGCCGGGACCGGGACCCCCCTGCAGCGGACACCGAGCCCCCCATCCCCGGAACACCGGCGAGGGGTCCGGGGGTGCCCTTGCCGCAGGGACCGGGGGGTCCCCGCCGCTCTGCGGGGCCGGGGGGGAGCGGTCCCGTGTCCCCCCCGGTGTGTCCGTCCCCGCAGGAAGTGGCCGGGAAATGGCAGCCGGTTGTTGCGTCTCGTTGTTTTTGAAACGTCCTTTTTAATCAGGTCGCGTCACGCTCCCGGGGCCTCCCAGTGCCACCACCGGGGCCGCACAACCGGGGAGGCACCGGCGAACGGCACCGGCTCCACGGCGGTTCTCCCTCAGCCTGGAGCTGTGTCCCCCCTGCCCAGCTCAGCTCCCGGGGACAACCCCGGTGTCCCCGCGGGGATCCCAGGGCCCGGTGGTGCCGCTGCCATCGGGTTTGACACGTCGGCCGTGCCCGGTGTGACGGGGCCAGCTCGGTGCCCACCTTGTCACCCACCATCACTCCCTCGGTGCCGCCATCCGAGGCTCTCCTGCCCCTCGCCCTCCTCACCTTGCCCGGCTCCGGTTTCTCACCGTGGCCCAGTTTCAGCTCCACACTCAGGGCGGGGGGAGCGGGGCCACGGGCACCCTGGTGAGGGTGTGGGAGGTGACAAGTGGCCTTGGGTGGTCGTGGATGACCATGGGTGACCACGGATGGCCGGTGTCCTGGCGCTGGCCGAGCTCCCAGCGATGCCAAGGCCGGCTCTGCCCTCTGCCAGGCCTGGCACCCTGGAGTAAGGGTGACATTCCCGCTTTGCTTTCATTTTCCCCCAACCCCTTCGCCACGTTCCCAAACCATCCCAGTCCACCTCCGTGTGCCACCTGCAGCCTCCACCTGCCCGGTGGCCCCGGCACAACCCTCGGTGGCCCCGGCACAACCCTCGGCCTGCTCTGACCTCCAGAGCCGGCAGCGCCTTCCTGGCCGGCACATCACACACGGGGTGGGACCGGAAAGGCTTTTCCTTCTCCAGCCCCAAAAGGCTTTTCCTTCTCCAGCCCCGGTGTCCCCACAGTGTCCCCACGCCCGGGGGTCCCAGCTGCCTCAGGCCAGAGGCCGGCCCGGGGCTCAGGGGAGGCGGCTCCGGCTCCGGCCCGGTTCCTCCGGGAGTTGTGGCGGCGGCCGCGTCCCCGCCCATACGGGTTCCTCCGGTGGATGAATCACCCGGTGGCCCTGGCCAGGCTTTGGTGGCCCCTGCGGCCCCTGCCAGGGCAGCAGCTGAGCGGGGTGAGGGTGTGATGAAATCGGCGTTTCGACACGGCCTGTGTGTGCCACCGGCGCTGCTGGAGCACCGAGCGCGGCGGCCTCGGCCCTCGGCCCGAGCTCTGCGCCGCCTTGGCAAGCGTGGCACAGGCGGTGGTGGCAGCTCCCCAGGGTGTCCCTGTGGGTCCCCACCAGCATCGGGGCTCCCTCCTCATCTGCTGGGCTTGCAGGGCCGAGTTCCCTCAGTTCCCTCGTGTCCCATCCCGGGATGGAGCCACCAGGATCCCTCCTTGTGGCCTCATGTTTGAGGGAACATTTGAGGTTCCTGAGGGATGAATTCATCAGGATCCCTCCTGAGCCACAGGCCTCAGGTTTGAGGGAGTGTTTGGGGTTCCTGGGGGATGAGGGTCACCAGGATCCCAGGTTTGAGGGAACATTTGGGGGGTTCCTGGGGGATGAATTCACCAGGATCCCTCTTTGTGGCCTCGGGTTTGGGGTTCCTGGGGGCTGAAGGTCACCAGGCTCCTGCCCAAGCCAGCACTGAGGCTTCAGCTCCCAGCACAGCCCAGCCTCAAACCCTGGAGCTGTGCCTGGAGAAAGGGGTGTGGGGTCCCCACCGCCTTGAGGGGACATCAGGGACACTGTGTGTCACCACGGGGTCATTCCTGTGCCAGGATCCTTGGGTTGTGCTGGCTCCTCTTGGGGTCACAGAGCTGCTTTGGGGGGTCTCTGTGGTCCTTGGCTGGGAGCCCAGGAGCAGCCACGGGTTGGTGGCACATGGTGGTCACACCTTGGTGATGGCTGTCCCTGGGGTGACAGGCTGTGCTCCAGCAGGTGACAGCTCGTCCAGCTGGGGTGGCTGGGCCTGGGCCAGGTGGCATCTCAGTCCTGGGGGGGTTCAGTGTCTCTCCTCACCCTCCCCAGGCTGAGTACCACAAAGGGTCAGTGGTCACCACACTGGCCACCCCCAGTCCACAGCAGTGACTGAGCCCATCTTGTCCCCATGCAGAAATGGAAACAAACAACCATTTGAACTTCACTGGCCTTTCCTCTGCACCCGCTGCCTCAGGACCGAAACCCACGCCTGCCTCAGGGGACTCCCCCTTCACCCACAGCTCCCCGCTCAGCTTCCCCCAGCCAGGGAAAAGTGAGTGACCCCGTGGGGCAGAGGGGACACGGGGATGGGGTGGCTTTGGGGCCAAAAGGGACACAGGGATGGGAGGGCTGCAGGGACAGAGGGATGGAGTGGCTGTGGAGCCAGAGGGGACACAGAGATAGAGGGGCTGAAGGGACAGAGGGGACACAGGAATAGAGGGGCTGCAGAGATGGAAGGGCTGAAGGGACAGAGGGGACACAGGGACGGGAGGGCTGCAGGGACAGAGGGGACACAGGGACAGAGGGCTGGAGGGGCCGTGGCCAGCTGCAGCTCCAGCACGGGGGCCAGGGCCGGGGTCTGTGTGTCCCTGCTGCCGCCTTGGCCTAGAAAAGTGGCCGTGCCAGCCCGGGGGCCGTGCGTGGATTTGGCCGCTCAGCTGATCCGGCACAGCCCTGCCAAGCTCGGCTAATCCCCGGCGTCCTGCGGAGCTTGGTTTGGCAAATGGGGACCGTGCAGCTCCCCCCCTTCCCTCCCTCCCTGCTTCTCTCCAGGGAGGATGGGGATGGACACGAGCAGGGCTTTGGCAGCTGCCCTGCCTGGCCATTGATCCATCCTCAACCCCACTGGAGAGACCCCACGGTGCTCAGCCCGGTGCTGTGGCAGAGCCGGTTTGGCAAACAGGGACCGTGCAGCTCCTCCCTCCCTGCTTCTCTCCAGGGAGGATGAGGATGGACACGAGCAGGGCTTTGGCAGCTGCCCTGCCTGGCCATTGATCCATCCTCAAACCCACTGGAGCGACCCCACAGTGCTCGGCCCGGTGCTGGCACAGCCATTTTGGCAAACGGGGATCTGGGGACCATGCAGCTCCCTCCCTGCTTCTCTCCATGCCCAGGGAGGGGTAGGGGACACCAGCAGGGCTTTGGCAGCTGCCCTGCCTGGCCATTGATCCATGCTCAAACCCACTGGAGAGACCCCGCAGCGCTGACCTCCCTGTGCTCCCTCCTCCCTCAGGTCTGAACGGGGGCATGAATGTCAATGGCTTCTCTACTGTATCCCACCCCGGTACTTCAGGGACCTTCTCAGCCGGCTCGGCTCCCGCCGGGGCTCAGCCCCTCCGCACCTACGACTGCCTGTGGGACTACTCACCCTACACGCCCGCCGGCGGGGGCCTCAAGGACGGGGGAGGCCCTCCCAGCCTCGGACAGTTCCCCCTCAACGGCGTGGCCGGGGGGTCCCGGCCGGCCTCGCCGGGGCACGGCGCCAACCTGCGGGCAGCCGGGCAGGAGCTGTGGGGCAACGGCACCGCGGGGCCCATGGGGCTGAGCTTCGACTCGCAGGAGCTCTACGACTCCTTCCACGAGCAGAGCTTTGAGCTGATGCAGAACGGGCCCGAGGGGTTCTACGCCACGGGTCAGTCCTCGCCCGTGCTGAGCTCGGACACGCAGCCCTTCCCGCTGGCTCCGAACGAGCCAGAGCCCAGCCAGGGAGACGCTGAGGGCGCAGCCAAAGAGATGCCCAGCACCACAAACACCAGCAGCACCATCACGAAGAACGGGGGTGGGCTGGTGGGCAGCCAGGAGCTGGAGGAGGCACAGCCAGGTAGGAGCCCTGAGGGCTGGCAGAGCTCTGGGATGCGGTGCTGGGGCCCTGGAAGGTGGGTGGTGAATCCTGGTTGAGTTCAGCATCGTGTTCTTGGGGAATCCCAGCTGTTCCAGCCCCCCTGCCCAGTGTCCTGGATGGGGTTTGGCCGGTCACAGCTTGGAGGAGGCGTTGGGATCTCATAAAACCAGGCTGGGTGTCACCACCCCATGCCACGGAGGGCTGGGTGTCCCAGCAGTGGGGATCCCCCAGCTCTGTCCCCATCACACCTCAGGGTCTATTTTTGGTCGATTGCTCCCTTCAGACATGAAGATCTGCAGCTACAACGGGGCCACAGCTGCTGGCACGGGCTCGCTGGGGCCGGACGGGGCCAGCGGGTGCCTGGGCGAGGCATCACCCATCGCCCCACGGCTGGAGGACACCCACATCCTCAGCGAGGACCCTCTGGAGCCCTTCGAGTCCCTGGCCAGAGGTAGGGGGGATGTCAGGGGGGGCACAACCATTCCCTGGGTGGGAAGCAGTGCCAGCACTTCTCCATCCCCGTGTGGGGACGCTGTGGTGGGGATGGGGTGGTGGCCGTGGGGACGCTGTGGTGGCTGTGGGGATGGGGTGGTGGCCGTGGGGACGCGGTGGTGGAAATGCGGTGGCCGTGGAGATGCTGTGGTGGCCGTGGGGATGTTGTGGCCGTGGGGATGCTGTGGCGCCCGTGGGGATGCTGCGGTGGCCCTGGCGCTCTCCCGAGGCAGGGGCGGGCCCGCGTCCCCGGCTCGCTGCCGGCTTTTCCTTCCCTGCCTTCCTTCCCGTCCTTCCCAGCTCCGTGACGAGGCGGTTACTCAGCGCCTGAACTTCCGCGCTGCTGAGCATCGCCACGGCCATTTTGGGCTCCTCCGCTTCCCAGAGGAGGAGGAGGAGGAGGAGGCGGAGCTGGGGGGGGGGGGAAGGAGAGGGGGGTACTCAAACCCCTTTTAACCCCTCTGCTGCCGGAGCCTTTTCATCCGCTCCACACACACCCCATTCCCCGTGAGCGATGTGGCTCCGTGCGCCCCCAACCCTGGTGCTCACCCCCCTCCCCAGACCCCGGCACGGGCGATTTGTACGCGATGGACGACTCGCAGCTGGTGAGCGACAAGTCCTCCTTGGAGGAGCCCCCCGACCTGGCCGCCAGCCCCCCGCTCCACGCCGGCCCCTTCAGCCTGCTGCCCCGCCAGCCCCTCGCCCGCCCCGCTGCTCGATGCCCCCGGCTCGCCGCCCGCCCTGCCCGGTACGTGCTGCCCCCCGCACCGGCAGGGGATGGGGGTCTCGTTCCCCACGAGGGATGCACCGGGAGCCCCACGGGGGTCGCCCCACCGGTCTCGTTCCCCACGAGGGATGCACCGTGAGAGTGTCCGCGGCACCGGCGAGGGCCCCCGGGCAGCGCAGGGAGGGAGGGGACGCGCGGCCCCCGGTGACGTGTCCGGTGACGTTCCTGACCTTGGCTCCTCAGGCGACAACGGCGAGCTGAAGAGCGGCGACCACGCGGGGCTGCGGGACTCGGGGTCCCTGGAGCTCGACCCTCCGCTGGAGCCGGACTCTCCGGTCCCCGTCTGCTGAGGAGGAGGAGGAGGAGGAGGAAGAAGAAGAGGAGGAGGAGGAGGAGGAGGCTGCCGACAGCTGCCCGGAGACTTCGGCCGCTCCAGGAGAGGGAGAGAGCGAGGAGCCCGCCCTGCTGAGTGCCTCGGGGGCAGGTGTGGCCGGCCCCCAGCCCCGGGCTGAGCTCCCCGGTGTCCCCCGCCCGCCAGCCCATCGTCCCCTCTGTCCCCTCCCCGCAGGTGATGTCCCTCGGCGGCGCATCGCCACGCAGGAGGAGGTGCGCTTCCCGCTGCAGCACGGGTACGTTGGGGTGGCCCCCGACCCTGTTCCCTTTCCCCCTGTCCTGTTCCTGTCCCTTTCTGGCCATGCTGCCCCCGACCCTTTTCTCTTTCCACCCTCCTGTTCCCGTCCCCCCTCCAGCCGTGTTGCCCCCCGACTCTTTTCCCTTTCTCCTGTCCTGTTCCTGTCTCCCTCCAGCCATGCTGCTCCCGACCCTGTTCCTTTTTCTCCTGTCCTGTTCCCGTTCTCCTCCAGCCGTGCTGCCCCCCGACCCTTTTCCTTTCCACCCTCCTGTTCCCGTCCCCCCTCCAGCTGTCCTGCCCCCGACCCTGTTCCCTTTCCCCCTGTCCTGTTCCTGTCCCCCTCCAGCCATCCTGCTCCACAGCTCTGATCCCCTTCTACCGTCCCCTCCCCATCCTGCTTCAAAAGCTACCAAAACTACTGTCCCCCTTCCCACCATCCTGCTCCTGAAACTATCCCCGTCCTGTCCCCATCGTGTCCCCATCGTGTCCCCATCCCCTTCCCATCCTGCCCCTGTCCCCACCCCTTTCCCATCCTCCCCCTCTCTCCATCCCTTTCCCATCCTGTCCCCATCCCCAACCCCTCCCACTGCTCTGTCCCCCTCGTCCTGTCCCCTCCCCATCCTGTCCCCTCGTCCTGTCCCCTCCCCATCCTGTCCCTGGGGCTGTCCCCTCGTCCTGTCCCGTCCCATGCTGCCCCACGGCCCCGGCTGACGCTGCCGTGCCCAGGTGGAGGCGGGAGGTGCGGATCAAGAAGGGGAACCATCGCTGGCAGGGTGAGACCTGGTACTACGGCCCCTGCGGGAAGAGGATGAAGCAATTCCCGGAGGTCATCAAGGTACCCCCCCCGGGGACACCAAATATTTGAGAATATTTGGGGTATTTGGGGACATTTGGGAATATTTGAGGTATTTGGAATATTTGGGGGTATTTGGGGGATTTGAGACGTTTAGAATACTTGGGGTATTTGGGATATTTTGGACATTTGGGGAATATGGGGACATTTGGGGTATTTGGGCTATTTTGGACTTGGGGGATTTGGGAAATTTAAAATATTTGGGGTATTTAGGATATTTTGGGGTATCTGGGATATTTAGAATATTTGGGGACATTTGGGAATATTTGAGGTATTTGGAATATTTTGGGGTATTTGTGATAGTTGGGGCATTTGGGACATTTGGGGTCATTGAGGTATTTGGGACATTTAGAATATTTGGGGATATTTGGGTTTTTTTGGGACTTTTGGGGTATTTCAAATATTTGGGTCATTTTGGCGGAAGTTATGGGGAGGGGGGCAGTTCTGACCCACCACAGCCCCCCCCCCTAAAACCCAGAACTGCAGCTGATGGAGGCTGTGGTGAACTCAGAACGCTGAGCTTCCTCCCAACCTTCCTCCTCCTCCTCCCTGTCGCCAGTACCTGAGCAGGAACATGGTGCAGGACGTGCGGCGCGAGCACTTCAGCTTCAGCCCCCGCATGCCCGTGGGAGACTTCTACGAGGAGAGAGACACGCCAGAGGTGGGTCTGGGGGCTGCTGAGCCCCCCCCCGTGCCCCCCAGCCGCTCGCTGTGCCCGCGAGTGACCCCAGTGTGTGCCCCCAGGGCGTGCAGTGGGTGAAGCTGAGCCCCGAGGAGATCCCCGGGCGCATCCAGGCCATCACGGGGCAAGCGCGGCCGGCCCCGCAACGCTGAGAAGGTCAAGGCCAAGGAGCCCCCGGCCGCCAAACGGGGCAGGGGCCGACCACCCAAGGTCAGGATGGTGGATTTGCTCAGCAAGACGGACGCACGGCTGCTGAAGAGGCTGGAAGCACAAGGTACCCCCCCTTCCCATCCCATCCCATCCCATCCCATCCCATCCCATCCCATCCCATCCCATCCCATCCCATCCCATCCCATCCCATCCTCACGGCCTGGCCCTGGTGGGATCATGGTTCATGTCCACTCTGTGCCCCCTTCCAGAGGTGCTCAGCGAGGAGGACAAGTTGAAAATGAGCAAGATCAAGAAGAAAATGAGGCGGAAGGTGCGGATATGGGGACTGGGGGGGGTTTCCCTTGGTGCAGGGGGTCCCTGAGCGGGTCTTGTCCTCCCCTCAGGCCAAGAACAAGCAGAAGCAGGAGGCCAAAGCCCCCAGGACCAAGGAAGCCAAGAAGAAATCCAAGGTGAGACCATGGGCGCGAGTAGGCTGGGGAGAGGGAGGAGATGAAAAATGGATTTTCTCCCCTATCTTTTTTTTTCCCCCCACACATCCGGGCTCTGACTCAGGCCAAGGAGAAGAAGGGGAAGCCAGAGAAGGGCAAGGACAAGGCCAGGCCCAAGGAGAAGAAGGCCAAGGGAGCTCGGAAGGCAGACAAGGGGCTGCTGGCCCAGCGGCGCCTGGAGGAGCGGCGGCGGCAGCAGCTCATCCTGGAGGAGATGAAGAAACCCACAGAGGACATGTGCCTGGGGGACCACCAGGTGGGCCGTTCGGGGGGGCTCAGAAACGTCACCCCGAGGAGCCACCAGCTGGTTCTGAGCCCCCCTTTCTTCTCCTTGATCCGCAGCCCCTCCCAGCCTTCTCCCGCATCCCGGGGCTGGTCCTGCCCAGCCGTGCCTTCTCCGACTGCCTGACGGTGGTGGAGTTCCTGCAGAGCTACGGGAAGGTGCTGGGGCTGGAGCCAGCACGGGACGTGCCCACGCTGGGAGCGCTGCAGGAGGGGCTGCTGGGGGTGGCCCCCGGCGCGGGGCAGCTGCAGGACCTGCTGGTGAGGCTGCTGCAGGCGGCGCTCTGCGACCCAGGGCTGCCACCCTACTGCCAGGTGAGACCCCCTTCCCTGTCAGGTGAGACCTCCCCTGTTAGGTGAGACCCTTCCCCACCAGGTCAGACAATCCCTTCCCCTTCCCTTTCCCCTTCCCCTTTCCTTTCTCCCTCTTCTTTTCCCTTTCTTTTTCCTCTTTCCATTTCCCCACCCATTTTCTTCCCTCCTCTTTCTTCCCCCCGCTTTTCTTTTCTTCCCCCCTCTTTCCTTCCCTTTTCTTTTTTCAATCCTTTTCCCACCTTCACCTTTCTTTTCCCCTTCTCTTCTTCCCCCCCTTTTCCTATTCCTTTCACCCCTTTGTCCTTTCTTTTCCTTCCCTTTTCTTCCCAGCACTTTTTATTTTTATCTCTGCTTTCACTTTCACTTTCCTTCCCTCCCCTTTCCTTTTTTCTCTCTTTCTCCCTTTTTCCCCTCTCCTGCCTGGGGCTGTCAGTGCCTGCAAATCTCAGGACAAAGAATCCTCAATTTGGGATTAAAATTTAGGATTCTTTGTCCTGAGTAAGAAAAGGGCTCTCCCTTTTCTTACCTGTGGCCATGCCCCTCCTCACGCCCAGCATCTTTTGGGGTGTCCCCCATCCATCCTTGTGGCGGGAGCACCTGTGGGCAGGAACCCCCTCCTGACAAACCCCCCTGGGGGCAAGGAGGAGACCCCCCCCAAACCTCTCCCTTCTCTCTGGCCAGTCCCTGAAGATCCTGGGGGAGAAAGTGTCGGAGATCAGCCTGAACAGGGACACGGTGTCGGAGGTGCTGCGCTGCTTCCTGACGGCGCACGGGGCGGGCGCGGATCTGTGCGAGGGGCTGCGCACCAAACCCTTCCAGGCGCTGCCCCCCGAGCTCAAAGCCTCCATCCTGGTCTTCCTCATCAACGAACTCAACAGCAGCGCCCTCATCATCAGGTGGGGCTGGTTGGGAGGGCAGGAAAATCCTCTGGTTTGGGGTGCTGGAGTGGATCCTGTTTGCTGGAGCCATCTCCATCTCTTGTTGTGCAGTGAGATTGACAAGACCTTGGAGAGCATGGCCAACTACAGGAAGAACAAGTGGATCATTGAGGGGCGACTGCGCAGGTTGGTGGGGAGGGGGCTTTGCTTGTAGCCTCAGCATCATCCCCTCAGAGTGACCAGGTGCCTCAGGGTGGGCAGGGGGATGTCAATATAGGACACAAAACAACACAAGCGCACACACCGCTGCTCTCAAGGTGAAGAAAAAGGGAAGTTTATTTTCTGACTCCAACATTTATAGTTTTCCAAAAGTGACAGTGGATTGGAGGGTGAAAGTGCCACCCTCTCCAATGACACTGGACAAACCAACAGTCCATCAAATTTCTCCTCTTCCATAAAAGAACGTAAGATAAGTTATTTACAGAAAGCGTGTGAGAATACGACTGTGGGATTGAGGGGCTGCAGGGTTCAGGGGCTGAAAAATTGGGGTTTGTAGGATTAGGGGACTGTGGGATTGAGGGGCTGCAGGACTGGGGGCTGTGGGATTGAGGGGCTGCAGGGTTGAGGGGCTGAAAATTGGGGTTTGTAGGATTAGGGGGCTGAGAACCAGGGTATAATTAATCTTTGTGGGTCCCCTCCAAAGCAGAATATTTATAATTTTCTGTGTGAGAAAGGTTGCTACAAGAATGTAAACATCAGGAGGCTTAGAAAACCTTTAAAAAAATCGGGGAACAGATAGCCAACACCTCCACCTGTGTCCCGGCAGGCTGAAGGTCGCCCTGGCCAAGAAGACGGGCCGTCCCGAGTCGGAGATCACGGGGCTGGAGGACGGCCGGCGCCGGCGCAGCTCCCGCCTGACCGAGGACGTGGGGCTGGAGATGGAGGAGGAGGAGGAGACCCGGGGGCGCAGATCCCGCCGGGAGGAGGAGGTGGGGTGCTCCAGGCTCTGTTGTGGGGGGCAGAAGTGAGGGTGCCACCTCCGGGGTCTCTTCCCCTGACTGATCCATCCCCAGGATGGAGCTGCCTCACATTGTGTGCCAATTATTGGAATTAAATACCAATATAGCTGGATGGGACGTGCCTGGGCTTGTCTGGCCCTTGCTGCTTGACCAAGGGCAGCATCTGTGGTGGTTTCACCTCACAGACCACCTTTGGCTGGCTGGATGTTGGAGCTGGGCACTTGGGGCAAATCCAGGCCTGCAGGAGCTCAGGTTTACCTCTGCTGGAGAAGCTTTAAGGCCATGGTGAAGGAAAGGTTCTGCTGGAGGGTTTGGATCCAGAGCTTTATTCTGGCCCTCAGGCCTCTGAATCCAGCAGCAGCTCCAACAGAACTCCCTGAGCCCGTGGTTGCTGTTCCTGTTAACCCCAGGGAGAGGGGCAGGGAAGGGGTAGGGAGCCACCAAGCAGGTACAGGAGGGGAGGTCTCAAGGGACAAATGACACCTGGATGGCCCAATGTCCCCCAGGGCTGAGAGGCATCCTTTGAACTTCACCAATCACACAATGCCCTTTCTGGAATGCCAGGACTGACAGACAGCACTCAGCAGGGGCAAGGAGGGGGAAAGGGGTGGTGATTGGCACACCTGGGGAAGGAACCAGGCTAACTGAGACGCTTTCACCAGGTTGACACGTCTGCATCCAGCGTGCCGGAGCTGGAGCGGCAGATCGAGAAGCTGGCCAAGGTGAGCGGCTGCTGGGGGGTTGGGGTTCAGCCCTGCTGGGGGGCTGCAGCCCCCTCACCACCCCTTACTCTCCTCAGAGGCAGATGTTCTTCCGCAAGAAGCTGCTCCATTCCTCCCAGACCCTGCGTGCAGCATCCCTGGGCCAGGACCGCTTCCGGAGGCGCTACTGGGTCCTGCCCCACCTGGGCGGCATCTTCGTGGAGGGCGCGGAGGGTGAGTGGGAAAGGAGCTTTTCGGGGGGATGAAAACCAAATGTAACAGCTGGGAGAAGAGCCCACATCTCACCTGCTCGTCCTCCTGCTGTCACAGCAGCTGAGGTGGTGGCTCAGGAGCCTCCTGAGGAGAAGGTGTCCCCGCTGGTGTCCCCGGTGAAGGAGGAGCCGGCCGCCGTGCCCGTCGCCAGCCGGACGAGCTGCCCGACCTCGGCCTCCCGTGCCCGTGGGAGGCCCCGGAAAAGCAAAGAGGAGCTGGCCCAGCACTGCCAGCCCTGCCCCGTGCCCATCAAACGGCGTCCTGGAGGAGCCAGAGCCCCTGGGGCAGAGCCAGCACGACCTCAGCCAGTCGGCTTTCCTGTCCTGGCTGAGCCAGACCCAGTCGTCCCTGCTCAAGGACTCGGTTCTCACCCCGGCCAGCAGTCCTGGCAAAGGGGACACGGGGCTCCCCGAGGCCCCCTCGGACCCCATGGAGGAGGAAGAGGAGGAGGAGGAGGAGGAGAGAGCCCCGGAGGTTGTGGCAAAGAGAGGGCCCTGGTTTAACCTGCTGCCCCGCACGCCTTGTGACGACCGAGCCCCCCTCGCTACCTCCTCGGCCGAGCCCTCGCCACGAGCCCCCGCAGCCCCCCGCAGCCAGAGCAGGGGGGAGCCCCCCAAGGGCTCAGCACGACAGGTACAGGGGTGAGGGGGCTGCACCCAGCACTTGCACCCCCGACCTGAGGGGTTGGATGGGGAGGGGGATTCTCCCTGGGTGGCTGCAGGATGGGGGGTGGGACCCTCTGTGTGACCTGGTGGCACAGGGGGGCTCAGTCCTGCTGCCCTGGATGGGCTGGGGAGAAGGGAAACAGATCCAGGGCGGGGGGGCTGTGGGGTTGGGGGGCTGAAAATTTGGGGTTTGTAGGATTAGGAGGCTGTGGGATTAAGGGGCTGCAGGATTGAGGGTTGTGGGATTGAGGGGTTGCAGGACTGGGGTTTGTAGGATTGAGGGACTGCAGAGTTGAGGGTCTGAAGAATTGGGGTTTGTAGGATTAGGGGGCTGTGGGATTGAGGGGCTGCTGGTTTGGAGGCTGAAGAATTGAGGTTTATAGGATTAAAGGGCTGTGGGATTAAGGGATTGTAGGACTGGGGGAATACTGAATCCAGCAGGATTCAGGGGCTGAGTATCTTTGTGGGTCCTTTCCAAAGCAGAATATTTTGTAATGTTCGGTCTGTCTTCTGTGACATTTCCCCCGTCCCTCCAGCTGAACGGCCTCCCCTCAGATGACCCCCACAGCCCCCCTGCTCGCCTCCACGCCGGTGCACGCCGGCCCCAGGGCCCCACGGCGCCTGCCCTCGCAGCCAGGGCAGCCTGGAAAAGCTCCAGGACGTGCCAGGACAGCCCAAACGCCGAGGGAGACCCCCCACCAAATTCTTCAAGCAGATGGAGCAGAAATACCTGACGCAGCTGACGGAGCAGCCGGTGCCCAGCGGTGAGAGCCGGGACCCCTGGGAGCCCCCCCCGGTGCCCCTGGCACGGTGCTGAGCTGTGGCATTGGCCTTGCAGAGATGCAGAGTGGCTGGTGGTGGCTGAGGGACCCCGAGGAGCTGGAGGCTGTGGCACGGGCGCTGCACCCGCGTGGCATCCGGGAGAAAGCCCTGCACAAGCACCTGACCAAGCACAAGGAGTTCCTGCGTGAGGTTTGCCTCAGGAGCACCACTGGTGAGTGCCCCAGAGCCCACCCCCCTGCCCCCAGACCCCCAGCTGGGTGGGTGGCTCTTGTCTGTCCCCCTGTGAGCCCCCCCATGAGCCCCCAGATTTCATTTTCTGCCTAAATCCCTAAGGCAGGGGGCTGCTCCCTGTTCCCCCCCTGAGCCCCAGACCCCACATTCCACCCACACCATCAGGATGGGGCTCTGCTGCCTGTCCCCCCCTTTTTCTCCTCTCCAGACCCCCATCATGTCCAGGGATGTGTCTCTCCTCCCTGACCCCTTTCTCCTCTCCAGACCCCATTGTCTGCTGGGATGGGGCTGTGCTGCCTTTCCCCCATCCCTGACCCCATTTTCTCCTCTCCAGACCCCATTGTGGTCTGGGATGTGGTTCTCCTCCCTGACCCCCTTTTCTCCTCTCCAGACCCCATTATCTCCTTGTCTCCCAGGATGGGGTTCTGCTTCCTTTCCCCTCTCCCTGACTCCCTTTTTCTCCTCTCCAGACCTCTCCTGCCTTTCCCCCATCCCTGACCCCATTTTCTCTTCTCCACACCCCATTTTCCCCCTGTGTTCTGGGATGGGGCTCTGCTGCCTTTCCCCCATCCCTGACCCCATTTTCTCCTCTCCAGACCCCATCATGTCCCAGGGATGTGGTTCTCCTCCCTGACCTCATTTTCTCCTCTCCAGACCCCATCTTCCACCCTCGCCTGGACCCGGCCACCACCGCGGTGTCTCGGGAGGCCCTGGCTCAGTGGTCGGTGCTGGACAGAGCCTACGAGACCGACCTGGGCGTGCTGCAGTGGGTGGAGGAGCTGGAGCAGCGCGTCCTCATGGCCGACCTGCAGATCCGGGTGGGTGCCAGCCACCATCACCCCAATTCTTGCTTGTTGGGGAAGGTGAAACAGGAATTTTGTATTATAATATGAATAAAATAATAACGATAATGATAACGATAACAACAACAACAGCAGCAACAACAACAACAATAATAATAATAATAATCATAATTCATATGAAATTATAATACATATTATAAAATTCATATTATAAATATGATTGTCGGGCAAAAGATTTTGAGAATATAGAAACTACAAGCTAGATTGAAATGAAAGCAAGTTTAGGTGAGCCAGGGGGGATCATGGACAGACAGACACACAGACAGGGTGAGGATGTTGGGGGAGATGAAAAAGGAAAGCCTTACAAATATGATTGTCTGCTAAAAGATTGTGAGAATATGGAAACCATAAGCAAGATTGAAATGAAAGTAAGCTTTGAGATCCCTCAGTTACTGAACAACTGGAAAACAATGGTGTGGCTGGCTGAAGGTGATCCCCTTTGGATGGAACAACACCCTCTGCTTGCAGACAGCTCCAAGGGTCAGAGCAGACCCTACAGCTCGGCAGAGGGGCCCAAAGAGGAGTTTTTAGGGTTTAAAACTACTCCAAAGAGGAGTTTTTAGGGTTTCCAAAGAGTGGTTTTTAGGCTTGGGAGAAGGGGTCGTCCAAAGAGGAGTTTTTAGGGTTTAAAATGTAACACAGCATGATAATGTAGTGATTCTTATAGGCTTTATGTAAAAGCTATAGGATTTGTATCTTGTACTAGATTGGTTAGTGAGAATCAGAATATTCAACACAGAAGAAGATTTATTGTATTGGAACGGGAACCTCGCTCTCTCATCCTCTTTACCTCTCTCTGTACCTCCCTCTCCCTCTTTGAGTCTGCTCTGAGCTGTGCCTGGCAGCTCCCAGCAGCTCCCTGCACTTGGCCTCTTGCAATAAACCCCCAAATTCCATGCCCTGGCTTCAGAGATCTCTCATCTCCATCCATCCCAACACTCGGACACTTGCTGACTCCCAAGTGACCACCACTAACCTCTCTCCCCGCAGGGCTGGACGTGTCCCAGCCCGGACTCGACCAGGGATGACCTGAGGTACTGCGAGCACAAAGTGGAGCCCCTGGAGGACATCACGGTGCGCAGCAGCCGGCGGGAGGGGCTGCCCGTGCGCCGGGAGCTCACCAACCCGCTGGACCTGGCCGTGCTGCGCCTGGCGGCGCTGGAGCAGAACCTGGAGCGCCGCTACCTCAAGGAGCCGCTGTGGCCGCTGCACGAGGTGGTGCTGGAGAAAGCCGTGCTGAGCAACCCCGAGGAGCTGGGCGTGGGCTCCACCGAGATGTGAGTGCAGCACGCAGCCCGTGGAGTGGGCTGGGAAAGGGTTGTTCCCGGGAATTGCTGAGGAGGGGTCATTCCTGAGAAGGGGACATTCCCCGGGAATTGCTGAGGAGGGGTCATTCCTGAGAAGGGGTCATTCCCTGGGAATTGCTGAGGAGGGGTAATTCCCTGAGAAGGGGACATTCCCTGGGAATTGCTGAGGAGGGGTCATTCCTGAGAAGGGGTCATTCCCTGGGAGTTTCTGAGAAGGGGTCATTCCCTGGGAATTGCTGAGGAGGGGTCATTCTGTGGGAAGTCCTGAGAAGGGGTTATTCCTTAGGAGTTACTGAGAAGGGGTTATTCCCTGGGAATTGCTAAGGAGGAGTCATTCCCAAAGGGCTCATTCCCTGGGAGTTTCTGAGAATGGGTCATTCTCTGGGAATTGCTGAGAAGGGGTTATTCTATGGGAATTGCTGTGGAGGGGTCATTTCCCTGGGTATTCCTGAGAAGGGGTCATTTCCCTGGGAATTGCTGAGGAGGGATCGTTCCTGCCCTCCTGGGAATGTGGGGGTCAGCAGGGTTTGTCCTGGAGGTGGGGATGTCCAAGGGATGGGATTCCTTCTTGGGGATGGGGGTCTCTCAGAGGGATGAGATCTCTCAGAGGGATGGGGGTCTCTGAGGGATGGGGGGCTCTTCCTAAGGATGGGGTCTCTCTAAAGGATGGGGTCTCTGAAGGCTGTGATCTCTGAGTGATGGGGTCTCCTCTGAAGGATGGGGTGTCTCTGAAGAATGGGGTCTTTTCCTAGGGATGGGGTCTCTGAGGGATGGGGTCTCTCAGAGGGATGGGGTCTCTTCCTGGGATGGGGTCTCTGAGGGATGGGGTCTCTCAGAGGGATGGGGTCTCTGAGGGACAGGAGTCTCCCCTGAGGATGGGGCTCTCCCCTGGGGGCTGGGGTCTCATAGGGGTCATCGAGGTCCTCCTCGGGGCTGATCAGCGACCAAGACTCCTCCTTCTGGGATCCCTTCTGGGATCACCCGGGTGGGCTGTGAGGGGGTTCCCCATGCCCTGGGCCTGGGCAGGACCCCCGTGGCCGGGCTGAGCCCCCCGCTGTCCCCCGCAGCTCGTACGAGATCACGCCGCGGGTGCGGACGTGGCGGCAGACGCTGGAGCGCTGCCGCAGCGCCGCCCAGGTGTCCCTGTGCCTCCTCCAGCTGGAGAAATCCATCGCCTGGGAGAAATCCGTCAACAGAGTGGTGAGACCCCGTTCTGGGGAGGGCACAGGGGGGGTCCAGAGCAGCTCTGAGCCCCCCGTGTCCCCCCAGACCTGCCTGGTTTGTCGGAGAGGGGATGACGATGAGCACCTGCTGCTGTGCGACGGCTGCGACCGCGGCTGCCACCTCTACTGCCACCGGCCCCGCATGACAGAGGTGCCCGAGGGCGACTGGTTCTGCTCCATCTGCGTGGCCAGGGTAGGTCATGGGGCAGCCCTCACACCCCACCGGGGTGGTCCAGGAGGGATCCCAGAGCCTGGTGGGATCCCTGTCCCCAGGAGAGGTTCTGGTGATCGGAGAAAGTCTGGTTCTCAAGGGGGATCCCCCATGGGACCCCCATCTCCCATTCTTGGAGAGACCCCAATGGTCTCTGAGGGACCCATGTGCCCCTGGGAGGGGGGTTCCCTTTCCTAGAAAAGACTCTTATCTCCAGGAGGGACCCTCGTATCTCTGGGAGAGACCCCCAGATCAGCAGGAGGGGACCCAAGCCCTGCTGGGCCCCTGTCCCCAGGAGAGGTTCTGGTGATGGGACAAACTCTGGTTCCCAAGAGGGATCCCCCATGGGACCCCCATCCCCACGGGTGATCCCAGTTCTTGGGAGAGACCTGGTGGTATCTGAGGGACCCCCCACCCCTAGGAGAGGCCTTCACCCTAGAGGGGACCCTGATGGTGTCTGAGAGACCCCCACCCCTAGAGCAGACCCTGGTGGCCCTCCCATTGCTGTCCTGACCCCCAGGAGAACCTCTCATCCCCAAGAGACCCCGATGACCTCTGAGGGACCCTGGGCAGGACCCTGGGGGTCCCCTCAAGGCTCAGGCAGTGTGAAACGGGCACAGGGGACAGAGGGTGACCCCTTCCCCCCCCACAGGCCGGGCAGTACCGAGACCCCATCTCCCCCCGGCGAGGCAAGAAACGGAAACGGGGCCGGGGGCTCGGCGGGAGCCCCGGCGAGGAGGAGGAGGAGCCGAGCCCGCGGCGGCGCCGCCCGGCCCGAGGCACCGGCGGGGGCTGCCCCCGGTGTCCCCCCGGTGTCCCCCCCGGCGAGGCCCCGAGCCCGGCCCGCAGGAGGAGCGGGGCCCTGCGGGGCCAGCACAGCGACCTGACCTTCTGCGAGGTGAGTGGGGCTGGGGAATGGGGAGGGGGCTGGGAAATGGGGAGGGGGCTGCACTGGGGTCAGGGACCTTCTGCGAGTGAGTGGGGCTGGGGAAATGGGGAGGGGGCTGGGGAATGGGGAGGGGGCTGCACTGGGGTCAGGGACCTTCTGCGAGTGAGTGGGGCTGGGGAAATGGGGAGGGGGCTGCACTGGGGCCAGGGACCCTCTGTGAGTGAGTGGGGCTGGGGAATGGGGAGGGGGCTGGGAAATGGGGAGGGGGCTGCACTGGGGTCAGGGACCTTCTGCGAGTGAGTGGGGCTGGGGAATGGGGAGGGGGCTGGGAAATGGGGAGGGGGCTGCACTGGGGTCAGGGACCTTCTGCGAGTGAGTGGGGCTGGGGAATGGGGAGGGGGCTGGGAAATGGGGAGGGGGCTGCACTGGGGTCAGGGACCTTCTGTGAGTGAGTGGGGCTGGGGAAATGGGGAGGGGGCTGCACTGGGGTCAGGGACCTTCTGTGAGTGAGTGGGGCTGGGGAATGGGGAGGGGGCTGTGGTTGGGTCAGGGACCTTCTGTGAGTGAGTGGGGCTGGGGAATGGGGAGGGGGCTGCACTGGGGTCAGGGACCTTCTGCGAGTGAGTGGGGCCGGGAAATGGGGAGGGGGCTGTGGTTGGGTCAGGGACCTTCTGTGAGTGAGTGGGGCTGGGGAAATGGGGAGGGGGCTGTGGTTGGGTCAGGGACCTTCTGTGAGTGAGTGGGGCTGGGGAATGGGGAGGGGGCTGCACTGGGGTCAGGGACCTTCTGCGAGTGAGTGGGGCCGGGAAATGGGGAGGGGGCTGTGGTTGGGTCAGGGACCTTCTGTGAGTGAGTGGGGCTGGGCTGGGAAATGGGGAGGGGGCTGGGGAATGGGGAGGGGGCTGCACTGGGGTCAGGGACCTTCTGCGAGTGAGTGGGGCTGGGGAATGGGGAGGGGGCTGCACTGGGGTCAGGGACCTTCTGTGAGTGAGTGGGGCTGGGAAATGGGGAAGGGGCTGCACTGGGGTCAGGCACCCCCTGATGTCCCCCGTGGCACACAGGGTGAGGGAAGGGATGAGGGTCTTGACTCCCATGTGTCAGAAAGGCTGATTTATTATTATATTATATATATGATATGAAAATTTATTTTTTATGATA